>CM055961.1:47845000-48245000 GCA_029531755.1 Holothuria leucospilota
AAGCCAACCTCAAACTGAAGTGAATAGACACCTACTAATCCTATTCACTTCAGGCTATTCAGCCTATTCATCTCCCTTCAGTTGTCTATTCACCTCAGTTTGAGGTAGTCTTACATAAAGTATCTCCCCGCATCTGTTCCAATATAATAGAGGTCAACTGACTTAACCATTACCTCACCTCCCCTGTTTCTCGGCATTATCCCATAATGATAGTAGTACTAGTCAAACCAAGTAAATAACTTACTTCGATGCCCCTCAGTTAGCTTCCTATTTTAATTAATTAAGAGGGAAAATATTGGGCAATGAAATGATAAAACCTACACAAAAACCGTTACCAATACAAATCCCACTCTTTACTTATAGATATTGCTCCTGTGGCAAGATGACGGCAAGGGTCGATGCACCTTTACGATATCCCTTCATTCCTATTTTTGTGTGCAAATTTTTGACCAAAAAGTAATGGTCACTCGTCACATAGTACATTGTTTGCAGTATACAGAATGTCTTAACTTTGCTGTAGTACATATTGCATCTTTTTCAAGATGGTGTCCAGAGGTCAAGTAGCATCCCTGATAGCCAAATCCGGCGGTCCGCCGGTGGCCAAAAGGCCGACGGAGGGCCATCAAAGGTCCACTGGCTGGACGAAAACTCGCAAAATGCCATAAAGCTTTTTAACCAATCAGCGTCAGGTGAACCACCGGACATTTCTCTGGCGGACCGCCGGAGTGGCCGACAGCGGTCCGTCGTCGGGCCGACCAAATTTTGATATCAGGTAAGTATTTTGCTATCAGGTAAAATATTTTGCTATCAGGTAAATATTTACCACCGTTTTCTCTGCAGTAATCCATAGCTGTAGCACAAGCTAAACTAAGTTCATAACTTATTTCAATGGCTCCCATCAACTTTCTTCTTGTAACAAGGATATATTGGACAATAACAGGAAAACCTATACAATATTAAATAAAGCGTACAGTAATTACACTATTTTCTAACACACATTGCTTTTGTTTTAATGCACTTATGGAAATAACAATACAGGTCCTAATTTCACACGTATTACAGATTCTAAAGTTCACCTGTGTTAAAATGGATTTCTTAATCTAACTTAAAGAAAGTTTGGTGTGTTGAATTCGAAATCCTTTTTATTTAGGTTTGTACTTGTATCATTTGTATTATCTAAAGTGGCCATTTTGATTTTGAAAATGGTAGACACTCTTACACAAAAAGTGTGGCATGCCACATGTGAACACACGTAATCACGTGTGGTAGAGCATATGAAAATACAATAGGAAAAAAGTGGGGTTATGCGTGGTGACACATGTGGTATTGGAACCAATCTGACACACAGGACCACGCTTTTCCCTGCATGATTGTCACACCTTGAAATCTGGGTCAAAGTGGGGAAAGCTGTATCAAGTTGTCAAATGTGGCAAACCAGAGCAAAGTGTGGCAAACAAGGCCAGTGAACGAAATCGAACAATTGAATTTACTTTACTCATCACCACACCTCTTCACACATCTCCACACTTTGCCTACTTTACCTCAGTTAGCCTCCTGTTACATGTGTCAAAGCGTGATTTTCGGTTTTCCACGCATTGCCTCATGTCCAAACTGTGAAAATGCTGGTCAATGCATGGCACTTTGGAAAAGTGTGTCAAATGTTTATTAATGACACACATTGTCACACAAAAATTCACAGGAATTTCACGCCTCTCCACACCCCTCCATAGTTTTGCACAGTTCGACACAGTATTTCACGTTTGGTATTAGAACTTGTGCCACACGATTTTTTGTAAGGGCACTCTTTTCTTCATTTTGTATCGGTAAATTCAGTACTACAGGTTGCTATGAAAGTTCAAACTATTTTCACCAACTCATTTGATCATTTTGAGGAAAATGAGCCTAAGTAAAAGAATAAATATTTCCAATGGATCCTTAGCGCCTTTTTTTGGTGACCAGACTGCAAACATTTGCTACAAATGTGCCGGGTGATGCTGGCCGTGCACAGGATGGAATTCCTTGACATGCTCTATTCAAAGTGCATAACATATACTATCTTTTCAAGAAATTAAATTTAAACCTTTGACCACCACCGAACACAATAGAATTTTGTAGCTTGATATATCAACATGCAATGGACGAGACCTTTCAATAGAATCGTTCTTGAGTGATTATGTTTGTATTCCGCACTCTGAAAATCACCTGGTAAAATTTCATCAGAATTTGAAGAAACTTTCCCCAGGCTCCCTATTTATCTATGCCACTCACATAATCCCGGTTACTTTCACCAGGATTTCCTGGTGAACATCTTCCCACCACTATCCTGGTGAAAATTACCAGGAAGCCTTGATGAAGCTTCCTAGTTATGTTAACTACATTCCTGGTTGATAACACCATTTATTACTGGTTAAATGCATGGAATGTTCCACCTTATTCCTGCTTAAATTTACAAAAATGCCAAGGTAATTGTGTACATGTATAATGTTTTTTGCCACTTGATCATTAGTGGCCCCACGTAATTTTTTGACTTCCACCGAAATTACTATGCTTCTTGAACTCAATGCGGAGCCGGTACATGCTAAGTAATACATCCCTGAAGGTTTCACTTCTCAAATTATCCTGTTAACGATGTTTTCAAAATTTGACTTCCAATGACCCCAAATGACCTTGTACCCTCACCAATAGCAAGTCGCATCTTAACTTAAATCATCTGCATGTTATTTATGAAATTCCTGAGAAGTACTCTTTTGAAAAATAAAGTGTTAAAGATTTTTTCAAATTTCACTAAGACCTCAAATGGCCTTTATCATCCATGAAATACAAGAGATTTCTGGAATTCAGTATGGAACATCCACATGGTGACTGCGAGATCCATCCGTTTACCTCTTGTTACCTTATGTGACCTCTAGCACGCAACGTATGGCATCCAAAGCTTAGTATCACATCACTCAATAATATTTCTTTTGAGTTTGTTTACAAGCAGTGTAGTCGGTGTTCGCAGTTTCACTCCTAGTGACCGCACATGAACCTTGACTTTCACCAAAAGCAATTAATTTCTTTTTCGTAGCATGTCCAGTGTACATACTAATCATAAGATGTATAACTTGTCCCTATCCTAAGACACCTCTTTACAAGGTTTTCTGTTTCCACCAGTTTTGACCTCAAATGACCTTACGCCCCCACCAAAAACAATATAGATCTAAATATGACAAATTTTTACACCAAATATGTACCGTACCTATATATATCCTGACATATGGTGTGTACAAGCAGTATACAAGATGTTGGTGCTTTTCCCCTCTGGTGACCTCACATGGGCTTCCAGCCCTGTTTCAGACATTTACAACGTTCAAACGTAACTTCGATCTATTATGACATGTTGATTTGTAGCTCGAGAATGATCATATTCCGCATATAACTGTGAACTTTTCATTACAGGCAGGGGCAGGAGCGGGCGGTGGAGTATTCAGCGGGTTTAAACAAGTTTTGCCTTGAAAAATAGTGGTTTCCCTTATCGACATAATTTCACTTTCCTACCCTGGTTAATGTAACTTTCCTAGGAAGGACGTTACTAACTAGAGTTTAACTCCCCTCTAAACATAAAGTAAATGTATAACTGGTAATAATAATAACGTCTACAGTCTTCGCACTGCCCCAATTTTCCCCAGTGTCAATGTTATTGGACATTTGTGATCTAAACGGTATTTTAGTAGTATATTTGTTATTCACAAGATAAGTAATGGATTTCCGTTAATATTATCAATTCACTTTACATTTCGTAGTAGCCATTGTTCTTACCCTAGTCATGCTCCATATGAACTTTTTATTCCCCTCATTAGCCTAAAGTTATCTTAAGAATTCAAAAGTTGTATTCGTTACGGAGTGACTTTTTCGGGCAGGGAAGATCAATCTTTATGAAAGAAGCATGGCTTTCGACAGATTGGCTACCAGAATGCATAACCATGTATAACCACTAACACTACTTTGACCGCAAAGGTCGTCACGTTACTCCCTTTCGCCATTGTGATTATATCTGTAACTAACACTTTCATAAGCGTTAAACACTGCCAAGATTTATGGCACTAATTGGACCAGTAATAATGTACTTACCAAATTAAGAAGCTTACGATATAGCAAATGGAGTCTCTTTTTCCTATTTTTAGTAAGCGGAATTGGCATAAGCTATTTATGTAACAAATATTTCATCTTCTATTATAACAAATTTAAGTAGGCACTAAAATTCTTTGCAGTTAACAAAGTTTTGTCTGTTCCCTTAAGACATTTGGAGATGTGATAGTTGATGAATTTAAAACTGCTTCTTTACTTTATTGCAGTACAATGGCAGCAATCATTAAATGGCGTTTTTTTAAACGTTCAACATCTATTGGTTTACACACGGATAGAGTTGTGACACATTCGGAGAACAAACAATGTAAGCAACACAGGATGATTCAAAATATTACACGTTTACAAATCATAACACAAAATATTCAATTCAACAAAAAGGATTTACACCTGTGTCTTATAGTGTACAGTACTGTAAGCAATAGTCTTTTTTAATATTTTAGATATTTTGTTTTTCATTTTAACCTTTAATTGCATTTTAGAGATCCACATTATTGGCATTTTGGTTTTAAAACATAGTCACAGTCCCATATTTGTTATATCGGCTCATCACCCTGCATGCTAGGAAACAACGTAGAAAGTTAATTCAGAAGAATGTTCATGACTGATATCAACAGGGACTCTTTACATCCTAGCAGAATTTATGTAAGCTGAAGCCATTTGTCGTTTTTTTTTTTTCGTTTGTTAATCGTTAATATGACTTACCTATTTTCCAGATGATTAAATTGGAGACTAAGGAGACAAATTGAAACAGCTTCATGTTGTTTGCTTTTGGAAAACTGAAAAGGAAATAAGAGTTATGTTTTGGATGTATAGTGGGAGTCTAAACTATAAATTTGTAATATTTTCGTTGAAGTTAGTATTAATGTGTGACAATAAAAAGATCTTCTCTTTAGTCAGGGTGTTGCTTACTTATTAAAGATAAAAGAAAGATGTTGAGTAAAGTTCATATCTAATGGAATTTTTTAGCATTCTCTTATTTATTATAAAGAAGTTCAGTAATGGAGAAGCGCCCTTTCTACAACGTGAGGTATACTTCTTATGGCATATTCCACTGAATTCTTGAGACAATGTTGACAGATTTAACCATCTCACAGAGCACTTGATCGACCAGAAAACCAAAAGGCCTTGTGATTCTTGCCCTAGAAAATGTTGAGATTTTCTTGAGAATTCTTGGGAAATTTTGCTATTAGACCTCTGGGGAACCCAGAGGACCTTTGGCCTCCCCATAAACAAAAATATTGTTCTTCCTCGAACCATTAAGAATCCATGTACCAAGTAAGAAATCTATCCAAGCTTCTTACGTTGAGAAATCGTATTAAGAAGGTTCTCAGAGTTTGACCCCAGGTGACCCCAGATGACCTTCACTAAAGACAACATGGTTCTTTTCACCATAACACATTCACATACCACGTATAAAATCTATCCAAGCTTCATATATTGAGAAATAATGTTAACAAGCTTTTCAGAGTTTGATCTCCGATGACATTTGACTTCCATCAAAAACAATAAGCTTCTTTTTATCACCATAACGCATCAGCATACTACGTATGAAATATATCGAAGTATCCTTCCTTGAGATACCGTGTTAACAAGCTTTTAAGATATTGACCCCCGTGACCCCAGATGAACTTTGACCTCCAGCAAAACAATATTATTCTTCCTCTCAACATAACAAATCCATATACCAAATATGAAAAGTGTCTGTCATTGCTATCTTGAGATATCGTGTTTACAAGCCATTTACATGGGTTTCGCAGTTTAACCGCCTGTGACCTCAGATGACCTTTGCCCTCCACCAAAAACAAGAGGGTTCTTTCTCTCAACATGGAAAATCAATATACTAAATATGAAAAGTGTCCGACATTGCTATCTTGAGATGTCGTGTTTACAGGTTTTTCGGTTTTTCACCTACGGTGACCTCAAATGACCTTTGACCTCCACCAAAACAACAGGTTTCTTTTTTGTTCAACAATGACAAATCTATATACCAAATATGAAAGGTGTGGGTCATTGCTATCTTGAAATATCGTGTTTACAAGGTTTTCGGTTTTGGACGTCTGGTGACCTCAAATGACCTTTGACCTCCACCAACACAATAGGGTTCTCTCCCTCAACGTGACAATTCTATATACCAAAGATGAAAAGTGTTCATCAATGCTATCTTGAGATGTGTTTACAAGCTAAGTGTCACATACACACATTCATACACATACATGTTTTTTTCACACACTTACCGAGGACCTCATTTTTATCTCCTTTGTGTTTGCTTCCCTAACCCTAACTTTAACAATAGAATGTCTATTGTTAAACTTCTGAGGACGTGAGAAATCTATTGAATTTCCTTCTGAGGACCTGAAATCCATTGTTTAGGTCCTCGATCTGACAGCCAAACAAGCGCACACTCACTTACACACATACACCCGTCCTGGGTAGGACTTAAAACTGCATCCGGTTGTGGAGTTTGTTCAAACGTGGGGATAATGAGGTTACCCTTTGGCACAACTACCTCCGGGGCACCCCTGGGCAAGTTGCACCTGTATTTACCCAGTGCCCCCTGTGGGCTGGGGGTTGTAGAATATGCCCAGGGTATTCCCCGCCTGTCGTAAGAGGCGACTAAATGGAAGGATTTGAACAGTATTTTAACTGTATTTGAAACCGAACTTAAACCGTATTTGAAACCGAATTTGAACTTTACCTTTTTATCTAGCTGACACTATATTACACTTTCGTGCTGGTGTATCGTTAAATCCCATCTAACTAACTAACTAACCAACTAACTAACTAACTAACAAACACACATCACCATCGCATAGATTCCTTGCATACTTTTGACAAGGCATCAGAAATGGAATTTGACCGGAAATACGGGTGACCAATCCCATTTTTATCATCTAGTGCTCCCCAATCAATTTTGTATCGATTTTGTTACAGTTTCTTTATAATGTTTAGCCTCCCCAGTGATTTGTCTCTGTACCTAAACACTTCACTATTTTTTTAACTTTTAACAGCATTAGGGTCCACAAATATTTTTATAAACTCTATTTTCCCTTGATTTTGTGTTCTAGTGATTCTTTAACTCATGTTTGCAAAGTACTTTGTTTTTAATACATGCCAGTTGCCATTAAAGGAGATATTGCAAAGGATCTAAAATTCTGGGCTAGTCATTTAAATAGGAACTCTTGGGCAGTATATTGAATGCTAAAAGTAAATGAAATAGAATAACACTTTTAAACTCAACGACACAATGACCGTACATTTTTCAAGATTACCAGATAAGTAGGGGTCGATGAGAACAGGGAGTGACAACTTCTTGATGAGAATAAAAGGAACTTTTAGAGATGATCTTTAACGCTTCTTCAAATACCACAGAGCAGGGAGTTCCCTGACAACTCCCTGCACAGAGGCACATGATACAGTGCATACATTCTCTTAACACGCTTACAGCGAAAATATGTCTCACTAGGCAATGGTATCAATCTCTATATGGTCAATGAAACAGGCAGTCCCTGCTTCATCTTGAGATAAATCTGATCACAGCTCACAGTGGTACCGAAGACTGTAAATAACCTTAAGTGTTACTCACAACGGAAGCTTTTAGATTGTGTAAGCATGGGTTTAGTTAAAGGGGCTTATTAAGTTGGTTCACGAAATTAAGTGATAGGGTAATGAATGATTAAAATCATTACAAACTCTTGATCAGACAGTTTTTACCACTAGGAAGTAGTCATATGCAACCCCTGTTGAAAGACAACAATGGGTGCAGCTTATACCAACTTGATTGAAAGGCTTGCAACTCCTTTCACCAAAAGCTATTGTGATCAAGTCTGCAGTTGTATATACAATTTTTTTTTTATATTTAAGAGAGCCTGGTCTATGAAGTGCTTGGACAAACATCGTGAGAAATACAAGTTTTTAAGCCCACAAAAACTACAAATTCTAACTTAATCGGCTACTACCGGAAGTAATAAATCGGGAATGTAGCTAATTAGAAGAATCGTCATGCAATGATTCCCTCGAAACTCGTCACATTAATTGATATCAACTCAATGAGCTCCTTTAACAAAACTGTCAGAGAAAGAATTATTCACCCTCGGCCAGCGTAGGCATTATATTAATGGTTTTAACATTTAACGAAATTTGAAAAGTTGTAACCTTCGAAGTTCCACATGTTACAAGGGTATGCTGTACGCTGCGCCTTCAATGGACAGAATATGAAAAATCAGTGGTCATATACTATGATTAAGCACTGAAGTTTCCATAAACTGGGCTGATTAGCCTCGGAACAAATGTCATCAATCAGACTGAGCTGGTAAAACAAGGCACGAAGGACGGACGCTCTTTGACAAAAGCGAAATACACTCGGATAAACAAAATGAAATCAAGTGGCAATCTTTCCTCAATTTATTAGTGTATGCTGCGTGGTACATATACAAACACTAAACACTAAAATCATTACCTGGTATTTATTTCCTCAACGTTTCATAAAGAAAACTATATTTTTAATTTTCGTAGATCACCAACACGATTTGCTTTCATATTCAGAGAAAGACGACCAAACATCAGCTGATTTATGACGTACAACCTGCACTAGACGATTTTAAAGGAAAACGGTGCGATGTTTATACACATTAAAAACCTCACCTCTTCTCCGGAACGTTGCAGAAATTCAAACTGAAAAAAATGTTAACACATCTGTGGGAGGATAATATTTTATGCAATTTTGTATTTACTTTTTCGAAAAAAGAAAACATCCTGTGCTATGGAAAAATATGGAAAAAATAGTCTTACAGAAGGTTTTTTTTTTTATTATTTATTGCCCAAGGCAAAAGGAATCTATGCAATTACGATGACGTATGTGCGTGTGTGTATATGCGTATGTGTGCTTGTGACATTTGGCTTGTAAAACGATATCTCAAGATAAGGATGATGGATATTTTTCATACTTGGTACATGTATTTATTATATAAAGAAGAACAATATTGTCTCAAGTGTGGTCAAAGGTCATGTCACCTATTAACAGGATATTTCAAGGTAGGACGCAAGGACACTGTTCATACTTTGTATGTGAATGCGTTATGGTCAGAAAATAAGCCCTAATGCTTTTGTTAGAGGTCAAAGGTTATCTGAGGTCACCGAAGATCAATATTCCCAAACCTTGGAAATTACTTGTAAACACGATGTCTCAAGGTAGGAATAATGGACACTTTTCATATTTCTTGTATAGATTTATCACCGGGAAAGGAACTCTGTTGTTTCTAGTAGTATTCAGCGGTCGTATGAGGTCACAAACCAAAAGTCTAGTAAACGAGTATGGGTACTTTTCATAACTGACATGTAAATGCGCTATAGTCAAACGATGACCCGTATTGTTTTTGCTTGAGGTCAAAAGTTATACCAGGTCACTGAGTTTACAACTATGAAAGCCTTGGAAAATGCTTGTAAACAAGGAATCTCAAGAGGAAAATGATATACGCTTTTCATTCGGGCTTTATGGATTTATTATATTCATGGGAAGAACAATTATTCTTTTTGGTAGAGTTCAAAATTCATGTGAGATCACCAGCTCACAAAACCTAAACCCTTGCTAACACAATATTTTAACATAGGAAGTGCACGGATACCTTTCATACTTAGTATATATATTAATCATATGAAAAGAAAGAATACTTTAGTTTGTGGTGGAAGTCAGAGCTCATGTGACTTCACCAGAGGTCAAAAGCCAGAACCTTGCAAACACAATATCTCAAGGTAGGAGGTATGTTTATTTTTCATACTTGGCATGTGGATGCATTTTATTTAGAAGATATACCCTATACTCTAGCCAAAACGGTGAAAATTGTAAACGCAGTAGCTCAATATGCGAGAGGTAGGTACTTTTCATTTCCTTTCAGCAAGGAATCACTAAGCCCTTGGGCTTTTTTGTTAAAATTCCGGTCCCTGTAGTACTCGCAGAGATTCTTCCTTTTAGGCCGGTCTTGAAAAGGCGAAAGTTCTTGAGTGGTCTGCGTTCCTACTAAATTACGTCTACATTAGGCTAGCAAACCTATATTTTGTGTTGCATAAGTTGTCCCGTCCTCTTGAAAAGTTAGATTTTCTTCACAGCAGGAGAATCTCTCCAACTACCCTAGCTAGTTTTTGCGAAAGGGAATAGTATGCGGATGCGTACTAATTGCTCGAATAGCATTAATAAAGTTCAGCTTGCGGAGGAGTTAGCACATGAAACGTAGATTTCGGTGGGATAATGTCACCGTTTTTACAATTACACATTAAAGTTGTAATACCGTTGTCCATTGGCTAAGTTATAAATGCTTAGCTTAACCTTACCGCGTGTATGTCTCCGGATGGTTGCTTCACGCATACTATGCAAGTAATATCATTTTGAAGAAATGGCCCTTTTGGTCCGGGTAAAAGCCTTTGTGTATTACTTTACACTTCGAACTCATACGTTTTGGCTTTACATGGTCAAAATAACAGTTAAGAGTTCAAAAATACATTAAAAATACCAAAGGTAAAACCTTAAGAATGTAGGAGAATCATTGATCAGAACAGTGTGAGTGAAATGTCATTGAGCTAATACGCAGCTCCAGAAAGTGAGCGTATGCCAAAGAATTTTCAAGAATTCTCCTTAGTAAAAATAAGTCAGGAAGAAAGCATTTTGATGGTTTCATAGGTCAATCAGAAGATGTCTGTACATCAATCTTCAAATGAACCCTGACAAATACTAAAAAGTGATGATTTTTGTCGTTTCTGTGCGTATAATATAATGTGTGTATACCTCCTGCATAACCAGGGAGTTGTTTTTTGACAATAGTGGTGCCACTTCTGTGATGAAACGGTTCGTTGCATTGAATATTATTTTACTCTAAGTTGGTTACCACCAGAGAAAGGATCGTGGTTCTGAAATTAGCTAGTAAAATGCAAAAAATTGTGTTTAATTTAGATTTTGAGAATGCCATAATTTTATGGTATCATCATATGATTATGGTTAGAAATATATTTTCTGAATTTGAAATTTTCTTAAAAACCTGCACAATTGTTTCTAATTTTATTAATTCTGGGCTGAGTTAACAGCACTGAACAATGCCTACAACTCAACAATCTAAAACAATGTGATCAAATTTGACTAAACTTTAGTAAATTTTCGACAAAGTCCTGGGCTAACTATGCACTAAACAAATTTTGGTAAATTTTGACCACTATCACTTGGTCAAAATATTTGTCCAATATAATATTGTTAAATCTGCTGACCAATTATTTGATCAAAATGACAAAACGTGGTCCCATTTGACCCCTTTTATTTGTTCCCGCCTGCAACGCTTCATTTATTTTTCGTTTAAATTAAAATGAACAAGAATCGGATACTCCAAATTGACCAAAACAAGTGGTTAAGTATTGGTTTGAGGCTACAATTACCTGGCATCTGAAGATACACTTCTTCTTTCTTGAGAAATAAGCATGACCACTGATAAGCATTTGATAGCCAGACAGTGTATCAGGTCTATAGAATGCTTTCAGAACTGCACACATATTTACAACAGAATGAAGTGAAAGAAGTATGTGTCATTAGTAAGAAAAAATTGAAAGCCATCATTCTAATATATTGCATCACAAGCTAGACAATAATATATTTAAAAATTTAACAAAATTAATAGAGCAACTTTGCGCCCAATTTTCCAAGTTGAAATCTTACCCTCAAAATAAACAAGCATACAGATGGTTGACCCACTTACTGCACTAAGGTCAAATCTATGTATAATAACTTTACAGTATGATGAAATGTAAATACAGATTTACATTTTTAAAGACAACCATTGACCATGTTTCTATACTCCCTTTAAGTCCATTAACTCACATAGATACAGTACTATACATGAAAATTTTTTTGGCACCTGAAGAAAGACTAAACACTTCTCCTTTCTAGAAAAGAAAATGACTGCAGATAAGCATTTGATACCAAGGCATTGTATCAAATCTTTAGAACTGGATGGTTTTCAGAGCTACACATGAAAATCACAAGAATAGAATTAAAGGAGAGATCATCAGTAAAAACTGAGAGCCATTATTATAGTCTTATAGAAGATTAATAATTGCATCACAAGCTAAAGAACAATATATGTAAAAGATAATGCGGTATTTTTTCCAACTTTCTAACGTGAAGTCTTAAGTTCACGCTTCAAGGTAAACATGCAAATAGCTGGTTGACCTCCCTCCCCCTCCCTCTCTCCCTCCCTGCCTTTTTTAAAACTACTAGCTGCACTAAGATGAGCCCCATATACAATAACTGTACAAGTAGGAATGGAACGCCAGTTCCCTTTGAAAAGACTTAAACTTTTACACATTTAAAATCACCCTTTGACCAAATTCCCCTGCTCACAAAAATGACACCTATGGTGACACCTAAGTACCTTAACTTACACGGATACTATACATGGAAGAATGAAATGCAAATTTCTACTTCGTAGTTTAAAACTGCTTTCCACGGCAGGCTTTTTTCAGAAAGAATATCACTGAGTTTATCAATCTGGTAACAGTGGAACACAGGTTAAACATAGCACCATACAACAATAAATGACTAGAGGCCATGATTTTTATACATATATGTAATATTTACTATACAGCATGTGCTATAAACAATTGATTACCTACCTGTTTCACGATGAAGGCGTTACTAACCAAACGTTTTGTTAAATGAATACATGGCAACTGACAATACTTCAGTCCATAGTGAGCCTTGTCTCTGACCTCCCCCTGTCCCTCCATGCCCTTAAGAAAGCCTGAATCTCTTCCTATTATTCTCAGGTTGTTCACGTCACAGAGTAAATATGCTAAGGTGTTTGTCAAAACCGATAAGTTTCTCATGAAACCTACATATGCCCACTAAATTCTTAAATGCTGAAATAGTGAAGGAGGCTCAGCTATTTCCACTTTTCTCCAAAATATTCTCCATTCAGTTCAACAAAGTTATTTTTTCACGAAACAAACTTCCATGAAGGCTTCAGACAGAGAACATCCCAGGAGTCTTTTAGACCGCTGGAATCCTGAATTGCCTCATATAATTGGAACATTTCGATACAAGTATCTTACCAGTGTTACCTATTTGGATTTCCTGAGATCACCATCATGGCTGAACCTTTTCTTAAAGAATAATACATTTTCAGACACTCTCACAGTATTTCATGTACAGTGTGATGCATTTAAGTTAGCGTTGTAGTCAAGGTCAACGTACCTTAGTGTAAGGCTTTAAATGTCATTTTACTGGAATGGAGAAGTATACAACTTCAACAGCTCTATGCCGACAGTATTGACAGACGCCAATTGGTGTTTGGAAATGCTTATATGTATGAGTGGCAGGTGATCAAGGTATTATGTGATTTGCCAATTACCAAAAATATAGATGGCACAGGGTTCTGCTCAGGATTGCTGGAGTGCCTGCAGCTACTTTCCTGGGTCAGTAACAATGCCCAAATATAAGCTGAGGCTCCGATTGTCCTATTCACCAAACAGGTTAGGAAGACTACCTCTCTTTCCAAATATGGCAAGTTTTCTTCGAGAAAATACACCGGAATTATACATTCCTAGTTACTACTGTAATCACTCCTTTGCCCTTAATGAAAACAAAGTGATGATGACGGTCTTGATGAACATTATCGAGATGGAAAACATGCTGGGCTGAGAAGTGTATACATTCCAGGAAGATAGAAATTAAAATTTGAATTGTGAACTTGGTTAAACTTGACATCAGTGCTGGTCGGAAATTAGCACATTCTGAGCATGGTGGTGGTCGGCATTTCTGGGTCCTAGTCACGTCCAACTGGCACTGACGAGCAGCAGATTACTGATGATTCACAATATGAAGTTTTCTGGAAAGGAGCTTTGTCCAAGTGCTGGTCTATGCCTCTCATATGCCATTACCTTTTCTAACTGCCGACTGAAAAGTTTTGTTCCACCTGGATTAGCAAAAAAAGAAGAAGAAAACACACACACACAAACACACACGCAAACATACAATATACTGCTTTGACTGTACAAGCCACAGCTAATCTTTCAAAACAGACATCATAAGTAATGCAATTAGCTGTTTCTAGGTAGCTGAAAGTTTTTTTTTACAACCAGCATGTATTTTCGAATATTTTCGATTCTTTCATGGCAATTGATAAATATGTTCAATTTATACAAGGTAATATCATTTTCTTACATATTTTCATTTCTTTCCTCAGACACAGTGTGGTAAGACAAATATCCAAGCTTACTTTCTGTTGTCTTTGTTTACATCATAGATGAGAAAAGGTTTCAGCAAAAACAATAAAGCTTACTGCTATACGACTCACTTATATACAAAAAGACGAATACTGACATTTAACAATTTGATAATAATGTAACTGCCTATTCTCTAGCCCAATCGCAACTTTGTACACTTTGTAATGCATGCTATACCACCTGTCCAACAGGGCCTTGTAACAGATCATTGACAAGAATAGTTCCATGACAGAAGACAATCTTCGGTCTCTCTGCATTAAACGTCGATTGTGTACTTTTCTTGCTAATGAAAGCTTCCACCTTTCACCTGTATACAAAATCGTTGACGTTTGGCAGTTGACCACTTGCACTTTTAGAGAAAATAAATTGTTTCATATGAAATATCAAGAAGTTGTACGTGTGATTCAAGTAAAATTTGTCCAAAAAAAAAAAAGAAATCTCCCTTGGAGAACATAAAACGATCTCCCAAAATGGAATACTCAGTATCTAAGATAAACCTTGAAGTCTTGAAGTAATACTTCAGTCCCAAAATAAATGTTCAATGGTCTCGTTACTCTCATGTAAAAGTTACACAAAGGGCTGTCTTTAATATGCATTTTAAGTGGACGTAATATGTCCCAAAAATTCTGTGTATAAAACGATATTGAAAGTATCGAGTTTTACTGTCCCTTAAAGAATTGAATGGAATTTGAAAAATCAAACGCCACTGGGTGTCTGTGAACTGAGAGTCGTTATTCCACTTCAATAGACAACTAGACGATGAAGTAAATTTTTGAACAATGTTCTTACAAACGTAACGAGAAGGTGACGAGGGCTCCAGAAACACATGATGTGCCGGGGGTCCAATTGGACCTACTGGACGTGCATCACCACGGCTATTTAACTTTTTATTAATAGCCACAGTGATCCTCTCATACGAAGTAAACATTAGGTTCGGAATGTTAAATTTTCTCTTAGAGTTAGCATGCAAAATCGGTCGATTGTTCTCCATCTAAAAAGTCATTGACAAATTTTACACCCTTTTCATACCAATGTTCATAGACGAAACTACTTTTTGATCTTTTTTATGAGAGGATTATTCCAAACAACATCATTTTCAAAATTTCTGACCTCTGGGGTAAACATACAATCTAACCAATCATGACACACATTCATAATAAAATTGTTTTCAATCAGAATACCTGAATTTTAAAAATTACATTCAAAAAGGTCACATTTACCATGCGTTTGAAGATGATGGTCATAGAACAGTTTCCATCGTGCTTTTGATCCATCAAGATAACGCTTGAGTTGTACCGCCCAAGTGCATTTTAAACATTTAACAAAACTAGACAGGCAAAAAGCTACTTTGAGAGAACAGCCCTTTTGATTTTGTCCTGTTTACCATTCCAAATAAAATTGAAAATATCTTTTTCTAATTGCTGAAGAAAGTGAGCGGGAGGGTCTTGTAAAACTTGAAATAAATACACAAGTTGTGAGATTGCCAAAGTCTTCACCATTGTAATTTTGACTAAATGGGTCAAATCACATTGTGACCAAATATGAAACAAGCTCTTTAGACAAGAAAGTTCGAGGGTATAATGTAATCCTAAATGATTCATTTTATCTGTTGAAATGAAAACCCCCAACACATCCAACACATGTAGAGGACCTACAGTCTTTTTCATCCCATACAATTGAGGAGAAAGATTTATTTCCTGAACAGAGATACCAACTCTGAGATTTGCCGGCATTTCATTTTATACCCGACGATAGTTCGAAAATTTTCAGACTATTAACCGTTTGTGTTAAGGTTCCAAAACTACCACTTAAAAAGATAATAGTGTCATCGGCGTATTGTAAAATCTTTATGTGAGTACCAAAAACTGAAATACCTTGGATGATTGGGTTATCAAAGACAACCAGGGCCAAAATCTCAGCACATATGATGGAGATATAAGGACTCAGAGGACAGCCCTGGCGGACTCCCGGGTAATTATAAAAACAGGACATACATAACAGTTATTCACAATACACGCGCTGCTGTTTGAGTAAAAGTTCTTAATCAGGCAAATAAAATCATCACCAAGCTTGAAAAACTTTAAACATTTAAAGATAAAACCCTATTCAATTCTATCAAATGCTTTTTCAAAATCTAATAAGAGATTAAGTCCAATTTGGTCAATTTTCGGATAGTAATCAATCAGGTTTGACATAAAACCAATGTTTTCTCTAATAAAACGACCCTTTAAAAAACCTGTTTTGTGGGGACCAATAATTTATTTAGAACATCCCTCAACCTTATGGCAATAGCCTTAGCACATAATATGTAGTCCTAGAGATTTTCCGTTGGGTACTGTAGAAAGGGCCTCTCTACACTCATTAACTGTGAGGAGACCCTCACATATATAAACACTATCGTCATCAAGTTTTACATCACACTTAATCATTTCAAATATAAAGTGAGGGGTGATACTATCGCTGGTGTACAACTTTTCGTAAACCGTTTTTAGTTCTTCTAAAATTTCGTCATTACCGTCACTTTTTTTTAGCTAAAATAGTGTTAGTAATGTTGTTTATCTTTTTGAGATTCGAAAAAATATTTTGTACTCTTTTCTTCATGCACGACCCATAGAGCTCAAGATTGAATAATTAAGCCTTTTGATTTAAAATTATAAAGATGATAGAGTGAATTTCCTAATCCTGTTAATTTTTGAAAAGTTCCGGTGAGTTTGATGTAAAATAAGTGTGCTCAAGTTGTGCGATCTAAAGGAGCAATTCCTTTTCCAACTCTACGTTCGTGTGCTTTTCCTTTTGCGTATTTTGTTGATTTGTAGCTTATTTTATATTTAATGTACTTCCATTTTACCAAAGGATTGTTGTGCTTAATTCGCCAGCAGCTAACAAAGTAATGTCTGAGATGAGATTAATAAAATCATCATTGTCTAAGGGAGAATTAACTTCCAAGAACCTGGTCTCCTCTTCTTACCTAAGAGATTTAAGGACAAGTTAACCATTGAGTGATAGGATTGAATCCCGGGAGAGATCAGACAGTTGGAGGTGACCCTTAGGAGAGACCTTGATATAAGAAAGTAATCTAACGTGCAATGAATACCTGAAGTGATGTTAGAACTCCAAGTGAATCCTTGCTGATGCAAAGGGAGTTCTCTCTAAATATCTATTAAATCATAAGAATGCATGTACTCAAGACATCGTTCTCTTGCTTTGAAGTTTGTACGACAGATGCCTCCTTTTTGTCAAGATTCAAATCGAAAACAAATTTAAATCACCTCCAATAACTATGTTCTCACCATTAAACCCTGACAATACGAACCTTTCAAACCAGAAGGCCCTAAGGCTTAGTGATTCCTTGCTGAGAAAGAATGATATGTTGCACTGACTCGGTTTATCCCTCAAATTTACAATTCTTTACTTTTTCATTTTTTACAATGTTTTCACATCTTGACCTCTGCTGACCTCATTTGACCTTCAAACCTACCAAAAAGTGGATAACAAGAACTCAAAAAAAAAAACATGTACCAGGAAGAAATCGAACCCGGGACCGTCTGCGCGAGCAACCGAGCTTATTCCAGTACATCATCAAAGAACTCTTTCAGCATATGATAGTTTTAATCATCCTTAAGTGACAACATCCTTTACACGTGTTCATAGGTAATTCAAATAAGAATTATTACTGTAATAGTTATGCTTGTTAAAAAAAAATAAATGTTTTTCTTTATATTTTTATAATTGGAATGGAGCAAAATTCAACCTTAACTTTTCGTTTGTGACCAAACGCCGGGCACAATTTGGGGGTACCGCCCACTGTCAATTTAGTTTACGAGGCTTTCGTAGTTTCACCTCTGAAGACCTCAGATGACCTTTGACCTCAAAAAACCCAAAGGGTTCTCTTTCTCTTAAGGTAACACTTCTATACCCAAATATGAAAAGGATCCATCATCCATGTCTTGAAATATCGTGGTTTGCTATGGTTTTTGGGTTTTGACCTCTGGTGACCTCAAATGACCTTTGACCTCCACTGAAAACAGTAGCGTTCTTTCTTTGAATATGATAAAGTTATACACTAAGTATGAAGAGTGTCCATCATTGTTATCTTGAGGTATCGTGTTTACAAGCAGTTTTTAAAATTTCGTATATGCACCTCCTGTGACCTCAGATAACGTTTGATGTTACCAAAATCAATAGGGTTTATCTTCTGACTATAACGTATCCACACGCCAAGTATAAAAAGCATCCATGCTCCCTACCTAAAGATATCGTGTTCACAAGTTTTCAGTTTTGACCTCTGGCGACCTCCCATAACCTTTCACCTTCACCAAAAACAATGTGATCTTTCTCTTAATATAATAGTTCCATATATCAAGTATGAAAATTTTCTATCATTGTTATCTTGAGATATCGTGTTTACGAGCCAAGCGTCACAAGCACACATACACACATAATCGCCCGCGCGATTGCTTTTGCCTTCGGCAAGGAATCAAAAAGGAGGGTATGTCTTGGTTTGGTGCATAAACACACGCCAAAGTGTAGTTACAGCAGTTTAGTAATGATTTAAAAAGGATGGTAACATCTCTGCTACAGTGTGTACCCTGAGAGAAAAATATTTTTCCTCCCCATTCACTTTTCCAGCAGAACTCACATCTGACTTCACTTTGTGATTCTTGATAGAAGTACAAGTCTTTTTTCTGATTATGTAAGAACGCAAAGACCTTCCTACGTTGCTTGCTTGATTTATACCACTACAATTGTAAGTAGCGATCGATAGCTCATTCATGATAATTAAGAGAATACTTTAAACAGGTGAAATTTGGGCTGCCGATTCCTTGTTTATGAATATAGTAGGGTAGCGCAGAATTCCGCCGTTAGCTAGTGCACTAAAACAATACATTTTATCATGATGGTTACTGAAAAAAGTAATAAAAAGAACAAAAAAGTAAATTCTAAAGGAGTAAAGTAAGGCTGGCCATAAAAAGAAAACGAGCATCTTCAAACCCCTAAAGAAAAGGATAGATAGGTGAGAGGTTAATGAGCGAATGCTCATAAAGCATACACAAAGACTGTTTAGGAAGCGTTCCGCTAATTATTGCCTCGTTGACTTCCATACCACATCAGGCTAGTTCTTCGCCCAAAGGTCTTTCTAGAAGCAGGCCCGTATAAAAGTTCTCAACCTGCACATGCCACCCTCTGGGTAAAGCTCACAATACAGGCTCTTATGGCATTTTCAAGTTTTTATACGATGACCATTGAGTTTTTGAGCTAGAAGGGCTTGAATAATAAGTTTATGTTTCCAGCCATGATCACTACGCACAGGCTGCATTTTACAGAGCGGATTAATACCATCAAAACGTGGCACTAAAAATGGTCAAATTGCCTTGATCATATTCAGTATGTAACAGTCGCAAGCATGCTCCCCAATTTTTTAAAGATTTAAATTTGTCGGTCAATATTTTTTGCAGTAGCAAAAGTTTTAATTACCTGTAGAGGTGTTTCACCAACATGTGTAGAATACCACAGAATACCTGTGCATATGTTTCATAAACACTTCTACTGTGTATGTGTTGTACCCTTAAGTAAGGTAATCAGATACCCATTGACATCACTGGCAACACTTCTGTAGCTATGTAACTTTAGAAGCAAATTTTTTATTCCAAAGGAGGTATTCCACACATTTTTCACCCACATTGTGCCCCATTTCTGCAGTCCTGTCACATTATGCACAAATGTACTACCCAACCAAGTATGCATAAAAACATTTCTTTTGATACAAGCTGTGCTACCACAATTTGTATCAGAAAGTTTGTTTTGTTTATAATAGTGGTTTCCAGTACGAAATGGTACTCCTTCTGGATGATTTGTGATGTCCAAAAGGCTGAACTGAGAAACACACGTCTTATTTCCGTATACTTAACATTTGGAAAGAAAATACCCAAGGCATCTACAGTAAGGTAATTTTCATATACTGCACATATGTAGTAAAATCCACAACTTGGTCATTGCCAAGAGGGTGTATTGGGCTATGCTGGGCCAGGACCACGTTTAAATGAGGTGTCAAGGGGAGGCTCAGTATGTTAAAAAAAACTTGGAAGAAAAACTTATCAAACCACATGAAACCCCATACAGTATGTACACATTCCAGACTATGATATGGTCTACTCCTAGTCCAGAAGATAACAAACTAAATAATTCCTGTATGTTCAAAAACAATGTTTGTACCTGTTTGGCTGTTACACCTTGTAAGAAAAACTCCCATCTTTCAGACTGCTGTAATTTCCTAGTCTGCTCCTAATGCCTAAAGGCACTCTGCACAATGCATCCTTTCCTCTTCTTCCAGAAATCCCAGCTTCCTAAGGAAAATAAAAGTAACAGTTTGTGGTTAAATGTAACTTAATTCTTGGGAAAACCAGAGGCAAACAGGGTTCTAACACTAAATTGTGCTATAAAACAATACAACTTTAATACTGTACTACAGTGTCAATATACTGAGCTATACATCTCTATAAATGTTAATGTACCTTCCTGGATCCCATAGCTGCAAAACTACTCCCCCTGCCCTAACCTACATCCAGCCCCACTTCTTCATAAACTTTATTCATGTTCACTTTTCTTAAAGCCAGTATTTTTAAAAAGAAGCTGGAAGCACACAGCTTACAGTCTTTTAAATTATTGATGCAGTCACTCCAATATGCACAATTTGTAAATTCCCTGGTTATCCTAATTCATGCACAGTATCACATGACTCCTGAATTTTTTTATATCCCCTTAGTCTATTTTTACAATCTTCATATGCAATATCAAATTTCAAAACATCATTTGGACTTGAAAAATATTGGTAGTGTACAAGTCAAAAATGTAAATGAACACAGCCAAATTGTAGAGTCGTACAATTTACATGTATTTTGATAGCAATGCCACTTCCACAGACACTCGACCAAATTATTGTACCTACCCCACTAACTAGAATTGCAAAAACGAAAACCATAACACAGCACATACCACTCTCTAGCTCCTTCTCTGTCTCTAAGTCTTGTTAAGAAAGTATCTCTTTGATCAAAGCGTTTACTATAGACCCATTTCCATTTTTCGGAAGTACTGGGCAGTAATTTGCCTGGCGATGAGAAGGGAAAGAATGGGAAAAATATGTACAGTCCCCCTGTACATCTAATATTCTACTATACAAGTTCAGTAAAACAAGAATTGTAAAGTGTAGAAAAACTAAAATATCAGTACAAATTTCCTGATATTGAGAACTAAAATATAGGATATTAATTATTGAACTAACGGCATTGGTGATATTGATAGGACGCTACCCTTAAGTTGCATTAGCCTTGCCGCTATTTATGCACAGCACTCACTGCACGATTCGTGATACTGGTCCATATATGAAGATACCCTTATGGCTCTGTAATCTCACCACACACAGTAACTAATTTTTCCTACTAAGTTTACTTTTGGCCCCTCCTCCAATTTGAACAAAACACCTAGTAAACCTCCAAGAAGGAGCCATAGTACACTTACAGCCTTACACTGAGTTTAAATTGTTCAAGGACATATTGACACACAACTGTGTGTGAGCTTAATTGAGAACACAACTGGTTGTACAAGGCATCTTTGAGCAACCAGAGTGAAGATAGTGTAGACCCTCATGATTCTGTAGTTATTCCTGCTTTACAGCAGGTAGAGCATTTATTGTACAGTCGAAACTGCACACTGTAGTGCACGCATTTTCACCCTCTCCAAAGGTGAGAGAAATCTTAGTATCACACGGCAATTACTTACAGAAATGTTGCAGGTTTAACCTGGCAAGACCTAGCAACCTGATTACTGCTGTACACTGATGCCAAACTGTGAGGCAAATGTTTTGGCATACTCCTTAATCACCAAATTCAATGGAAACGTATAGTTTGGGGGACACACAAAGGTGTGAAAATTCCGTTGTAACGTTGACCTAACATAATACCGTAGACCATGGGCTCACACACTCACACGCAGTAGGTGTAGCCTGGTATAGGCTACGTTTGAGAATGTAAAGGTGTAATGTCACTGATGAGAAAATAGGAACTGAGGTTTTGTGTCGGAGAAAGTTATTTGCATGACAACAATTATGTAATTCACCGGCGTACAACACACAAATGAGTTCCCGTATGAACCTGTATCAATCAAGTAGGCCTGGACCTAGTAGTCACTCACTAGAGTGAGCTAACTTAGACTAAAATCTATAGGCTATCTACATACAGTATAAAACAAGGTATAGGTACTGATAAGTATAGATTAGACGTAAACAGTACCTTAAGTACGTGATATTGAGAGTAGCTGTGTGGTAGGCATTCAGCCTACCAGTTATAGCCCACGCTGTGTACTATAACCAATGCCACTTGGAAAAACAATTACGCTACGACGTAAAGCACCCACAAACAGGTATTAGCCAGGCGTAGAGTCTAGGGTTTTTCAAGTGTTTGGGGCCAACAGCGAACTTTACTTGAACTTTAACTTTAAATTCTTTTTAGTAGCCGGGTCTTCATTAGACAGCTTTTCTCATTACAATTCAAGGCTCCTCGTATCATCCGTCGGCCATTTTTTTAATTTTTTTGCACGTTGCAAGTTGCAAGTGGAAGATTTGCCACCACTTGAGAGCCTTCTGTAGGCTAGACAAAAACAAGAAAAGCTTAGGCCTACTTGATTTGAAAATTACTGGTTGAATTGCCCTGTGATTTCTTTTTAGTTTGGGGCTTAAGGGAATCAGGGCACCATTGACCAAGATATGGGTGCAGTTGCCCTCCTTTGCCCTTCATCATGTCACCGTGTGATGTTTCAGTAGTCTACTTCACATTGTAGGGTAAACGGTATAGGCCTAGGCCTACTTGCACCCTGCACCAGAGTATCTAGTCCTCATGAAGGCACGTGTATAGTCGGCACCGATAGCTCCCTGCTCCCTATACACGGTCCTAATAATGACCTATTGAAAATCCGGGATCTTCGACCAGCACAGTGTAGGTCGAAATTGATTTTCTTCTGCTAGCAAAGCTGCTACCTAAGGTCTTAATTTACTGCCATAACTTCTCCTTTCCAAATCGTACACTAGTATTGAACTTGTTTTTGATCACTTTTAACCTCTGGAAAGGCCCAAAATTTGAAATGAAATCATCAACTTTGTCACTCCCTAGAGTTTACTGTAGAGTTCGAAGTATTTGTTGATATCAAAATGTTGTATGCGTAACATTGTGACGTCACAAAGAATATTTGATAACTGTAGTCCCTATACACACACGTGGCAATTGCCTATGCAAACATTCCATACTGACGTAAAAGTGTGGTTCATTAGCATACTGATGTAAAAAAAGCTTCTTAGTCACACAGTAAATTTTACATCGAGAAAAAGTTGCTGAATTAGTTATTTCAAATTTTTGGTCCTTTGCAGAAGATATCGGTGATCAAACAGAACTGCAATACTCTTGTAAGATCCGGAGAAGAAAATTCATGGTAGTAAATACAGATTTTATGTCCAAAATTTGCTGCGAGAAGAAAGTCAGTTTCAACCATCATACAGACGGCCGATCATCCGGCTATTTTCATAGGTCATTGTAAGGACTGTGTATGGTGAGCTTTCGGCGAACCGCCACACAGTTCTTTACTGAGGTCTATAGAGTAGCCTACTACTCTAATTGTAGCTACTGTACTATTATTACACTGCAGGAACCTTCAGTTCAAAAGCCTGGCTATAGCCTATATTAGTCTATACCATAGTTATTAGTAGACCTGTACTCAGTACCCCGTAAAAAGCGTTAGGTCTATGCTGGCTAGGCTGATCTACAGTACAGGACTACTACAGCCCAACGTTAGAAAGCTACGCCCGTGATAGATTAACGACATAAGATTTCCAGCTGAAATTTAGTGCCAATTGCCGTACTAATTCCCCGATCTACATTAAATTAGACCTACAAGTTACAACACTTACCGTAAACTGTTTCTTTAAAGATATTTTCATCCATGCTGTCACTTTCCCCAAAAATAACGCAAACATGTTGGAGCAGTTCTCACATCAAACTCGGCGCTAGCTATTTCTCACGCTATGCATATGCATATCAGGCCAGGGATCACCGAACCAGTGGGGGTCTATATTGCGTGGACCAAGGAGCTTGGTCAAGTCGGTATAGTAAACTTCATTTTCGAACCAAACTTTGTTAAAAGCTTTATGAAACTTGACCAATATTTGGTCAGTATGAGTTGACCATGGGACTTGGTCAATAATTTGACCAAAGTGTTTTTAGAGTGCAATGTAAACTAACCACAATACAGCTGTTTAATGCATGTATCCAGGGGGTCAGGGGCTCAGATTTTTCACAGCAGCCTCGAGCAAGATAATGCCAATTTCAGTCAGGCCAAAGACGTGACTGTTTGTCATGAGGAAAAGTATCAAGGTTGAAACCTCCTGCCCCCCCCCCTCGCGGGGCATGTGTTCAAGTAATCCTTTGCTCCCTTCATGGTCAAGGGGTTCAAACAATGGACGTACTTGCTTACATATTTGGACAATACAGTGAAGTAACTCATTATTTTCAAATATCATTTGATACCCATTTAACAGACCACAAAATACAGTTTGGCCACTTTTATTTTATAATAGCCTTGCTTGGAACAACAGCTGGCTCATTTGTTGATAAAGGGCTTTTATAATTAGCTGGGATGGAAGATTGGTAACAAGGAAGAATAAGTTGACCCTTACGCAAGTCCGCATACGGGTTTCCCCTTATAAAAAGTGAAACAGATAAAAACAAGAGATTAACCATGTCATTGAGATGTGATTTCTAACCCTTGCAGAAACTGTAGAGATACCTCATGGTTATTCAGTAGAGGAAGGGGTGGGATATATAGATTAGAAATGTTGAAGAAACGTTATCAATGATACTCCCAGAGCCCTTAACGCGCCATACTATTGGGCTAAGCTTAAAAAATCTACCCTAACTGGGAACAAAACACCAGATCCTCCATGCTATATGCAAGATTTTGAATGATTGAGTCTTCGATCTAATGTCGTTGTTAGGCACCATATTGAGCTATGTCCCCTAAGGTCAAAAGGTGGAGGGGCATGTCCACTTTTTCTCCTCTGAATGATGTTTATGCATGTATCCATGCTAGTTGATAACGAAATTGTTCGCTTGCGCTGAGTAGTTATTAGTGTGATATCCTTTAAGTTCGATTATTTTCTGATGGTCACAAGAAAAATCCTGGAAAAACATGTCTCACACCCAATTAGACGAGCAAGTAATGTTGAAGGAGGCAATGTCTATCACAGATTATTATTTAACCAAAATGTACATACTTGTGGGTTCGTGTGAATAGCATAGGGCTCACAGCAGTGATTGCCTATAATGTCCTTTACATAAATTTGTTTGCAAATGCACCAAAAACGAATAAAACGAGTCTTACCTTAATGTTGATATCAGTCAGTGAGGAAAACGTAGAATCCTAATATGTTCGCAGTATTAAAGAGAACTACAAGTGGCAACTTCAACCGTTAAAACGATAGGAAAATTTACAACACAGGGTGTAGTTAGAGATACCCTATATCAACTTGCAAGTTACGCACGTACACAGTGTGCTTTTGTCCGTATACAGTGTTCGTGTAGAATTACGTGCCGAAAGTAAAAGTACACTAGACAATATATTCCAGGATTAATTATCAGCTTCAGCTATTGAGTATTTGGCAATGGCACTCTGTCAAGGTTCAAACTCATATCACGTTGTCATCTATTACTGCTGTCTTTGTCGTATCAGTATGGGAGTGATTTTACGATAGGTAGTAGGTTTTAGCTCCAATGTCAATATTCCGCATTCTTACAAAGATTGTAAGAAGACAATAATTAAAATTGATACGGCATGATGTTCAATAATGTATGACTTTCTTGGACAGTCTCTGAAAACATTTTTGCAATCTTAGAAGCTGTCATACAGCAAGAGATTCGTTTCTAGTTAGAAAGCTTTTAAACAACTATTTGAACAGATTTCACCTTAATCAAGTAAAACTTAAATTTCTTTCACCGATGTGTTACAAACGCAGTGATAGACAAGCCTAAAACGATGGCACTAGGGTTTGATTTGTATTTTCTTCTTAGCGGTTGGATAATTTTTCAGTGTTATTGGTGTTTTGGAAATTTAACAGAACATTCATATTCTGTGACGTTTTCGGACTGTGTTTTATTGAAAAGTTGCTACCATGAATCAGATATATTGAATAGTTGGAAATTTAAAGAAGAGTCAATTTTTGTTGACACCGCATGTTTTCTCAATCGGTGCCAAGAAGGAATCGAAATAAATGTAAATGGTTCGGTGTTTCTAAAATCGGTTACACTTAGCAACGAAGGAACGTATGTGTGCATTCGTGAACCAAATACATCTTCATATTATCATTTACATGTCAAAGGTTTGTAAAACGGAAATTGCATTTTTTCTTATTCGCTGTTATTATTTTGACCTATATTGCAATAGATGGAGTTGACAAAACCTACTAGAAGTACAGCTTTAACATACGTAGCTATCATTTTTGACCTGCATGACGTCTTATTTAGAATTAAAATTGCCATTAAATGATGCATGGAATTCTGGCTCGTACGCAAAATGAGGAAGCATGTCATTTAAAGGACAATCATTAACGTGTGAGCTTGTAGTGGACGGAAGTAGGGATTATACATTATTCAAAAGAAGGAAAGAAGTTTATCAAACTTTCACAAGTTTTTATTTGGGTGATGTAAACCACTACATTTCTTTTGACATACTAAAGGGAATTAAAAATCCATTATTGGACTCCAGGTTGATTGGAGAACAAAACAATGTTACTTGTAACCTAATTCAGTTCTTGCATTAATCAGGGTTTAACATTTACATATTGTAGGTTCCATTTGATATAAGGATATGAATTAACTTTATGTTGATATATTTGCAGAAATTTGTCATTAACAAATTTTGAAAGCATTGCCAGGGACAAAACGTAGTACTATTTTTTTCGTCAGTGCAAAAAAAAAAAAAAATACACCTTTATACAAACTTGACAGATTTTCAGAACGACATGCAAAATATCCCTTAAAGCTATGTACGTTAGTGTAAATCGATTGTAAGGGAACACCCTAGTTAACGTAAGTTTGAAATTAAAAGAAGGAAAACCACTAAGACTTAGAAAACGTTCACCGAAATGCTGATATGATTTCCCCCGCTGTTGCTTTGCTCTTCGATTTCTCCATCCATTTCTAAGCTCATTTATATGTATTTCAGTACTCACACATTGCAAGTTATTTACATGTGATTGGGATGAGACTGAAATTGGGAAGAACAGTTTTATTGAAGATGAAACTCTTATTCGAAATTCACTTGAATACATTTACACCTACCGATAAACTTACTTCAGAGCAAATGTATTTTCTATGCATGAAAGCATACTTTTAGAGAATATATATATATATATATATATATATATATATATATATATATATATATATATATATAATATATATATATATACATATATATAAAGGTTTAAAAGATGCAGACACGTAATATATATATATATATATATATATATATATATATATATATATATATATATATATATATATATATATATATATATACAGGCAGATTTAAAAGTTTTAAACACGTGAAAACCCAGTAACCATGCACCGTAATAGCAGTAAGCCTTAATTAAATCATCTTAATACCTATTCTAAAACACTTTAGTTGGTATGGGTGAATAAAAGTACCAATGCGAAACCCTGTACAGAGATCCCAAAAGAGTTCAAGGGAAGTAAACATAATTCTGCGCAATCGTTCTACCTTTTCGGCGATAAACACCTATACTTCACTTAGAAACTAAGTTAAACAATCAAAATAAACCAAAAAGAAGTCAAAACGCAGGCTACCTGGTGACTGAAAGATGTACCTTATAAAAAGAAAAAGTCCAATTAGTGAAGTGAATTGAAAAGCAAAATGCAATGCAAGCTAAGACCCTAAAATTCTAAGTGGATAAGAAGCTTACATTTTTAGGGTTAAGCTCTTTCCTTTTGTTAGGTCCTTACGGATGAACCGATTGCAACTGGGCTAGCCAATACCCTTCTCTTTTTGGTAAAATATTTTCAGTTAAAATATTTCAACGTTATTTTAGCTGACATTTGTCCAACTATCATAAAGTGTATATCTTTAACATGATATTGAGAATCTTTAAAATGAACTGCTTTTTTCCATGCGGCATACCTGATTTATGATTTCTAAAACGGAATTTGGACTGATTGGTAGTAGACCCAACATATTGCACATTTCATTTACAGCAAGTGGCCAAGTAAATAACGTTAGAACTAGTGCAGGAAATTTTAGCATTAAGCGAACATGATTTACCCGGTAAAATGAGATCCTTTCTTAGAAAGTTTTGACACAAGTCACACCGTAATCTGTGACATTTAAAAAAGAAAACATCTTTCCTTATTAGCCTCTGCATTTTGGATTTACGCAGAAGGCTATAAAAAGGATTTGCATTTCCGATACGCTGGTAAATAAAACGCTCCCGGTAAAAGTTTCATAAGTTAAGCAGAGGCATCTAAAAGCGATAGGTGCTTGGAGCTCATTTGGAATTATAAGGTTGTAGTCCAAAATTAAAGAGAATTTGCGTGTTTTTTTTTTTTGTGACTTAGTTTTAGAAGCTCGTCCCTAGAAACTTTGTCGGCCTTTTCAAATTGATTTTGAATGAAGAAGGGAGCATAAACCCCTTGAATTAAACAATATTCTTACACTCTGCAAATTTTGAATAAAGAACAATCAAATTTTCGGACCCCTGGTCCTTCTTCAGGTGTAAGAGCAAAGTGACTGATAACTACTTCTTGTAAAACTGAAAATTCGAAAGAAAGCCCAAATCTCTACACTTTGCTCTTACACCTGAAGAAGGACCAGGGGTCCGAAAATTTGTTTGTTTTGTGTGTCACAATATACTATATTGGAACCAAAGACATTGCCAGTATTTATTGTTTGTTTATATATATATATATATATATATATATATATATATATATATATATATATATATATGTGAATATATCACTAATTCCCTACTTAGGGCGAAAGAAGTTGTTGAAAAGTCGACCATAGGGCGAAAAAATGGGGCGAAAAAACGGATTCGCCTTAACGTTTTCACATACTTATTATATAGGAATACGTAAACGTAAGAAAACGTCCTTTTAAACACACAATTTATATGCAATTATTGCAATGTCGACAAATTTACCCATGCATGTTCATTTTTCGGTTTTGATGTGGAGGAGTTTTACCCTTCAATAAGCGAAACCCTCCTCCAGCAAGCCTTGCAATACGCCTCGGGGTTCACCCAAATAACACCCAGGGAAAAAGAAGTAATAATCAGTGCTTAAGTACACTGTTGTTCCATGACAATTACCCTTGGCAAAAGTCAACCCAGTCCGATCTTTTCGATGTCACAATGGGATCATTCGATGGTGCAGAAACATGTGAGTTAGTTGGTTCCTACATCCTTAGCAAAATAGAACATCTTTTTAGCAGGAGTATCGTAGGCCTTTATAGGGACGATGGGCTTGCTATACTTTGCAATACCACACCAGCACAAGCCAACCGAATAGCAAAAAAGGAGGGGCTACGTTGAAGGACTTCGGACTCCGAATAACAGCTGTCCCCCATGCCAAGGTTATCAACTTCCTCGACGTCACGCTAAACCTTACCAGTCAAACATACCGACCTTACACAAAACCAAACAATACAATATATTACGTGAACAAACTCTCCAACCACCCACCAACATAATTAAAGCAATCCCGGAATCTATCAATCGTAGACTTTCAAGCATTTTAAGCGATGAGAACGAGTTCAACTCAGCATCACACGAATTTCAACGAGCACTGAACAAAGCCGGCTATCAACACGAACTAAGATACACAAAAGAACAGGGTCAAAAGAAACGCAACAGAAAGAGAAATATCATCTGGTATAACCCACCCTATAGTAAGCACGTCACCACAAAGGTTGGAAAACGATTTTTACAGCTACTGGACAAGCACTTCCCCAAAGGAAATATACTTAACAAAATTTTCAACCGAAACAATGTAAAAGTTAGCTATAGCTGTATGGACAATATGGCCAACATAATAAGCGCACACAACAAATCCCTCCTATCAAATGTGGACAGGAGAACCAGAGAATGCAATTGCAGGATCCCTGCCGATTGCCCTTTAGAGGGAAGATGTCAAACAAAAAACATTGTCTACCAGGCCACGGTCACATCCCGGCGCGGCCTTTACATTTACATAGGGGCTTGCGACACCGAATTCAAGAAAAGGTGGTATAACCACAAGTCTTCCTTTAAACTTGAACACAAACGCACCGACACCGAGCTAAGTAAACACATATGGACGCTACGTGAAATAAAATCGATTTCGACCTAAACTGGAAAATTCTCAAGCAAGCTAACTCTTACTCACACATATCAAAACGCTGCCAATTGTGTCTATGGGAAAATTTCTTCATAATAACAGAAAGAAAAAGCCCAATTGTAAACAGCAGGACCGAACTAATCAGTAAATGCAGACATTCGAACAATTGAAGTTTCTGCTCTCCAATACGTAATCCATCTATTGTAGTTGACTCACTTGACTGCCTCTGCTACGCACGGTGCCAGCTACCTGTTGAATCTCCCTCACACACCTGACGAGCCTTCGGGTGAAACGGACCGTAGTGTGTATTGTAGTATGGAGTAACACTCAGTCTTCTTTCTTAATATTAATATATATATATATATATATATATATATATATATATATTTATATATATATATATATATATGTAGAATAAAACAAACTGGAAATCTGCCTCGACGAAAAATCGACTGCCTCCACTGGGACTCGAACCCAGACCTTCTGCTATACGTGCAGACGCCTTACCAGTTTGGCTATAAAGCCAGTCCTGGCTGTTCGAGCTTCCAGAAAGGAGTCAATGATTCGCCGAGAGGGCGCTACATAGACTCGTGGACATTACATCCATTGCAAACTCTAATCGGCCTTGTGACAGAGATCACTTCCGGAAACATATATATATATATATATATATATATATATATATATATATATATATATATATATATATATATATATATATATAAGCGTACCAGGCGGGGGCAGGGGGGCCTGTGCCCTCCTTATTCGGGCAAAAATAGTGGATCCATTCGGGCAAATGAGACAGCCAAGAAAATAAATTATGGCCTTTTGCAACCGACACAGCGGTATAAAAATTCGGGCAACTTGGTCCAAAATCCTAAATTCGGGCAAAATTTATCCCTGACCCCCCAGAAATATTGACCACCGTACGCCTATATATATATATATATATATATATATATATATATATATATATAATATTGCCAATACAAAGAAGTGTTCAAAACCCTGACGTTAGGGCAAATAACAACAATATTGGAGTCAAGCCACTACCAGTGGTTTCGTGCTAACGCAGCATTCTTCAGATGGCTGTACATGAACGAACCTTTCTGCAGAATTAACGTTGCTATGGTCTTGGTTTGATCATGGAGCTATTACGGATGGAGTAAAAGCAGAATCCTCCAGATGCAATAAAACATCATCAATTCCTTTCAATCAGAGACCCTCCCCCCCCCCCCTCCCCACCTTCTCGCCTTACTAAACTCTTCAAAACTTTTGTTTACATAAGCCGTTTTTATTACCCAAATCGCCTTTGGTATTTTCTTTGAAGAACCATCATGGGTTCCGACACTGAGCTGTGCTTGTGACACTATACTTGAACAAACAGCTGTCTTTACATTTTTAAAGCCCAATTCATACTTACTCGGCGAGCTCGATGCGGAACGGAAATTTTGTCCGCAACGGTTGCGGCGAGTAGGGTCAACAAACTTTTACTGTGTGCTTCTGATCCGCATTGAGTGCGGAAGCCCGTTACTACTCGTTTTAACTGTACGCGCGTAAAATCCGTTCCCGATGATCCGTTTGAATAAACCAATTTTATCTTTTCCCGCTTTGTGCTTTCAATGCGGAACGGGTGGACTAGTGTTTCTACACTGCAATAAACAGCAGACTACAGCAGCCAATACACAAGAGACAATTGTGTCTGCCACGATGAAGGCATTTCCTCAAAGGAGGATGAGCAATTGATCGAAGAAATGAGAAAGTACGCGAAATTGTATGTACAATCGTAGTCATAACGTTAGAGACCCAAAATGATGCGAACAGTCGTGGCTGGCCATAGGCCACTTATACACCGAGGAGACTGTTTTCGGCTGGGAGAGCTGAACGTTTTATACCCTCCTCCTGAGGATGTGTGGGAAAGGAGTTTTTACCATTAATCAGTGGCGAATCAAAGGGGTCGCATCAGGTAAGCTCCCTACTGGCCGTCATGGGTGAAAAAAATTGACTTAAACAAACAAACAACGAAATTTGCAGTTTTAGCGGGGGGCATTAGCCGCTATGGAAAAAATGATCATAAAGATACTTCAAAATGTGTCAAATATAGCACCATTTTGCATCCCAGCCCTTTTTCAAAATCAAATATTTTCCAAAGGGAAGTGGACACCTCCTCCCCTTGGACCCCTCCCCATTACAGCGATCGATCAATACTTTGCGACCCCTGTTGAAAACTCCTGGATACGCCCCTGCATTTGGGGTCCTTAGACGCATTTTATGCTAAGTGCAGAGTTATAACGAGTCACATAATTTTGAGGTCGAGTCGAGTTATTCACTTCTTTCAATGTGACTCGAGTCGAGTCAGTGACTCGAGTCATTGTATTTTTTCTATTAGGAAAATTCTCATACAATTGCTCCAGTCATTTCCCTTTGAAAGTTAGTGACTCGAGTCATGACTCGTTAAAACACTGGCTAAGTGCAGAAATACCCTTAACTCGGCCCGCACGTGTATGATTGGGGACTTAACCAGCCCCCTGCCGCTTTCTTCGCCGATGATTGACTGGGCGTGAAGGAAGGGCAAACATTGGTGGGAATACTTGAGAGACCTATTTACAAAAAAAAAAAAAAAAACTGAAATACGATCTTGCGACGCCCTTTAACCATCGTGAGGAATGTGGAATCAGGGCGCAAACCTTCCAATTTTTTTCAATCACTGGAGTAAAACACATGGCGAAATGAATACAAATACAGGGAAAAATCTTTCACTATTTAGCCACTTAAGTAAACACCGTAAAATGAGCAATTCAAAACACGCTCCTTCGAATCCCCATCCAGGATGGTGATCCCCCTGCGTAACTGTGCCCCCCTCCCTATCATTTCATGCAGGTCCGTAGCCAGACAAGGCACTGAAGGGGACACAAAAGCTACCAGGAGAATTTTATTCGGGAGAGACATAGCCTACTAAAATGCAGTCAGGGAATGATAATTTTGAAATTTTTGGGGTCCTTTAACTCCCCCTTCACCTTTGGCTACGGACGTGTTTTGATGATTGACCAACGGAGAGATGCTGGTAAAACTGGTCAAATCCGGTTGGTCTCATTGGAAACTATCTGAAGTGAATTGAGTCACTATGACGCCTGGGCGTATCAGCCAAGGTAGAGTGAAATTCGCCTCCGTGTACGTCCGGGAAATATTTAGTTGCATTACGTACGTACCACCTCCTTGTCGTTTTTCTCTTCCCCTTGCGAATCTTCCAACGTAGAATAGAAACATCCTCATCGGATCCATCTTGGATCTATGTATTTGTAGAGAACGGTTTTAAGCGTCTAGGCCGCAAAGCATGAATTGAATCACGGGTGTGCAGGTGTGAAAAGTGTCCGTTTTACACTCGGCGAGTAGAACGCGCAAAGCGGGTAAGTATGAACGATTGACAAACTCTGCGTCGTCTACACTCGGCGAGTGTGCGGCGAGTGCAGAGGTCGGCGGAGAAGTATGAACCTAAACCTCATCTTGATCTTGATCTTGATCCACACAAATCGCCCGGGAGGGCTGTTGACGTGTGGTCCTTCTTTGGGGAAATTAGATTTGAGTCTCCAGTGTCTGCTTCAAGGATAGCACACTAGAGGCCGATTTAAGCTCTGGTGGAAGTTTATTCCACAGGAGGATGGTGCGCGGATAGAGCGAATACCTATAACAGTCTTTACGTGTAGAGGGGGCTGTATACTTCATGACATAAAGAGTTAGTTAGTTAGATGAGGTTTCCAGTTTCCAACCAATTGGTTCAAGTCGAGACGACCACGGCCTTTTTTTCCAGTTGTGGCTCACTGGCTTGTTTTCCCTCCTCCATTGCTTATGCTGAGCACCAAGCACAAAGGCAGTAGGTTCCATTTTTAAAGTCTTTGGTATGACCCGGCCAGGATTTGAACCCTAGACCTTCCGGCTGCAAGTCGGATGCTCTAACCACTTGGCCACTGCAGTCGGCCTTTCATGACATAAGAAACCCGCGTCCTATAGGTTGTGCTGCCAGTTTAGAGATGAGAGACATTGCTAGGTCTGAGTCCATGATTTTCCTTGAAAAGAGTAATGAGACGCGCTTTGGTCCTACGAAGTTCGAGATTTTCCCAATTGAGATCCTTAAGCATAGATTTGACACTGCTGGTGTGACTGTAATCATTTTTAACAAACCTTGCTGCACGACGTTGGTCTTTTTCAATGAACTCAATATGAGTAATGTGATATGGATTCCAGATGAAGCTAGCATATTTAAGTTTCGGTCTAACAAGGGTCTTGTAGGCAATTTCTTGAGTAGATGGTGAACAATTGCACAACATTCTTTTCAAGAGCCCAAGAACTTTATTTGCTCTACTAACAGTTTGAGTGATGTGCTTTGACCAAGAAAGATCATTGGACAACTCAACACCTAGGTGTGGATGGTGTATATTTTCTTGGAGTTTGAAGTTGCCCATATAATAGTTATAGCAGATCGGCCTCTTCTTGTGGGTCATACGCATTATAAAACACTTGGATTTGTTAAATGTTATCTGCCAGAGGGACTCCCAAACACAGAGAGCCGATATATCATGCTGGAGGCTGGTGCAATCATTAACAGAACGATCTGGCGATATAAGATAAGATCGTCGGCAAATAGGCGTACCTTAGAAGAGACACAATCCGGCAGGTCGTTAATAGAGACTAAGAACAGGATCGAGCCAAGGACTTTGCCTTAGGGCACACCAGACAACAAGTCACAGCTAGTGGAAAATTCCCCATCGATTAAAACCTTTTGCGATCTGTCTTTTAGGAATTTCGCGATCCTCATGAATATTCATTGTTGTATGAAACTGTGAACGTGCACTTTGTGTCTGAAAAATGTCAAAAAATCTTTTCCAAAGATTATGTGTTTCCGAAAGTTTCCTAAACACGGAGTGATTGAGAGAGAAGATAGTTGCTTCATTTTTACTATGGTATGCCTCTTGAATGTGTACGGGTGCGCACTTTTAAACTTTGCCATTTTTGCATTTCGAAGGTCACAAATTTTCATGCACTACACAGTGTATCAAAACACGTCATTGACACTGACTGTGCAGAATTGTTTTTATCTATTACGTAACACTATTTGTCAGCAATTGTCGATAAATCCCTGAAGGTATTCACGGCTCATTACTCTTGGAAAGTCGTCACCCATGATAACTTCAAAGGAAGTTTCTCTGCGTGTACTCCATCCGTAATAGCTTCATAGTTTCATCTTACCATGGAAGTACTACCTCGGAGGTAGTACTTCCATGATCTTACTGTGTCTGCAAGCGGAGATCAGTTCTAATCGTGAGTTGAGCAAGTCATACTTCTTTCTTATGGATAAAATGAAGAGCCTTTCTTGAATGCACATTGGACATCGATTGCAGGAAGTTTGGCGGGTGGGGCATACTGATAAAATAGACCATTTTATTACGTAGCTTGATTTTGACCGTATTAAGTTGCAAATATGCCTTGACAGCTCGATTTCGTTTTGATACTTGTCGTGTCGGAATGATTTGAGGTGGTTTTTGTACCTAGATTTGAACGCACCCACAGTCATGCCTATGTATATCATGGTGTTGCCCTTAGACGTGACGTCCGCCTCATAATTTACGGGCTTTTTCTATGCAGTCCCCGTTGACTGGACAGCTGGCTTTGTTTGTACAATTACAAGCCTGGTCAGGGGTTCTATGGGATGTCACCTTAAGGTTGTGTCTCTGTACTGCCTGCTTGAAGTTAGGCATAAAGGAGTAACTAACCTTCACGTTGTTCTTGTCGAACAATTTGTGAAATGGGTGTTCTTTAGGGAAGTGCTCTTCTATTAACTCGAGGAACCCTTTTCCAACATTAGTTTTTTTACGTTGGTACTATGTGGCGGGTTGAACCAAATGATTTTCCTTTTTCTGTTCTTCCTTTTGGATCGGGAACTGGGGTTTTTGGCTGGTACTCTAATTAAGCATCGTGTCCACTTTCCTTCAGTACGCTTTCATGTACTCCTAGAGAGTCATGAAATGCCTTTTCATCGCATGACAACTCAGACACACGCTTAAATTGGCAAAGGATGATGGGGGTGCTTAGGTATCGCTGCGGGATGGTGGTTGGAATTAATGTTAATATACAGTGGGTCGTTGTCAGGCTTACGATATGCCTGATACCTCTCATTTGTTAAATTTAATGTTACGTCAAGGTAATTTACAATCTTTAGGTGGGATTCTACAGTTGTTTTGTGTCCAACAGATTTCAATATGTTCATGAAAGTATTACACAGTTTGTCCGCTGCCCTGGCTATAAGGTTCTTGAAAACAGCAATCCCTCGTCAACATGCTCGATCCGTGACTTGATGGTTTCGGCGGCCATCTCGTGTCGAAGTTCTGATCATGATCACCTGGCTGCCGAAAACCGTCTCATCATGAAACTTGGAACCCTGTCCACATATGGTCTGAACGTTAGACTTGAACTTTTATAAATCATCAATTCCTGCATTGTTGTTACCTGTGTTAACCACTTACAGTAATACTGTCTGTTTTTCTAGCCGGTTTGCCCCTGTCCATTTTTATTTTGTGTTTTCTAATTTGTACGTTTGGCCGTGTCAACAATCAGTTGCATTTTTGCCACCTGATGAAGGGTTTAAACCCGAAACGTCGTGGACTTTTTCAAAAACTTTTAGCACTATTTACTACATCTTTTTTGCCCTACTCACTTCATAAGTGCTACGCAGTACTTTGATTATATATATATATATATATATATATATATATATATATATATATATATATATATATATATATATATATATATATATATATATACATATATATATATATATATATATATATATATATATATATACATATATATATATATATATATATATATATATATATATATATATATATATATATATATATATATATATATATACATATATATATATATATATTAATGGAAAGAAGATAAGCAAAACACGTCGTGAAGTGTAAGTATAGAAAGAAAAGTTGAAATTACTTCACAAAACTCCACCAAAATGGTATCATAAAATGTATGAAATCCTAAGTTCTTTCACCCGTTCATGCGGGATCTTCAGAGGTAAATGACATGAGTACTTACAAGATTAGTTGATACAAAGAAATTGGAGAGGCTGTAATAGTAAATGCCAGTTACAGTTGGCGCATGTTTTTACGCAAATAAATCGTTAGATTATAGGTTTCTCTGTTTTCTGCCCATCAAAGAGGCTATTTACCGCATTAAAGCTCAACAAACTCTTTACAAAATGATGCCGCACAGCGGCGAGAACTCAAAGAAGATAAATACAATGGTTAACTATGTACAGTGAACAGAATTATCTGTTAAGTGACGGCTTGTATTTACAGATAAAAAAGTTTTCCTTAATAAGTAGTTGGTTCTCATTGGAGCATTGATAGAAGGGTGAAATTCTAAACTTATTTTTACCACATGTATAAATATGTTTACTAACTCCCAGAATCCTGTAGCATTCATTTTTAATTTGGCTTCTATGCAAAGTAACACGGTTCGCAAAATTTTTGTGCTACCTATATTGATCATTACAATTACTGCAATTAAGAACATATTCAACATTTTTGGACTCACACGTAAAGTTAGTTTTAACAAAGAAGTCTTCGTCTGTGGCAGAAGAGATCCCGCATGAACGAGTGAAATCGCTTAGGATTAAATACATTTTATGATACCATTTTGGTGGAGCTTTGTGAAGTCATTTCAAGGCGACGTTTAGTCTCTCCAACATTCAATGTCAACAAACTAAACTGTAGAGCACATTCGAATTAGTAAAGGTAAAGTGTTGGTTAACAGTGAAGATGTTGCCGTTTGGGCTAAAAATGTTCCCGAGGGTGTTTTGCCAACCCCCGAGCATGTGTTGCATCTCCCATGGTTACTGAGAAGGTTCCTGGGTCGCTTGACTTGGGCTGTCGTAGATGGGGAGGCCAACCAAAATGATTATATATATTTTCTCAACTCAGAAAGCTGTAATGGGGGTTCGGGGAAAAGCAATGGTGCAAGGTAAAGCAAAACCGCAACATGGCTGAAAAGAGAAAACGCAGACTAGCAATGGTAGCATAAGGACAAAGCAAGGAGTTCAGGTGTCACCAACGACATAGGAAAATTAATTATTTTTGTGTAAAATTCATAAATTGGACAAGAGCCTCAAACTTCAGAAATTTAAGCTGGGAAAAAATAAAGAAATCTCATTTGCTTTCAAAATAGTTTCTCAGGTGTAGTTTAATTCTCAAAGTTGCTACAGTAACATTTTTTTACCTCAAAAGGATAGACCTATTATCCATGTATTGAAGGACAGGAAGCAGATGTGAGTTGATACTATTTGTCTCAGTGGCGGATCCAGAGGGGGGGTCGCCGACGTCCGGACCCCCCCTCAAATTTCCCAATTTGCCCTTTTTCAAAATTGTTTTTTTTCACACTAGCCTAAAAAAATAAAAAATAAAAAAAAAAAAAAAAACACGACAGTTTGACAGGTAATGACAGTTGTCCAGTTCCGAGGAGATTTTGGTTACCCCCATCCAGTATCGATCAATCTACCAGCTATGTGTCGCAGAAACTTTCAGCAATATATTTGACTAAGGTAGCCTATATTGCCCGCCCTGAAACACGAACAGCGCAATCGTTTTACAGAGAATGTGACTACAGTATGTCTTACTGATTGCAATGGAGTAGGGAAAAACATGCCAGTGAGCCACAACTGCAAAAAAGGCCGCGGCCGGCCCGACTTAAACCAGTTGGTTAGAAACGGAGCCGTAAAACCTCATCTAACTCTAATTCTCACTGCCTGCGTGACAGTCAGGCATTCTAATCACTTTTCGCTTGGAACCACGTGTGGCGTGCTTGGGCTTTCAAAGTAATACAGTAAAACGCGCAGATATTACGTCATACTCACTAGCTAGCGCTTTATGCAAGTATTACTACTCAGTTTTAATATTGATTCCAAAAGGTCACTGCTAGTCTTTTGGTCTAACAAAATAATGATCTGTTCACACTCGCTAAACGCTACATCTACGAAGCCTTCCCTCTACCCGCTAGTATCCCTCCTCTCATGAACACGATATGATATTCATGGTCTGGAATTATTCTCTTCATTTGTTAGTGTTGCCCTAGTGATGGGAATAAAAAGCCAATCTTAGCTAAAAGTCCACAGCCAAGAGTTGACCAGAAATCGCAATGGACGAATCGGCTTTTGTTTCATTTTAAAAATACTATATAAAATCACCACCAGGTCAAATAACGCAATGTTAGTCGGTTCAATTTTTTTGACGTCTTTGGACCGATGACCGGTCTGCTGTCGCAAATAAAAAGCAAACATTCGACTTCAGTCATCTGTTCTGACAGTATTTTTGACAGTCGCTCCGCAACTATATAGGGAACACAACATACAGTATTTTAACCCCCCTCCCCCAGTCGAGATAGCGGTGGCGCCAGGTGGGGGAAAGGTTCATGCCCGCGTCGAGGAAGGCTGGCCAACTATCGGGGAAGTTTTACAGGTTTGTCGGGGAGTCCTAGTCGAAAGTATGCAGTCCCCGACGACAACTAGTCGCCCCGACGGCTTACCTGTTTTTTGCCCTCAAGAGGATAATTTCCCTAATAAGAACCCAAAATTTTCGGCGCGCTACGCGCGCTGTAGAGTCACTCTATTTTCTTCAATACTTCCATTCCGCAAAGTAGGATAGCACAAGTCCTTTCCACCTTACCAAGTAGCATATAGGCAGAGTACATAGTTTATGTAAAGTTCGTAACTTTCATCCCATATCGCAAAGCCTAGTTGGTGTTCTCTTGTGTGTTTGTCATGCGGTAGAGTCAGTTGGTGAGCGACTTACGGAGCAAAGTTTGGCCGCTATTTCATCTTGTAGTCCAGGTGGTTTCGATACAAATGTATGTTACACCCGATACGGTCTACTAGCCCACAGTTCTTTTTTCGTTTCGTCATATGTTTTAGGTGTTAGCCTATCAAACATATTCCCCCGCTTCGCGCGCTTTTCAATTTCACTATCAGTGCGCAACTCGTATCTTGAAGTATTAAGTGATATGATGCAAAATATGCCTGCAATGGCATAGGATTATGAGGCTCCTCCATTTGCCCTTCTCATCATCCCCTCGAAATAGGGAATGTCGGAACTAATGGGGGTTGCTGACATGGCCCGGCCTCCTGTTGGGGAAATTCTGCTGACACACATGGTCGATTTACTTATTTTGGCTTTCATAAGGGTAATTTCTGGGATAAAACCCAAAATTTTCGGTACGCTTTGTCCACTCTTCCTCAGTTCCGTTATACTTATAGCTAAATATAGTACAAACCCTTTCCACCTTTTCAAGTAGAAATACATGGATTTATGTATACATGGATTTATGTAAATGTCGGAAATTGAATCGCATTTCGTTAAACCTGGTTTAACGTTCACTTGTGTCTGTCGTACGGTAAAGCTAGTGACTCGAGGAGGGAAGTACAATAAAGTTATGCCCGACAGGGCCTAACTGTCTGGACAATTGTTCTATATAAGCTTTAAATTAGTACAAATTCTTATAAGTGTAGGCTTACCCAAAAAAATTTCGCGCGCTTCGCGCGCTTTACATTTTCACCGCTTAGATTCCAGGTTTTGATTCCAGTTTTTGCATGTCTCTTGGTTTATCCTTTCTTTGTCAATATGCCGTAAATTGTATAAACACTAACGTTTATGGGAACCAAAATTTTAAAAAAAAAATGAATGTGCCCTTTTTATGTTGGACCCCCCCTCAGAAAAGACCCTAGATCCGCCCCTGTGTCTGGATAGCTTCTGCTTCATTGAGGAAATTGTTATTGATCCAAATAGTTGTTTTCTCTCTGCTGGGACATTTGTATTTTGACTGCTTGTCTTAAAACTTGTCAGAAGTCATACAGAGCTGGTTGGTTTCAAAAAAGGGCTTTCGTAGAAAATTTGTAATATCTGCTCTGTGCTTTAGGGTTGCACAGAGAGCAAGTCTGGGGGTAAAACAAGTCAAATTAAAGGTGGCTCTTTAGAAGGAGATAATTGAAGGACGCTGCACAATAGCCTGTACATGTTATTTATGTCACGTTTGTGGTTAGGAAAGTTCTTCTTTTATATAAAAGATTCAGAAATGTAGATCTGTAACAGATTCCCCAGAGCAAAAATATATTTTGTTATTTATAGAAATGTCTGCTACTTTCAGTGAATTTTCAATGTTAATTGATTAACCTCTATTCTGCTAGATGCTGAATTGCGTTCCTACGCGTACCACACACTTACTGATGAGTTTGGAAAAGGGAACTGAAATCAGTCAATAATTTTGCAAAATGATAGACAAGTAGAGAGCCTACTGAACATCTTTCAATAATGTAGAAAAAGTTAAATGTAAAAGTTAAGATACTGTACTAGAGGAACCAAGTATTTAATATTTTCAGGCCTCCATCCTGGTGCTGCAGACCACAACCAGTTGATTTGATTCAGTTGTCTGACGTACTGTAAGGCGAAGGTCCGCCAGTCTTGACCACATGGCGTAAGGCACTCATCCTCTATCAACAAATGTTAAGGACATTGCCCAGTAAACTGAATTATTATAACACCAGATATTAAAATGTCCGTATATGTGTGCATTATTGTATGTAGGTGTGCCCTGTGTGTGCCCAATTTTGTTTTGTTAGTAGCTTTTAAACAAATCGGCCGATCTTCTTCAAACTTGGTGGGAAGGGACCCTGATACAACCTTTGTGCCTCACTAACTACCAGAAATAAAAGTCAGAGGTTAGAAATGAAAGGTCAAATTTAGTGAAAATAAACTTTTAACTGCATTTTTGAAAGACGTGAAACCTTCACTCATATAATGGAAATGTGTAGAACTACCAGCATATGTGGTTGCTATGAATGCTGCGTGTTACAGCACTGTGAACGGTGATTGGCAAGTTGCAAGACTAGTATTGGTTATTTTTCCTGATTTCAATTGCAAAGAGGGAAGAAAGAGAAAATAATTGATGGCCTTGAACGTAATTCCAAGCCGTTGTTATTTTTTTAGATGTTGCTCAGTACAACAGTCTAAACCGCCTCAACTTCCTTTTCTATAGCCCTCAGACTGAAACGTTTGTGAAGTTTTCTATTGCCACAAAGCACCTTAGCACAGGGTCAATTCTTATATCTGCTGTTTGAAGTAGCAGCGTAGATGTATGGTCTATTGGAAATTCCCGATATAAGCAAAACGCCAACAAATATGGCGGCTTTTTTGACAGTATGCTCCACAGCTTTTTCATGAGCAAGTTTTATCCATCCAGGATGCATTGTAAGCTCAAAAAGATTTCCAGAAGTTGGTTTCAAATTAGTCATGTCGGTCTTTTGGAAACAAGTATAGGACAGCATATTCAGTGGAATTTAGGGACAATTTTGGATGTAAGCATTATGGATGTACATCAAACAATATTTATATATAAACCAAAGGCTGGTTGACCCTTTAATATCCTCCGTTAGAAGGTTGAATCAACTGTGTAGATCATTTATGGGCCAAGACAATTTAAGATTTTTAGAAATACAGTCTTCCACCTGAACATACTTTATGTATCCCAAATGCTTTGTCGATCCTTAAGAAGTACTTCCAGAATTTGAACTGCTAGTATACGTCATTTATAAGCTAAGATACTTAAAATTTTGGCATTTAACGGCCATCTTGGCCTGATGCAAGTTATGAATACTTCCCATGTAGGGATGAAAGGATTCTGTAAGTATTCTGGTATCATAGTGTTTTGAGGACCTCGAATATAATGCTTGCGATTGAAAAGATCCAGTTTCAATTGTTTTCAAGTTTAAAGGCGAAAATATTAGACTCCCCGGAAGAAAAAAATGTACTTCTTGTAATCTCCCTACTTTGTGCGTGTGTGTTGAAAGGAATCAGTACAAATGTCTTCTTAAACAAAATCAAGGAGACTCGACTACAATGTTAGACTGGAAGTGAAGCGCTTGCGCATTTGTTTCAGAATTCCACATTTTGTCAATATTCATTCTTCATTTTCGTATTTATTCGAAAAAATACTGTGTTTCTAAAATTTTCTTTTGTAGTTATAGTCGACTCGACAAGCCATGATATCATATTTTCTCGGTGTAAGCAACATGACACCCTGACAATTACTGTTATCGTAAAAAATATAGGCTTGAGCAGAAAATTTGAAATAACTTTTGAAATTACAACTCTACGAAAGTATTGCTTTCGGCATACTTTTACATTTTACTTATACGAAAGCTGCGTTTTGGTAGTAGACCATAATTTTCAGGAAACAACAATTCACTGTGTGAATTAGTAAATAAATTTTGAAACAGAAGAAGTGGAGAAAGTTGGTTTTAATTACTCATGGGCTTGTGTACAACAATTAATACATACAAGACAAAGTGTCATTTTCCTTTCAAGAACGTTGCAAATGAAAGAAACTCTGCACGACCGTGGTAATATAAATAAATAAATAGTTTAGTTGAGGGCTTTCCCACGAACTACCAATTATTTTCAGCCTTGAAAGTTGCATTAAGTACAAACATTTTAGACTTCTTTCCGTTTCGCGTCCGAAAGGCACAATTGCACATTATGATATACAAAGCTACAAAAATCATACGATACAAGGAAGAAAGCACACGTTTACACATTTAAAGTGATCAACTCATGAGCTGCTAGATACTGTAAGTACTAAGTAGTAACATAACAAACAGAGTGTTCCTTTGTTTAGGAATTTTGCTGTTCGTCCTTTTTAAAGTAGATGAACAGTGATAGTGTATTTGTAGGCAGTGATACTACTGCGCTTGGCATGTGATTCATTCAAACTCGCGGAATCGTGCTTTTTGTTCTGTTTACGGACATTACAAAAATGCAACAAGTGCTAGGAATCCAGTCGGCTAATTTATTCTTCGAAGAATGATTTTATGCTTTTTTAACATGCAACATTTACAGGGTTTCATAAGTTACAACTTATGCAATATTTTAAAAGGATTTTCTGAACAGAATAAATACACAATTTGACACTGTCTACAGAATTAAGGGATGTAGCATCCCCAAACCAGGAGGTTGCTGGCATCCCCCTCTGCCTACAAATATTTAGGACTATCCCTAGAGTTCTACATGCAAATAGTGAATGCACTTTTGACACTCATTAAAACAAAACATCTTCACTCTGGTTGGTCAGCAATCACTTTGACACTCAGTTGTTTTCCAAGTCAAGCTCTTACACTTTTTCTGACAGTACTGCTTCGAGCAACTTACGTTTAGCGAAATTTTCCTTTAGGGTTGTTATGTAAAGCGCACGAAAATATTTTAATTGTGACTATTAAAACTTTCTTCTTTTCACAAGGCAATGCTGAAAGGGAGAAATTTGGACAAGAAAATAGGTTTTAGGCCTCCCTTAGTGATTCTTATGTGCATTGGTCACAATTTTCTGTGAAACAATGCAGTTCAATATTTTACTCATTGTAAATGCTGTTGCTGCACAGATTGCTCTTTAAAGAAACAAATGTTCACTAACAGCCATTGGATGTATCAAAAAAATTATCGTCTGACGAACCTCACTTTCATCACCTCACGTGCTACAATAATTGTACCCTTCCTGTTTCCGTATGTTATTTATGACTTTACCTGTCAGTCTGCTAATTGCGGTTTAACTGGTTAACAAATGGCGGCCACCAGACCATTAAACCTAGTGCTATTCTCATTTGACCTCTTATTTCTGTCAGAATACACCGTCCTGTACTCAACAACATAGTCAGGCAGCTTAGCGTCATATTTGAGATGGATGTGGACTCTCTGGACAAAAGCACCAAAATTTCTTGAGAAACCATTTTTGACCTAAGTAATATTTGATAGACGTCACGTAGTCCAAATTCATTATGGTGGCCATTTTGGATTTTAAATAATGGTTTTTACGTATGTTTCAGCTTCTGAACCATTTAAAACTACAATCAAGGTGTCTAAATATTCGTTTTTAGGACTAAGTAATTCAGCTATGTCATTAAGAAAGGGATAAGAATATTCCTCACCAATGTGCATTACTATGGCGACCATCTTTAATCTTAAAGATAATAGCCGTCACTTGTAATTCTTCTATCAATGCGACAGCTTCTCAACCAGCTAAGCTAATAATTGTGGTGTCAAAGCATGCATTCCCAAGCTTTCGGGAAAGGTCTGTAGCGATAAGCATTTACCATATCTTTGTTATAGATATCGCAAGGCGGCTATAGGTTCGTGTAGTCGGTCAGGAAAATGACTGCAATGTAAATACCTGTGCATGCCATTATGTCAGCTTATGTATAGCTAAAGATCAACATTTGTATGTTTCCCATGGAGAAAAGGACCATATACCTTGAGTGTAACTAACATACTGTAAATATCTAAGTAAAACCTTTAATAAGTGTGTATGTAGTTATGAAATGTGGTGAGAGTATGAGAGTTTACTGTGTAGGTATGTCTTACTCCTCAAAGTATAAAGTTTAGTGCACTTAATCGGGCTTTCTTGCATGAGCACCAATCACCACCTGTTCATTTACTCTTGGAGCCACATTTGACTATTTTAATGAAAGCCTTCGTGATTTCAAGTAACAAATACTTAGACAAAAGAAAAGTGAGGTATATATTTCCATTGTAAGCTGTACTATGGCAAAGCAAAATTCAACGAGAATTATAAAGCTTATAGGGAGCGGCAAATCTTTTTGAATCCTTATTCATTTTTCTTACACATATATTTATTTCGGCCTGGAGAATAAATTTCAACTTGTCCAAAAGAAAAAATAGAGGCTGGCTTTTCATTTTGTTGTTTAGATGAAAAGATAAAGTGATTCATAAATTATAAAGAATAAGAAAATTATAAGGATGGTACTAACACTGCATTTTAGTAAAAATGTCTTGCTTTGTCAAAAAGAACTGCTTATTTAGTATTTTTATTTCAACGTCCGAAACAAAAGAGGAGGTGTATGTACAATTCCAAAAAGTGTGCTCCAAGGTCTCGTCATCAACACTGCAGAATGAGCAGAGAGGAAATTCTTTTTTCCCATGAATTAAAAGCCTGTTTGTCGGTAAAATTCTGTGTACAATCTATACTGAAAGTAACTAATCTTCACGTCATTAACTGAAACCCATGGTACCTTACAAAATCCTATCCCAATCCCCATTGCTTATGTCAGCAGGCAAAACGTTCCATTTTCCAGTGGATGTAGGAGTTTCACTTACTATTTCCAAATAATTACTGTAAACCGCTTGAGAAAAAAGATCTACGCCTGAAGGCTTTAGTAAGAATATATTTTCCACATAAACACCCCCGTTCCTCTATACGGCCACCATAGAGACGCCATCAGGGATGGAGGTGATCAATCCCCCGTAACATGTTAGGGATAACCTAAAATATTATTTTTAGTTTTGAACCTTACATAAGTAAATGGTTCACTATTTTCGTCAAACAAATCATGTACATAAAAGATGCCTTTATCAAAAATAAATTTGTCGAAAAGAATCTTCTTGTTGTCCTTAATACTAGAGTTATTCCAATTCAATTGACGCTTGATATGACCAGGAGGTGTAGTTACGATATGTGTAGCATCACACTAAACGTGAACTACTTGCTTAAGAAAAAGGTTTTCAACCCGTTTGTCTGGAGAAGCACAATTACAATAAAAAGGGTATCTTTTCCGTGAAGTGAAGCAAGCCCAGTATGATGGAACAAACTCAGGTACTTACCATCAACTTCTTCTGTGTTCCTCCTGGTCCGTCGGGCTGTAAGTTTTTGCTACAATCGTCGCGAAAATCCTAGGCTAGCAACCAGTGGCGTAGCCAGGGATTCAAACGGGGGGGGGGGGGCAAACATAAAGGATCAACTAAGAGAAGGAGCATGCAGAGGCCGAGGGCCGAGCTGGGGAGGGGGTCAAATATATTTCTGTATGCACGTGGCATTTTGCGCGATGAGTCGCGCAATGCTTGCAGTGGCGCGGCCAGGACTTGGTGATTGAGGGCGCAGAACAGATGACGTCGTAATGCCATTTCAGTTCCCCCCCCCCCCAAGTCTCCGTAAATTGTACCTTTTTGTGCGTCCCTGCTATTGTATAGAGCAGTGTGGTACCATTTTGTCACAACGTAAAGGTGCCGTCCTGGGGATGGATCTAAGTGGAGGGGATGTCCCCCTCCCCTTTGAGAATTTTTTTGTTAATTTAAGGTTGCCTAGACGCTAGATGTTAAAAGGTGCTATCTGTGGGGTATTTTTTGAACGATTCATGTATGTGGCTGGAAAATATCCTTATTTAGTGGATCCTAATTTTTGGTTAGGTGAAAGAGGAGAGTGTGCGTCCCTGTGATTGTATACAGCAGTGTGGGATTATCCTTTTGTCACTACATAAAGCTGTCGTCCTGGGAAGGGGTCCAAGGGGAGGTTGTGCCCCTCCCTTTTGAGAAATGATTGTTAATTTAAGGTTGCTAAGATGCGAAATCGTGCTACCCTTACAAAAAAAATTGTATGGCAAAAGTTCCAATACCACACGTAAAATACTGTGTCGAACTGTGCAAAACTATGGTGGGGTGTGGAGAGGTGTGAAATTTCTGTGAATTTTTGCGTGACAATGTGTGTCATTAACAAGCAGTTGACACACTTTTCCAAAGTGCCATGCATTGACCTGCATTTTCACAGTTTGGACATGAGGCAATGTGTGGAAAACCCAAAATCACGCTTTGACACATGTAACAGGAGGCAAACTGGGGTAAAGTAGGCAAAGTGTGGAAACGTGTGGAGAAGTGTGGTGCTGAGTAAAGTAAATTCAATAGTTCGATTCCTTCACTGGCCTTGTTGGCCACACTTTGCCCTGGTTTGCCACATGTGTCAACTTGACACAGCTTTCCCCACTTTGACCCAGATTTCAAGGTGTGACAATCATGCAGGGAAAAGCGTGGTCCTGTGTGTCACATTGGTTCCAATACCACAGGTGTCACCACGCATAACCACACTTTTTTCCTTATGTATTTTCATATGCTCTGCCACACGTGATTAAGTGTGTTTACATGTGGCATGCCACACTTTTTGTACTGTCCATGACGTCATGGACAGTACCCTAGGCACGCTTCTCATTTTCGAGAAGCAGTTCTTTCGTTCAATGTTTCTTGATTCTCATTGAGTGCTTTGTTCTACCACTGAGCTCATTATGTAGAGTGAATCATGCAGATGGGAACGAAACTTCTTGGTCACTTTTGGTTGGAATGGGGCTGAGCATGATTGGTTTTTATTTTGGCAGTTTTGTATTTTATTGTTTTGTTAAGAATGGCTTGAGTAAGTCAAACTACCTATAGTAGTACAGTATATTGTGGCACATGGTCGTACTGTTGTATTTCACGCAGTACTCTACGCACGCTTCTTATGTCGTAAAACACACACTGTACGGCTATAAGTGATGTCGCGTTTGCTGATTGGTCGATTGCTTAGAGTATGTAGGCAAGGTCAATCACGAAAAGTGAGATTTCTTGAAGCATTTTGAAGCAAGAAATGAAGCTTGTAGCCTACTATAAGTCCATTGTGATGATATCTGCGGAGAAGTACAGCTAGGCTCATTGGCAGCTCACTACAGTACACTAACACACGCCTAGCTGCGTTGCGGCCATGCACTTGGCTATTAAGCCTACAGTGCTCAGTGCATAGGCGGTCCCTCGTTATTAAGAACGGATGAAGTATACTGTATGCACGTGTACGTGGTAAAAATGTCTCAACAAGGGACGATTTGTTTAGACATGAAATATTTTTGAATACTTCCCACAAGACCTGGAGAGTACCATTTCCATGCAAAGCCAAAAATTTGTGCTTCTCAAAGTCAAACAGTAAAAGCAAAGTGATCTGTCACTCAAACTTCGGTACATGAAGAGGATTTAATTATCTTCAAGTACATATAGGCCTATTGTCTGACGGATTTGGTCGAGCTTGCTCACATCCAGGGCCGTAGCGAGCGGGGGGTGTGGGGGGTGTCACACCCCCAATATTTGGTCGCCCGTCGGCAAATTTTCGGTCTGTCGGCAAAAAGAGGAGAGGGAAAGGAAAAGAGGAGAGGAGGAAAAGAAGAGAGAAGAAGGGAAAAGAAAGTGAAAGGAAGGGAGTGAAAGGGAAGACGGAGAAAGAAAAGAGAAAAGAGAAAGAGAGAACGGGCCAGTCTTTTATCGGCTATCTCAATTTTCGGCTCTTTCGATTTTCGCCTGTTCATCTAATTGGCACATTCAAGTTGAAGGCCCGTCGGCAAATTGATTATGCATGTGACGGCCGTATACGGCCGTATCAACGGCCGTCGGTGTAATTGGACGAGTGACTGAGTCCGTCGGCAACTCGGAAAAAGAAAGGGAATTAACGACTTCCGTATAGGTTCACTGTTTCGGGTCATATGAAATTCTTGAAAAAACACTTTCTGCACATTATTTCTCACTTTTATCATCACCATGGGGAGCAGCACCCGATTACCCATGGAGAGGGTATCCTTAGCCCTCTTCTAAACCCTAACCTTGACTTCGGCAAACACATTTTGCAACTTCTGAGGATCCGGTTTACCCACAAACATCCTGGGAAAAAAATAATGCGTGCCGCGCATTTCTTCCCTTCACTGCAATCTCAGGCTTTTAACTTTTGAACACCGAAATGAAACAGATAGAGAACCCATCTTTAGATCCTGGCGTTCAAAGCATATTTTGAACGCTTGTGTTAAGATTCTGAACACTTTTTCACCCTTTTTTAAACGCCGGACGCCTATCCACTTATCGTATTTGAACGTATGACGCGCCTAGTGTTCAAATGCTGAACACATAGTGTTCCAGTTCTGAACGACAGGTTCATCTCCTAAAGTATAGTGACATGACGGGAGGAATAGCCTAACGCATTAGAATTAACCGGAATCTTTGCATTGGATAATGCATTATGAACCAAAATATACCAATCATGCATGAGACTTAATTTTTTACTGAGAGATTAAGCTAAAACCTCAGAGCTTCCGTGGGCGAAGCCCCCCGGACCCCCACCAGGGGCCCTAAGGCCGGCCCAGTGTTTTAGCCAGCCCCTATTTGTGGGACAATGTCGCATAAACGGCTACAAGTGTCGCACAAAAAAATCTGACAAGCAAATTCTACCCGGGTGTAAATTTTGAGGTTCCTCATTGGGGCAGAAATCCACTCAAATATTGCACCATTTGCGATCTAGGCACCTTTCAAATTCCAAAAAGGGACACCCCCTCCCCTTAGACCCCTCCCCCAGGCCACAGATCAGTAAATGTCCCACTGAGAAAACGTCCAGGCTAAAACACTGGCGAGCCTCTTGATCCCAACCGCTTAAAGCTGTAGCGGCTTGACAAGAGGAATAGCCTAATACATTAAAATTAAGGGGAATCTTTGCATTTGATGATACATTATGAACCAAGATATATACATCCTGAGACTTAATTTTTTACCCAGAGGTATACTTAAACCTCAGAGCTTCCGGGGGCTTCGCCCTCCAGGATCAACTAGGGTCCTTAGGCCGGCCCAATGTTTTAGCCAGCCCCTATTTGTGGGACAATGTCGCATAAACGGCGACAAATGTCGCACAAAAAAATCTGACAAGCAAATTCTACCCGGGTGTAAATTTTGAGGTTCCTCATTAGGCAGAAATCCACTCAAATATTGCACCATTTGCAATCTAGGCACCTTACAAATTCCAAAAATTTCCAAAGGGGAGGGGGACACCCCCTCCCCTCCCCTTAGACCCCTCCCCCAGGCCACAGATCAGTATATGTCGCATTGAGAAAACGTCCAGGTTTAAACACTGGCGGGCCTCGGGATCCCAACCGCTTAAAACTTTAGAGGCCTGACGAGAGCAATAGCCTAATACATTAAAATTAGTGGGGGATCTAGTTTGTATTTGATGATGCATTATGAACAAAAAATATATCCATCCTGAGACTTAATTTTTCACCCAGAGATATACTTAAACCTAAGAGCTTCCGGGGGCTGCGCCCCCGGACCCCACCAAGGGTCCTTAGGCGGGACCCTGGACCCCACCCGCTAAAGCTCGTTTTCGCATTACGCATTACCAGATCCGTCGGCAAAACATAATCTCCACCCCCCCCCCCCCAAAGATAACACCTTCGCTACGCCCCTGCTCACATCTTTACCGTGCGGTGCCAACACTGAAAATTGAAAGGGCGATATTCTACAGCTGGCATAACCACTGAGGACGTTTCCAAATACCAGCACAGAAACAATCATGGACAGTAAGTGGTTACGATTTTCGTAACCACATTTTCTAGTTTTTGTAAGGGTATATTTGGGATATTTTTGGAACTGATCAAATATGGCTGGAAAATAGCCATAATTTAGTGAAAAATAATTTAGTGAAAAATACGTGCGTGGAGTCCACAGAAACATTTTTGACTATTACGAAAATTTTCATTTGCTTCATTGTGCATGAAAAGGGTATCTAGGGCTGGCAGACACCGGTATAGTGCCTCCTGGAAGCTATGGATTAATTACATATAATAGGGCGCTGATATGACGATTATTACCTGACATCCAAATGATACTATAGAGTATGATGCCGAACACTTTACAACTATCGTATTTTTACTAAGTTTGAACGAAAAAGCTCCAAGACAGACACAGCTAACCAGCACAAGCCGCGGGAATGCAGAGGGGCAGAGTTATAGGCTGCAGCGGACCGCACCTGCACTATAAGACCTCCCTCGATAGCGTCCAAAGCAAACAAAGGGTTAAGGACCTAAAACAAGTGTAGTATCAGGAATGTTTTTTCGTCCGTACAGCTGTATTAAACCAATACCACTTTACTATTAACGGCTAATGGTCTGCGCCGCGAAGCACGGTCGGTTAACAATTTTTGAAAAAAACTGTACCCAACTGGCCAAACTACTTATGTTCCAAACCATTCCAACATCATGCATACACGAATAAGATTGAAAGCCCCTCGACACATAGGGCCCTACAGAGGATGGCAGACTGTACTTTTGTTTTTAACCGCAAAAGTGTTGTGATCAGAATTATCTGCATGTATTATAAGCCTAATAATGGTCATGGGATGGAGTGAAACGTGGACGTGAATGCGCGCGAAGCCGGCGAGCAGAAATCTTTCATTACATAGCCAATAACCATAGACAAAAACCTGCAATTCACTGCTCTGGCATCGAGGGACCAACTTTACAATTCCCCCAAACCCAAAACCTTATTTGCCAATCACAAAGCCAGTCTTTTGCATCGAGAATTCGTAAAACCAGCACTTTCACGCTTTTGTTGCACGGTGCTTTCACCGAGGGAGTTGCGCCTAACACGGAAACCATTAGATAATAAGGACCACATATTGAGGGCAAGGTCAAGGCCCCCCCCCCCCTCCCCGGCTCTAGACAGGCGCCCGCGCGAAAAATTTTGATAAGTTTCGAGAAGGACTCTTGCACGATAATTCTGATAGTCCTTGCCAGAAACACCACTTTGTGCCGCATAGAAAATCGGTTAACAATAGATCACCCATCAACCTAGGATCGCGCAAAACACACCTCACACTACCACCTACAGAAATACACTATAGCTTTATAACGCCTTTTGGGATCATTTTAAACATTTCACAAAAAAAAAACAAAAACAAAAAACCCAACACCTCGAAACACATTGGGAGGCCCTTCGACGCCCACCACTGTCCAACTCGTGACCCCCCCGCGTTGTCACTGCTCGCAAGCACGCCCTTCTTTATATATGATTCCAAGATAAAAAGTTGTTTGACGGCTACGTGTTAGAATGGCACCTTTTGCACAAAATTAGTGGAGGAACATGCGTGAAAAAGAAAAGAGGTAAAATTTGATATCCAATACACTACTACATAATGAACAATTTTTGTAAGACCTTTTTGGGCTATGCAAATCACTGCCTGTCAATTTTCACCAAGCTTCAAAAGACAAAGTTCACGATTGTCCGCGCTTTACCCACCAAATTAGGTCACTGAAACCCTACTTGCTCAAAACGAATCCTGCTGTGTACAAGGCATAATAACCGTGACCGGTTTCTATGCTGGGTAAAATGTTGACTAATTCTATGACACGATTAGCTAGGGACCTTCACGATCAACATCGTTCGAAAAAAATATTTAGCTCACCGTCGAACATTTTCTACCATGCCACAGCTGGCGTCATTGCATGGTACCTATTATGATGCATCACAATACTGCTGGCATTTGATTCCGATCTTACTGTCACGGCGAGACACAATCGATGCAAACCCACTACGGTATTGGGTTGGCTACTAGTACTGTATCCTGCACTGTGGCTGCATGACCGTGCGCGCACCCGCAGCTGTGCACACACCCCAGCCTTGGCACGTCACCCAGGCCTACTGCAAGAAACGTAACCCTGCCGCAAATCGTTTATCTATTCATACACGTACCTGGCACCTCGACAGTGCCATACACGGCCACACCTAGGCCAGACGCCGGACGTTTCGTACTTTTGTTAACTTGATGCTTGATTTTTTTCGGCGGGGCCCCCCACAGAAACAGGGAGGGCATCGGACACCCCTTTGTAGCCCCCCACCCCCGTTTATGTCAGTGCTGGCAAACTAAAAACCTTATCTACAGTAATAGTGCTGATACTGTATACACCATGCACAGCCACCCAAAAGCGCACCAACGCCCCCCCCCCCTGCACAGCTTGCCAAGCATGCCTATAGGCCGATACATACCCCCAATAACACCGCGCTGTGTGTGTCCACCCTCCGTGGCTGAAAGGAGCTGTATACACAAACCGACCCAAAACTCACCGGAGGAACCACATACAAATATTTGACTTCTGTCATCTAGCTGTTTTTGATTTTTTTTAGGCTATTGATACCTCCCGCTTAAGTTAGTAAAAATTAGCTAAAATGAAGCTTCGTGTGCCACACGATGGTTAGTATGCGGTAGCGACTTTACTTAGATAATTTAAGGTGTTCGTAAAAAACTTGTCGTCAATTGCTTTTGTGCTCTAGCGTACCTAGCTACCAGTAGGAAAAGAGCCAAAAAGTGACTACTCATGCGCAACAATCAAGGCACTGAACGTCGGTGATAGTATACGTAAATAGTAGGAAGGAGAAACGGCGCTACTGCACCCGTAGTTGGCTAGGTCAATACCAAAGAATGTCTTCCATAACCCTTTTTCCATCACAATAGCGGCGGATCCACTTGCATTTCAAGCTATTCACAAAAGTCTCAGTGTGGATTGCTTTCACGCCGCCTTGAAAAGTATCATTTATTGAAACATTATGCTTTTATCAGGGTTTTATCAGGGTTATCGTGCCAAATAAAATAAAATATGAGTGTTTCATGCTCTTTATTGAACGACTTAAGAGGGGTTTGGTAAAACCCAAAAAACAAGGAAGACCAGCTGAGAAAGAGCAAAATATATTACCAGAGTAATGCGACCTACAGGAGTAAGGTCTCTACTTGAGCACGAGCGCAGGAAATTTTTGAATCTAGATAATTTCTGGATATAATTCAGTCTAAATATATTATCACCAGTATGGTTAAAAAATTCCGAGAAAACACACAGAACCCCTAGTAACATTAATATTGACACTGCAAACAAATTAAAGAACTTTGTCCACGAATGGTCCTAGAAGAAAGAGATCTGACTTAGACCAGTTAAGAGTAAAGTCGGATGCTGACCCAAAATTTCTGAATAAATTAAGGGTTTCCTTTAAGGTAGTCTCATTGTTTTCGAGAACAAAAATAGTATCGTCTGCATTTTGAAGGATCTTTATATGATTTTGTTCAGTCGTAATCCCTTTAATAATATCCTTTCATCCCCTTTCAGCAAGGAGTCACTAAGCCTTTGGGCTTCCTGGTTATAATTAACACCCAGTCGGGATTGATGATGCGGAAGAATGAGGAATGAGGGGAGGTTGGATTATTCTGAGTTTTTCTTGGGCTAAATCCTACAGAAAGTGAGAATATAAGAATAGATGCAAAAACGAACTTTAAAGTGAAGGAGACGGTTGCCCTAGGCTAAGTGTCTGTCCCATATTTCCAGAAATGGAACTTTCCGTGCCTTATAAACATATTTTATTAAGAATCTCCGAAATTTACACAGTCGATGTGATAAAATTGCTTTCAATATTTCGGAGGGGGGGGGGGCGCCCTGTACGGCCTTGGGTATAACTATGACTCATATGCTGTTCAAAATGGCAAAGACGGAAAAGTGTGGGACCTTCCTAAGAGAAAATGTGAAATTGAAGGTTGTCAGATGTAAATTTCTTTCTTATGGAAATCAAGGTTCTCAAAATCCTTTTTATGTTTGAATGGTACTGTTAATTATTTTAAAGTGCCAGGTGACTAGGCATTGACCCAAAGATCATGTACGTCTCAATATAAACAACAAAAGACTAGCCGAGTCGTCGCTCGGAATCTAGACCTAACACAGTCACACCTATCCCCATTCCTCTTTCTCAGTTGACTCCAAGGTTGCTTGGACCTGACTGAGAAGCACTGATATAACTGAAGGACTACCATAGCGCTTAGAAAATTTTCGGTGAAAAGTATCTCCTTCATTGTCGGAAATGAACCGTCTCTCTTGCTTAAGTGCAGGTAACGATTGCCGTTTGGTTATTGTGTTAAAAAGCCTCAAAAATAACGCGATTTAAACCCCGTAAATTGGCAATAATGTCAACAATACAGCGTATATGAAAAAGTGCGAACACACCTCTAGGGCATGTATGTATAACCACGTTGCCATTGTATTAATAACAAATGTTACTATCCCTACGACATGTTAACCATGCGTCATAACCCACATGGACATGACTCAGTAGCGGATTACTTTCGGAACATTACTATAAGTTAATTTTAAATTCCACTAGATTTCCTACCAAGTAACGGTGTAGATTAGAAAATCAAAACTTAGTGCTGAAGAGTCTATATTTTGGTAAGAAAAAAGGTAAGGATTTCTTTTTTAACTAAGAAACAGATGTAAAAGATAAGCTAAAAAGGTGACTCTATGGAAATTTTCGAGGCCCCCTTAAAGTTAAAATATCGGGGGCGGGGACGTAACCTACAGGTTTCCTCGATTTTGGGGTAACTCTGGCCATGCCTATACCTTACAGCTCCAAGTTCCCTTACCCCGACACACTTCAAATGGGAATGAAAACATTTCAAAATACCATTACTACACTGAGATCCCCCCCCCCACCCCCCCCCCCCCCCACCCCCCCCCCCCCCCACCCCCATCTTGGTTGTTGGGGTAGTAAAAGTTCCTTACTAAGATTTGAAATAAAAATTTAAATTTATGTTTCAAGAAGCACTTACAGAAAGGGTCATATGTAGACAATATTCTCAAGGTGATGGTGATTAGTCTAAAAGGGAAAAATGTACTCTTCATTTACTTAAGGAGGTTTGAAAATATCAAACGCCTTACAACCCGCTCTTGCCGTAAAGCAGGTATGTGAACTTTTTTTCCACTAAGGACCATTTTAATTATTTATAACTTCTCAACGAAGCTGTTCAAACCAGCAAAGAGTTCTTTGGGAGGTTTCGGATTCTAGGACTCATTTTAAGTCCCTGATGGTCCATGAGCACTGCCGTTAGGGATGGGGATGTGTTTGGTGAAACGTTAGAATGTTTGCAAATGGTGGATAAATAAAATAGAACATTTTGTTTCAGTATATTTAAATGACACTGGATACGACAAAACTGACAACAAAATGATTGTTTATAATATAGCCTTGTCTACCTAGCAGGCTGTACGGCATATTTCTTGTTCAGTCATATCCCTAACGCCTGCCCAAGTGAACAGCGAACAAATTCTTTTTGATATTCATAGAAACGTGTGACCCCAAGACTAGCTGGTTTTTAGTGAATATTCAAGAAAATGCAACATCTGGTCCCGTTTAAATCATGCAAAAGCCTCTGCTACCGACGGAGTTGATAGCGCTCCCTGTTAGAACCCACTGCATAGGTGGTTATGCAATAGAAAAATAATTGGATTTCTCAAATTTCAGTCTAGGCTTTCAGTTTTACGACTACCGGTGCGCACGCTCTCATTCAACAACAATAACATGTATAATGAAAGAGTACATGAATATGTCATGTTATGGTAATGAGTGTATGTGAGCCTCCATTTTCAAAGATGGTAGCAAGTCATTTTTTGCAAGTCCAAGTCAAGCCACGGGTTATATTTGCATGTCTAAGTCAAGTCATGCCAAGTCACAAGTCAAGTCATAAATTTTCACAAGTCAAGTCACACGTGATTTGGTCCCAGGTACAAATCAAGAAGTGCAGCCTTTCGCAGACTAAGCAACATATCACACGTTTGCAAATTGCCCATATGTTAAAAGCAATCAGGCGTCAACCTGTCTACCACAAATTTGCACGTCGAACTTGATGACAGACAATTAAAACTCAAAACGGCAACACGAGTTTTTTAACTTATGGTTTAAATTTCTTATTTCGTGCGGAAGTTCTCACGATTAAAGGTTCTCATCTACAAACACTCTAAACAAACTCAAAAGTTGTGCCACGCAACTGGTAATATAAGCTTGTCACTGTTGAAGATTTTATTCTCATCTTCTCAGAGATACTGGAAACTTGGAAGATATGAATGAGCAAATAGTACTGATGATGGGTACTAGTTGATAGAAATTGTAACTACTGCTCTTAGCACGACATGTGACGCTTGAACTTTACTTTTTCCTTGCCCATGTCTGTCGCGTTAAATTCGAGATGGGACTTCCATGATCTAATAGCCTCGAATAGAGCATGTTGTTATACAGAGAGCACAGATAAATAGACGCACTTGAGTTTTATTTCAGGAGTAGGATGACATATGTAAGGAAGAAGACGGTTATACGTGCGCTGTTATTGTAAGCATGCGTGCACATGGCAGTACGAATGGATTTTCCAAGGGATGGCAAGGTCGAAGGAGAGGACTAGCATCTGTTGCCCCCCCCCCCCAAGAAAACTGCTAACAGCGCTTCCCATATCAGCCGTTTAGACGGAATTCTGTATAGTGAGACGGGGTGGACAAATTGAGGTTGAAACCTGAAATACAAAAACTCCCCGAAGGCGTTGGATGTACAATGGGGCGTCGGGCCTACTGATGGGATTCAGAGCCAACATGTCAGTTGTTGTCGTCCGAAAAGCCTCCGGAAGCGGAAAGGAAAATCGGTCGGAATTAGAATTATGCATTTTAAGCTCCTTTAAATGACAATGACTGAGCACTAAGCAGACACTAAAGTCACTCTAAGATTTTTTTTTTGAATTATAGCTTTATACGTGGATGATGATGATGAGATCTTCCTGGAGCATTAGAAAAAAATGTTGAAAAATTTTTCCAACGGAAAGTAATAATAATAAAAAAGAAACACTCGTGATGACGGCGCACAATGCCCACTGAGACAATCACACATTTCAAGACGTTTTTAGCCATATGAGTCAACGAAAAATATGAGTAAAATAAACTCAAGGCGGTGGTTGTCCCTTCCCCCTCCCACTTTGTTACGCACATGTCCTTTTCAGTTACATCTAAGAAGGGAGATCTAAGCAATCTTCATGTTAATATTTCGGAAGCTTACGTAGCTCGATGTTTTGAAAATTTGCTTTAAAACTTGTGCGGGGGGGGGGGGGGCAGACTTTCCCTGCTTTCCTCGTTCCGTACGGACATCGGGGTGCCTTGCATAGCGTAGCTGGGTGCAGTAGCTTTGAAACTAGATGTGCTTGGACGGAAACTAATAAAGAGGATCTATTCTACGTGAAAAACTGTGTTACTTCAAATACATTAGACTGGATTGCAACTGCAAAGCTACTTTACTCTTTGGGGGTCTCCTGATTATTTAAGCATGACTGAACACACTTCAAATGGGCGAACTACTAGCGGAGACAACAAGGGTCTCCAAAGACAAAGGGTGGATTCTAGAGAGTTTCTCTTTATAAACCCAGTCAGACTGTTAATTATCAGGGCACTAGCTTTACGTACTTCATCCTTGTCAGGCCAGTTCAGAATCAACTACCGGTGACAGAAGCATTATCTCGATTTTTGGGTGATTCACTCAAATCGTCAATGGATTATTTTGTAGAGGGTTGCACGACGAGATTATGACTTGCGTGTGACTTGCGTTTGTAACAAGTGATTTCTGGCAAGTCTAAGTCAAGTCACACGTCACTTTTGCAAATCCAAGTCAAGTCGCAAGTCTTTGCTAGTAACTGCAAGTCAAGTCACAAGTCACAAAATTAGCGACTCGAGTCCGACTCGAGTCCAAGACACACGACTAGAGTCTACCACTCCGGCCATTTTGACTCTCTACAACTATCACCTAATTTCACTACGCTTTCTTACTGACCATCAAATAGAATCTGATTACTCTCCGGTCGGTGACCACCGCACACAACTCGACTGCAACTGTTCCTGACTCCGAAAGACTATGAAACATGTTTGGTATGCCCGATTTGGCCACAATGAGGACCGACTGTCCGTTTGCAGCCGGGTCGGAAACAAAATCTGGGACACACTGCACCATCCCGACTGCTACCCAACCGGTTTGCAAACAACACGTGATCGGGTTGGTGCAGTGTGCGCCGGATTTGAGCCATTTCACCAGAGGCTGAGAGAGGTAAGGACCCTTCTGAAGCACTACTGCTCGAGAACTGTACCCAGGGAAGACCTGACATGGACAACTTCTTGACTTGAACAAGTACAAACTCCTTTAAATGACCAGGTTTGAAAATCCCATCCAGACTGCAATTAACTTTAATGAACAAGCATAGACATGTACAAAGCAATTTCTTGAGACTTCTCGGAAGCTATCAGAGGTAATAAAATCAAAGGTTTTAAGAATTATATGCTACTCCGTGTAATCATTTTACCGTCTTCAGTAAATGAAGTGCGCCTCTTTTGTTAGTGGCAATATTCCATTCTTCTAATCATCAGAGTCAACATTAGGTGCTTTAGAATTACCAGCTTCGAGTAAGCTCGAGCGGCCTGAGCCATCGTTTCACTTGCAAAACCGTTATCAAAACATCATAACTGGAGCCGGCCAAAACGGCTGGCTTGCCGCGGTGGTCTACTGGACCTGCCCGACTCGTTTTTCGTCACACGGTAAGATGGCGACTCACGTAATAGACTTGCCGCCCGGCAAATCTACAGCCAACAAATTGGGAATTATTTCTAATTATAAACGACTCCTCTGTCAATCAACAGTTAGTAAGCACTTATATATTGCATTTGGTGTCGTTTGAAACGGTTTTTAATTCTCATATAGTTGTAACTGGGAGCCTACGGTTAAACTTCAGTGTAGCTGAATTAAAGTAGAACAATTGCAGCAAGCCAGCTTTTCCCATCAGCCCGGTTTCAGTTGAATAAATGTCAAGAGTTGAAGCGATTACAACTTTCTTTCTTCTCTTGCGAATAAAAAGTCTTTAAAAGGTAAAGTTTAGTATCGATAAATTAGTATATTAAATACCTATTCAGCTAAAATCATTTGCATGTGATCATGTCTACTTTGATCATGTATTTATTTAAGCATTTTAAGGCACTGTGCACTTATAATCGCTTTTTTATCAAATGATATAATTACATGTAATTGGTTATTATATATTAGTCACACATAAACGACTGACGGTGCTTCGTTATTTCAGTATAAACATGCGTCACTGAAAGATAGTTAAATAGAGAGTCAAGGCTAAACTTTAACGTTGAAATTTTGAAATCATTTTTCTCAGACTTTACCAAGGAATTTTCACGTGCCACGGGCGGTTGTTATAAAGGCTTTCAAACTGACATTAAATACTCCACCTGTCATCACAGACGCGACCAGGAGGATAAGATTGGACATACTTTGAGTGACCCTTAAAGCTTTATAAGTCAACACAAAGAATATCGTTAAAATCTTGAGTGGAAGCCTTATTTAGTTTTATTTCAAAAATTATTTTATTAACTCATTAATAGTATCACGCAGAAGAGGGATAGCAGGCAAGTTACATGATGATGTATATTCTTTTGCTGAAAAAGCAAGGATCTTTTCATTTTTCTTTGAGTAAATGTTGAAACATTCACATCGATGCTCATGAAAGTTTTTCTCTCATTATTAAAAGAGGGTTGCCTTCATGGATTCTAAAACATATGTACTTTTGCAATATCTTGCAGTATAAAGGATTCGTCCGATCAGCTCGACGCAGAGATGGAGGTTTCTGGTGAATTTTCCGTGACGTCCCCGATAGATGAATATAATACCCGATAACAATGTAAACACTGTAGTTACTGGTATCTATCGTCCTATTCACTTCGTTTTCCAGTAAACAGAACAATAGATTGCAATTTGATCGCAATTTGAGAAATATTTAAAAAGAAGGCCTCAAGTAAAAATTACCTTCCATCAAACCTCTTGTTGTGTCTTAAGCAGCCTACAAAGGATTTGATATGTATTTTTCATCATGCAAAAGCGTCGCCAGTTAGAAGTTGTGAGGCAACGCTTTAGCATGGCTCAGACTAGCAGTAACACTGTTAAAACGTGTACAAAGAATTAGTCACATGACTTGTACGTAAGTCCTAGGTTGATTAACGACCAGAGACAAAGCGATAACATAGGCTTGAAAATCGATTAAAATTGGAGCCATCCTTGCAATATTCTCACAATTTTATGATAATTATAATGTTCAAGCAATAAGACTTTGGAAAAAGGAGTTCCTATGAACCTATCCCACTTCTTTACTTGTTGTTCAAGCAAGGGTGCCTTGATGGCTTTAATGAAAGTAAAGCCAGGTGCCCACTGCGTGACTTTTGACCTACGGCATGGAAGCGATCTATGACGATGTCTGAAGACTCCGTTTGCGACAGTAAAAAGTCGCACAGTGTGCAAGGGTAGGTCTTGAGAAGTCGTGGCAAATCTGGAAGTCGTGGCAATTCGTAAGAAGTCGTATCGATATCGCACAGTTTTGAACATGTTTCAAATTTCTGTGGATTCCACATCAATGTCGCGGGGCGTCGTGAGATTTCGCGAGAAATCGCAAGCAAAGTCGTGCAGTGTACCACTGAAAATCGTGGATATTCCACTTATACCCGATGGCATTGGGGCTGTCGGGGCTTCGGGTCGGTGGCCCCCCGTCGGGCAAATCTTGGCGCCACCAACTTAATAATAGTAGACTCTGGCTGTGGAAAATCTCCATTCCAATCAATCCACTGAAATCCATGGGACTAACTCCACTTTGAATAATTTTGAATGAAGTCGGATAAATTGTGACAAACTTAATGTGTTTTAGAACCAATTCAAATCAACCTTTAAAAATTTTTTACAATTGCACATCTTGATGGCTGCTATCAAGCCTGCCAAGTGTCATTTTCGGCGATCTAGGATGTATTAAAATCTCAAATTTTCTCGGTTTGCTCCGTGTAAAACTATGGTGGCTCTCCGCTTAGATAATAAATGGGATTCAAACTTGCAACCCTCGGACCCAAGTTCGGCCAGCTCAGCTAATCCGTCCACACAGAAACGTGTTTTAGAATAAAATCAAATCAAGCTTTACGTTTTTTCACAAAAATTGCACATCTTGATGGCTGCTATCCAGCCTGGCAAGTGCCATTTCCGGTGATCTGGGATGTATTCAATCTCAAATTTTCTCAAGTTGGTACGCTACGCGCCAACCTTTGGTGGCGCTCCGCTTAGATAGTAAACGGGAATCCCCCCCCCCCCCAAATAACTTCAGTCCTCCAGAGCCTCTCAAACAAAAAATCTTAGCTGCACCACCTGACCACTGCTGCATGTGTTGATGTTGTAGTTGTTTCCTTTTTCTTTGAATATTTTTATTATGCTTAAATTAAAATCGGAAAAATTATAATGAACAAATATGATGTTCTGGTGTGGGAAGGGGGATCAAGGTGGAGAAATCGCATCTGGTCTGCCCCCCTCCCAATGTCAAACATCTTCCTACCCCGCTGATATTTGTAGGTCGCATCCATGTCTTGAGATGTTGCAGGAACGTAACAAGACTCTCTGGCACCCATGGACAACGAGCAGTGAGGGAACCAAAACAGTGGTATCACAAACCCAATAGCATAAGCCCTCTCCGACCATCCATCCAAATATTTACAATTGTGCAAGAGTCTAGAATTAAGTACATAAATTTATCATCATAGCCTCATAGCCTGGCACAAACACCGACTTTTTTTGTTAATATCTTGAACTCAAGATTCGTGGGGTTCCTGGACATTGTCAGCCCTGTCCACCCACTTGCTACGTCCTGAGATGTAGCTGGCATAACTAGTCACAATCAGTGTAAACGAAGCGCTGGAAGTGCTATAGCGAAAGGAAAGCTAGCCTACGTATTTGTCTCTCCGTTTCCCCTTTTTTCATCAAGTTCTTGTGATGATTATAAACAAGTGTCGACTGGAAAATGACTTTTGGCAAGAGTAACTTCATTCTGTCACATTTTACCTTCATCTGTTCATGTAATCACTAATACCAGCGGCACCGCCAAGAGTTGGTGATTGGGGAGGGGGCAACAGAAGATTATGTTGTAATCTCACCCCAGAGACAAAGTCAGTGTAATCGGTGGATCCTTCCTATGTCCCTTCGTGCAAGCGCCGTCCTAGGGAAGGGGTCTAAGGGAAAGGTGTTTCCCTCCCCTTTGAGAAATTTTTGTTCGTTTAAGGTAAACTTTCGAAGTGATCATATGTTAAAAGATTCTCATAAGTCAGTAAATTTGTATTTTGGAATGGTGTTTGGGACAGATGTGTTGTCTAAGTGGAGGGGTGACGACTCCTCCCCTTGAGAAACTTTTGTTCATGTTAGGTGACTCACAGGCAAAATGGCGCTACCGTTGGCAAATATTTGAAATACAGTAATTACATCCTTGGAAATTCTCATTAGTTGGTGATATTTTGCCTTGGCATAGTACCCGTTCTACACAAATGTATAACGACAAATTCATACTTCCAATCTTTCACATCACGCTTCAAATGTTACTGTAAAGGCTACTCGTGATATAAGATATGTCTAGGGTCCTCCCTTGTTGTGGGCCTAAATAGGTTGGAGATGTACCAGCAGATGCAGAGGGTGAAACGTGACGAATGCGCGCGAAACGAGCCGATATGTTGCATTAGAAAGCTTTTCCATGACAAAATCCCATGAAGACTATGCACCGAGAAACTTTCATTTCCCTAACAAAATTTATATGCTTGTTAGACGGCGAGTCTTTTGCCTGGTAATTCGTAATAGCTTTCAATTCTCATAAAATATGTCCTTCCCTGAATTCAACTGTTTCGCATTCTTGCAATGTTGTGCTCCTCTGTAATCACTCCGGACATTCGGCCTAAAAGTCCTCACCAAATAACAGTGAAAATACGTCTGCAGACGGTATTGATAATAAGCACAACGATGAGGTGTTGCTGGGAGCGAGCCGTCAAAGTTGAGTTTGCGAAAGATTTATGAGAATTTTGAATGTTTCAGAACAATTTGTGATATACATTAAGTTAAATAGATCCATCACTCAGACGAAAACACACCTCACCCCACCCCCACACATATCTATATCTTAAACGACTTTTCGGCTCATTTAAAAAGAACGTTCGAAAATTTTCAGAAATCGATTGGGGGAACGTGCCTCCCCCATGCCCCCCTGCCGGCGCAACTGTCTAATGCAGGCTATAAAACCTGACATGTCTCTGTCACAGTGCTATCGATAGTAATAATTATTGCTGACCATTGTACTTAAAGCTGAACATTGTACTTAAACATGTTTGGCCTGAAAAAGGTTTCATGTAATGTAATATTATTTACTGATTATCAAAGTTGTTATATTTAGATCTGTGTCTTGAAGTTTTACAAACCTGATGATTTATATCTCAGCTAAAATGTTAATATTTTGAAACCCGTCTTTTCTGTATTAATTAGATGATTACAGTTGAGAGAATCAAAGTGAACTCTATCTGTTGAGCCAGGGGTGTACATAGGACTTTTTCCGGAAGAGGAGGGCGAATCGGAGGAAACAAGTTAGGTGCATTAGCGCAGCAAACTTCCTTGCACAACGCGCTGGGCGTCTAAGGGAGGACGTGCCTCCCTTAGTAGGTGGCGTTTTTTTAAAAGAGTCATCCAGATGTTGCCATTGGTGTTTAATGTTTTGTCATATGTTTGTATGTAAAGGGGAGGGTAGGTTTCCTGCAGCCACTTGTACTTACCATTAGTTCAAAATTTAGACACTTCGGATAAGGCTTTTTTTTCAAAGAGAGGGTTCGATGGATTCGTCCTCAACCCCAGGGACTCCAACCCCAACCAGAACTGCATTTGCTTGCAAATACGCAGAATTATAGTGCATGTTAGACAAGTCCTTGCAGTTTGGAGTAGGTCAGATTTAATGTGTGTTTGATACGGCGTTTATTTAATCAAATATTTTTCACTACCTTCAGAAACGTTTGCAAAAATCTTTGCATACATAGTACATTCAAGACATAAGAAACGACTGGCACAAGGCTAACAAGGTGATTTTATTGCGCAATCATGTTTTTCTAACGAACTTCCGAGCGGCTCTGACGTTGCAGAAAATCATCTTATTTTCAAGCTAGGTAGTGTTATTTTGTGTTTTTGTATAATCTTGCTAGTTTTGTGAAAAGGTAATTAAAACACATTGTAGGCCTAAGGATTTCTTATTTGATTCCGATTTGAAGTAAATATCTTGAATTTTGGGGTTTTCGTCTTATAGGTACCTGTAACACTACTATTGAGAGGAATTTCGGTTGAGCTCTATACTGTGCACATTGAAGGTGACGCATACAGTATACCATATACTTTGCACATTGAAGGTGACGCCGCCCGTACAAATCCAGCTCCCATCACATTAAATTTTACGATAAATTCATCCGCTAATTACTTCGTTTGCGAATTACAAGTTATGTAGGCAAGTTGTGTTAATGAGAAAGCAAGCGCAAATTCAACTGATTTTTTTCTGAAATAAAGACTGTCGGCATTTCATCAATAAGTAACATTTCACTCTACATTACAAACTGTTTCTGTTTATGAAGTAACGAGTCCTTTGTTGGGACTAATTTAGAATGTGTACAAGAAAGCGGTAAAAAATCATGGACAAGCTTAACATTAGCTGCCTGCACATTGATAGTACCGATAGTAAAAACGGACCGAAACCGTGTGGAACTTCCAGTCTCAACGTTCAGTCATGTAGGTACGCCTAGCTTGTCGTGCAACGCCAAGATTGTAGCGCGCACGCGCACTACAATAATAAGAGAAGGACCACCCTGTGAACGGGGGGTGGGGGTTCGCATTCCATTTGTGGCAAATATTGCGTCAGTTGGCTTAGTGTTCGTAGGCTACCTTGCAAAATCTTGTACGGGCCTACCTGAGTAGGCCCCTGTGTTGAACAAAATAGTAAATGCATGTTATCTCACAGTTTAACAAAGCACACGGATGTTATCGAATTGTTTGATACAACGAAGTCTGATACTCGTAATAACTTGAAAATGCCACATGTTCATAATGAGATATCAGTTGCAAGGTATCTCTATGTTAGAGCTAACCGTGCTGCTGGAAAACCGATTGCCTCAAATGGGTATTTTCTGGATCAGTCGTCGAACTTTTTCAAACAGCTCCCTGAATTGTTCTGGACACACTTTTTCGTTAGAACGCCACCTACTTTGGAATGTCTTCCTCGGCGAGCTCACTCCTCAAGCTTTCATATTGGCCCAAAGCTTGACTATAGCCATGGCCGGGGCCACCAACTTCGACGAAACTCTCTTCCCCATTCTCCTGCGCCTACGTAAGTTACGATACGCAAAGAAAGGTTATTTGCATAAGCATTTCGCTCAAACCGCTAGGTGTCGTCGATAGTTCTCTCAAAGAATCGCGTTATGTAGTGTGCACCCCTAAATCGTGGAAAGTCGTGAGTCGCATCATATTGCAGAAAATCGTACGTTTCTCCCGCGAATGTTCGCGATTTCCAAGTCGTGAAGAAGTCGTTTGAAATCGTGAGAAATCGTGGGTCGGAAAAAGTCGTGCAATGAGCACCTCGCTTTAATGCATTAGTCATAGTAGATCTGTTACCAACAGAAAAGTTTGTATTCCTCCCTTGATAGTATTTTGTCATGCTGTAAGTATCTGTGTTGAACTCATGATAACAAAGCTATTAAACCTGTGCTGAGTAAAGTATACCATCCTTAGTATTTGAATAACAATGAAACTGGCTCGATATCGGTCAAAGTCAAACCTTAAAGTTTCAGTTCAACAAGATAACAAATAGCCTAAACTTGTTTCCACATGGACAATATACGTTCACTGTATACGCATGATACTTTGGAAGGATGACCGATATTCAATATATAGGCCTACAGATAATTAACGGTCAGAGGGCGGGCTGCTGGTATTTGATCATTTAAGTGTATTCAGCCGTGATTATCAGATTATCAACAACGTATAGTGATGTTACATGTTTTCCTGTAACCATATGCTATTTAATGATCACTAGCTTTACTGACAGTTTTCTGTTTTTCTAGTGTCCTTCATATGTCCTTAATACTGATTTAGGTAACTTTTTACTGTGTTTCGTTGTTAATATGAGAAATAAATTTGAATTGAATCGAATTGAATAATCGATGCGTTTTTTAATGAGTCAGAGCAAAACCTCGTTATCGGTTCTTTGTTTCCATTAAAGGTACGGTAGTATTCACCACTGGCACTGTTATACTTGCACATAGATGTAACTTTACACAGAGCTTGGCGAGTATTACTTTCATTACATATACTCTAGGCAAAATGTAGCAGAATACACAAAAAGATCGCATAGGCAATTGCAATGTATGACTTTTGTGTGGCAGAAGGTAAACGATCCATTCTAATCTTACCCCCAGTCCATCAGCCCCGGAATAATTTGGAAAAATTTTCAATAATTTATTTGTTTAAACAGGTCACGGGTGATATTCCTTTTCACCACAATTTATCCAAGTGATGCGTCTATTTTTCTATTATACTAACCAATTGCTGAACAAACAATGTTAAGCTTTGTGCAGACCACCTGTTTATGGGTGAACAATTTTCAATTCTTCTACTGTATCACGTTTAGTCACCCGCCCTCGGTCTCGGTCTTAGCTATCTATGACAGCTTTCCCTATGGCAGTGAGCATGTTAAACCTGCCAGAATTTTTTGTATTAAACAGTTAAGGCTGACGCGATTTTGTTTCTGACTGTATGTGCACACTCTCAAGTGAGATAACGGTAGTCTTTTTTCCGTAACCTAGCTACTCACTGCCTTTCTGAGGGTCCATAGCCAAAAGCCGGGCCGAAAAAGAAAAAAAAAAACACAAAACATTATTGCTTCCTAAAATCCGGTGTTTGTCTGTAGGGGATATGAGAAAGAAACACAGTGGAAAATGTGCGTTACTCAAATTTGTATTTAAATGTCATTTCAGCAAATAATGTATGTCGACATAAAAAAGAATCATTGAAGGAAATGCTGGGCATAGTCTGGCTCTTCTGCATTGGCACACAGATCGCCCTTCCAATCAAAAAAAAAAAAAAAATATTACGGTTCTTCAGCAGAATGCCGCTTGCTTACGTAGCAGTCTGTAGAACATATTCCGTCTTCATCCTTAACCCTAACGCTTGCCCAAGGAAACACCATACAAATTCTTTGGATGTTTATAAAAATGTAACTGTAGCCCTGATGGTTGATTGTCACTGAATGTCCAAAAGCTATGTAACATCTGGTCCAGCAGTACGTAATACATTATCCTAACCGCCCCCTTTCTCCACCCACGCCCTAGTCTCTATGGGTGTAGTACTCACTCAATGGTAGTAGACTACACACTGCACAGGTGGTTTTGCAACACGGTGATGATTGGACTTCAAAGGTTTCAGTCTAGGATTTCAGTTTCACGACTGCCGGGGTATAGAGTTATTCACACTCGAAATTTATAGTTAAAATCGCATGAATGATCTTCTGTATTATGGTAATGAGGTTTGGGTCCATAACTAGACGTAGTCTGCTTCCCTGTGGCTGACATTTTGGGGAAGTATTCAACAGGGGCTGAGAGACTAAAGTCCATTCCTTGGGGCGTCCACCGGCAGCCAACCGTCGAAAGGAAGCCCACTTATACAGTGAACAGTGAATATGCATGCAGATGGTTGCACTGAATTTAAATACATCTTCACTTTGCGACATCTTGAATACGAGGAACAGGTCATGCGGCCTTACTAATCCGCTTCAATTTGAAAGTATAGGATGATCCATCCATTTTTAAATATATGCCGATGGACTCGTTAGAGAATGGGTACCGACCATTGGCGTATCACGCCCGTAGCCAGACAAGGTACTGGAGGGGTGAGATAGTATTAGGGGCGAAATGTATTTTATTTTTAGAGGCAGGGTCAAGATATACTTAAATGCATCAAGGCAATAATAACTTTTTGATCTTCTATGCGGCAAAGGTTTATAATTAAACGTCTATATTCTTGTTGTACAGTGGGGATAGTCTCTAGGATCGTAGATGCAAACGACAGAACAGTGCGCTTTCATTCCTGAAATAAATATTGACAGATGCTAATGCACAAAGTCTCAGATCGATGAAATAACGATCAAGAATAAACTGGCCGTCACCTAGAAATATTTTCCCCCTTTGTTGCGTAAGCATAGCCATGTCAGATATCAACGTGTTTATTGAATAAAGAGCTGCCAAGGTGCCCGATTTGATGAGAGAATCATGTAATATTGGTTGCTCACCCGACCCCTAAGGAACTAAGATTACAAGGGGCATGTTCTTCGGTATGATTCCCTGAGAAGGTGAAAGTGTTAAATTTTGCATTTAGTTCACAGTATAGGAGAAAATAAAGGAAATCAATGGATGTGATGTTCACCCTCCCTCTGTTTCTGCTCCAAGGTATCGAAGCCGTTGATCGAACCACTTCTTTATTCGTATGACGATTTTTTAAAAGGCCATGAAATAAATTATTGCCCAAACCAAGCAAAACCGGTACCGTCAAATGCAGTAGGAGAGCCTCGTGTGGTGTGAAAAAGTTAGGGGGTTAAGGATCCTCAGGCAAACATCAATATGAGTGAGTTGAAAAAGGTAGGGTTGTATGCTCTTATCCCTTCCCCGGGATTTTCCCCATGACTGATTTTAGAGTTTGTTTGGATCGCTTTGGTGAGTTGAAGTTATAAGAGTTTGGATATAGTAAAGTCAACTGCATGCATTTCAAAAATGGGGGCGGCTGGAACTAAAATTGCTGCCTCTAAAATGAGAATCGATTTATAGATTTTAATCCTGGTTTTGAAACTTATTTAAAATATTTCTTTCGAGCGCCCATACCTGATTTATAAAGAAACTAATGTAGTTGATTTATAGATCCTGGTTAAATAGTTCGTGGGGGCGCCCCTCAAGTAGTTCATGAATTGAGCACTGCATAGCAATTACAATCTAGTATGTGGTGAGTGCGGCAACACAATGGAAATGCTAGAGGCAACGAAATAAACTTTGGTATACAAATTCCAGGTAAGAAATCTCCACTCGTCCTCTCTGTTTTTAATAAACATAAATTATTCATTTCTGCCTATCTGCATGACAAAAGTAGCAAACAAACGTGGTAAGGGCACTAGATCGGCTTTTCCTACCTTCAGTCGATAGACATCCATTGGCCTATGACCGAAGGAGAAATCTATCTGCATATATTCCACATGAACCTGGTCATGCAAGAATGTTTGTATTCTTATATAATGCTGCCCTTGTCGTTGTGATTTTCGACAGAGAGTATCCCCTTTACTACATTATTGTAACGCTATTTCACTGCATGGAAACGTTTGAGGTGCAGCGGCTTACCGAGGGGACAGGGGGGATAATTGCCCTGCTCACTTTCCCCAGCTCATTTCTATAGAAAGGTAAACTTTTACAATTTACAGCAATCAACACGCACAAAATTCTGCCCCTCCCCCTCAAAAGAAAAGAAAAGAAGTCTGCCCCTTGTTTCTTCGCCTTTCCACTTTTTAAATACTGGCCGCACCACTCTTGACATGTTTTATTTTCTTATAAGAAGTATTGAGGAAGGATGTGACGACATATTTCACTCTCTATTGATTTTACTTAAAACGTCAACATACTTTTACAAACTACCATTCAAAAGACTGTATAATAGCTGTCAACGTATTATCAGGTACGATAACATTACACATGCATATGCCTACCCAACACATAATTTTAGGTATTAAGTAACAGGTATTTGGTATAAGGTACATGTCAAAGTCAGTAAGAACCTGTTACAACCCAACACCAGTAACATGTTACATAACTGGAATTTTCTGCTGGATTTGCAGGTGCAGTGACATCTCTTTGAGGCTTACCTATCACCCCTTGCCTTGTTTCTTACAGCACGACACTTTTCTTCAAGTAACATGTTTATGCTTGTGAAGCTAATTATTACTTTCCAAAACTGACATAATTTATTCTAAACTAGTCATCAATTATTTTACGCAGCAAATTGACGCAGCTTTTACTTTAAAACGATCGTAGTAGCCTAGCTAAAACTATTAATTGCTTTGTTATGTAATCTACATTTTACGCTCCTCCAAACCCGGCGCAGTTACTAGGCTACTTGCTTGTCGAAGAAGGATGTTGGTCCGTTTTCTATTATATGAGTGCTAATATATCATTCATTCTTCTGATGGAATGGAGAGGGGGGGGGGGGGTGCGTGGTTTGTCAGTTTGCCATATTACGTCTTATATTAGTTTAACCATGAATAGGTAATCGAGGAATAGCTAATAAAGCTTTTGGTAAGTCGCGGAGAAAAAGAAAGACCGAATTTATAGGGCATAAGCAGTCGCCCCAAACTTATTTTGAAACAACAGCTACATCTTACATATATCATCTGATTTGTCTTCAAGTAATTTTTATGATATTTCAGAACATAAATATTTCATATTCAACGTAAGCCAAGGAGTAACCCTGTGTAAATGTCACAATTTTGTAAAAAAGTAATGTCACATGATTCTCAAGAGCCAGTCATGAAATAGAATACCCGGATGTACTAATCCAAATTGGGGTGACTTCATTTTTCCTTGAAGCTTCTCCTTTTAACTTCTTTCTGTGTTTAAAAACAATCATATCTAGATAACATTCCTGTATATGAAGTGATGTAGAATGACCACCCTTTACTTCTGAGCTAAGGAAATTGAAAGGAATGACAACAGTACCTCTGATGTTTCATGCGGCTGGTTTCGCCGTCGCCTTTGAGTAAAACGCAATACGCCAGCAGTCGGACCACATACGAGACAGCCAGGAAGAAACCTTAGGCGAGATCATAACGACGGAAACTTGTGTTTAGAATTTTCGGTTGGCATCAGTTACAGTGGCCCGTTACGCAGGCTTTATACCTGCTTATTTACATGGGTGTGCGGCGCATGTGTGTATGAAAGAAGCTATGTCAATCAATCAGGTATAAAGCAAAATGTACACAAGACAGTGAATTCTGTGTAGTACACCGTAATTGTCACGATTTCAGTACCACCAGTGTGCTTTAACACGCAGACCAATACAAACAAGTACAGTGGTGCCTCATATATCATTGGACATACCTTGTTACTGCCTTCCCCCACCCCCTACACTCCTCCAAGTGGTAAGCATATGTCAAGTTACAACTGTTGATTCATTCCAAAGGAGAACACAACCCTTTTCATTTAAATTAAGAATTAAGAAAAATACCCCAGATTACACAACAGAGCATCTTCAACGTAAAATGTCTTATTGCTCTCTAGCGAGGCCACTTAGTCGTTGAGCAGGAAATTATTTCTAAAAGGGTAAACGCTGTCAGTCTTTAATAGCTGAAAGGAAACATATTCGTTTGTGGAGAACGTGATGGGAGAAAGGATGGGGTTGAAAGATCATGGGGGTGGCATGGTAATCAAATCTCGTTTCGTTCTGGTCGTCATGACAATACTATGTGTGGATATATGGATTGAAAAGGGACTTTTAAAACGATTATTGCCAGGTTTGTTCACGGCAAGACAGTAAAATCGGTCAAACTAACGGCATACCCTCCATCGTGACTCGATCTTTCAAAAGGGCTGTGCCAACAATTAGCCACTAACGACCTTAAAACAATAATTGAAAATAGCTGAACATAGTCCTTGACGGAAATTCATTCAGTGGCCTAAATTACGAAAACAGACTACAAACGATGAACAAATACAATCAATCACACATATCTCAATATTTGCTGATTAGTCGCAATGGCCAGCAAGGATATGTTGTACTTACTTGTACTTCTATTGTACCTACTTGTACTTCTATTGTATAGAATCAAAGGAAAGACGAGTGTCAGCTTCTTTTCAAGGAGGGCATCATCCTGTTGTATTGCGCGGATCCAAGGGGGCGGGAGCTTTCCCAGCCTCAGTCCCCCTTTTTCGCCACATCAGCAATAACAGATACGCAACAATTAGAATAATGTTAATCTAGGAGAATATTCAAGGGGGCTTTTAGCCCACCCCTTTTCGAAATGAGTGGATCCTTGCCTGGTTATACTGCTTATGTGAAATTATATGTGATAGGTGATAAGTTGTTGAACCTCCAAAGCGTAAATGAGTGACAGATCTGAGATATATCTGTCTAAAGCAGTGGTTCCCAAACTTTTTCGGTTCACCGCCCTTTTTTACCTAACTAGGATGGGATGGGCAACTCCCCCGTTCATAGCATGGTATTGCTATGAAAGAAACGACAGTAATAAAATGGATGGCAATTCTTGAACCCACGATTTACGACAGCTTAAAAGATTGATCCTTGTCAGGAGCGGAGAAACGTGTTTTGAATTGAACACAAGCCAGAGGCCCCGTCGAGTTGTAGACCGCTCCCCGAAGGGCCTTTTAAGGAGCCCAGGGGCAACTTCCTAGTGGGGGACTGGAAGCGAAGCGCCCTAAAGCTCTGTGGTATTTACGATATTGTGGACACAAGAATGCGGCACTGTCAGTCAAATTTTGACTATATCTTCCGCTTTACCCAATAACCTTAAATACACACGAAAGAGATTGGGGTGGTAGGGGTGACGTGGAGCTTTGAAAGACGTATGCCACTTAAGCTGTCCTACCGGTGGAAATGAGGAGAGAACCGAAATTCGCGCAAAGAAATTTTACATTTTTGAAAACATTGCAACGTTTTTTACTTTATAGTGCATTGCAGAAGTTGACTGTAATATGTTACAATTTCCTCCAACGCGTGATTTCTGTCAGTATGTCTTGTTTATGGACTCCAAGGAAGAAAACTACATTCGAGGTCAAAGTGGCCCCTACGGTCACCATTTTCGCCGTCACGGAAGGAAACATGAGGGTCCTCATCAGGAAAACATTAAAATATACAATTTTGCCGCATCTGGGAAGGGAATATTAGACCTACTTGACTTGTTGGCTTCATTTATCTCATTTTCATGCAAACCCATATGAGAGCTGAGCTAGAGGAGAGCTTTTGACATCTTGTTACGCCTCAGTTGAAATGGAGCATCTTATTTTCTCAAAACGCCACCAACCTCCCCCTCAGCGCTCATCGCCTCCTAAATTGCGAAAACGGCCCAGGAGGCAATAACGTCTCCGTTCTGAACTACTGGTCTGAAAAGTGTATTTTCAGATGGACTATATTTACTGACTTTCTCGATAGTTACTAGACACCCTTTACTTTCTTCAATAGTTAATAGAATTTATAACAGTAAATTAATGTACCGGAAGTTTTGCAGTGACATGTAGTCTTAATAGATCATTGTGATAAAGATAAAGGTGATGCTATTGTCTCATTATCCTCAAATATGTCACCTACAAATATATACATGTTGTGTATGAAATCGTTTTACTATTTGTAATGTTTAAACCACAATCAAAGTGATATAGAGAGGTAAGGAGTATCAACCTCTGGTAAAAGATCTTAGAAGCAATCACTTCTTGCCCATCGCCATTGAAGGCTACCATTAAAACGAAACAGTTTTATACCACAACGAATTAAAAAAGTTACTTGTGTGAGGTGTTAGCAATCTGTTGTTAGTGATTAAAAGAGGCATTCTAAACCTGTACAGATTTTTTTCGAATCAAATGATGAGCCTAGGAAAAAATACGTCCCCTCCCCATCATCAGTTCATAGGTTCTGGATTCAGATACTGAACCCCGATGACGGTCTCTATAATGTACGGTTATAGCCATTGATCGTATGCAAGACAAATCATTTTTTAGCCTCATGTATGACTCTTCCTTCAGTCCTTATCATGTATAGGCGCACCCATTATTCTCTCATAAAGTTTTTATTATTTGATAATTGATGATGATTCGTTCAATTGAACGATTTATCAATGTAAACTCGGATTCAAATTGTGTCTCAACCGCTCTCCAGACTAGATCTGTTCACTCGTTTTGTCGTCATGAAACTTCTATAAGCTAGGTTAATCGAGTTACAGCGCAAATATTACATTATATACATATGTTATATTAGTAAAAACAAACACAGTGAAGGTACCAGCAGAGTTTCACTGGCTCCACCCCGTTGAACACATGAGTGCATGATGAGTAAAAGGTTTTAACCGATCACCGCCACGGACATCGGAGGACGGCCGGCAAACCACAGGATATAACTTGATTTACCGCCGAAGAGGCCGTCCGTCAAGGCGCCGACCACTGGGGTGTATGACTGGTATAATGTGACGCTACATATGTACAGTGTTTGGCTATGAACATACCATAGATATGACAAGATGAATGAAGGGAGGGGTGCATGTGAAGCAGACAGACATTGTGCAACAATCGGTTTTCGATCCCCCGTTGACAAGGGCGTATCCAGCCTCTACACTCTAAAAACGGTTGGGTACGTATGCCTCCTGCTAAACTGTTGGGTGAAAAATTGACCCAAGTTGGTTACAATGTACCCATTGCTGGGTAATGTTTTACCCAACAAGGGCCAATTTTTTACCCAACAGTTTAGCAGGAGGCATATGTAACCAACCTGGGTAAAAGTTTACCCAACTGTTTTTAGAGTGTAGCTAATGGGGTAGTTTGAAAATGGGGCGCCAGCAAGTAGTAGTTTTACTTAATTTCTTAGGGCGCAGGAGGGGCGCATTGTTCTTGTATTTGGGGCGCCAGATTGGTCATGGGAGCAGCTGCAGTTGCATCTTTATCCGCCCTTGCCTGTTGAACTTTAGAATGGTAGAGTTTTTATTCAAGGGTAAATGAAGCAGTTTTTCATCGAACTACCTTTCAAATCCAGAATTTATCTTAGTTTAGAGTATTTGTTTTTCCCAGAGAGGTTTTTTCTTAATCCTCTAGAAATGCCAAGAATTCCCAGCAAAGATTACAAAGGACTGTATTTTTGCATCGTGTTAACAAATAAGTAAAATTCTAACGGAGAAAGTAGCCGCATCGTCGTATAATAGTGCGTCCTGCATATAAGGTTTCTTATATATAAATGTAAAGGCAATGGCAATATGGCAGGCTGACAGGCACAATGAAATCAGCGTTATCTGTAGCATTTGCAGGCTGTAGTTTTATGCCATGTATAAATAGAATTAACCATTGAACATACCCAGTATGAAGGAGTTTCAAACGGTTATTTGGATTGACTCATTTCCCGTGGAACAAGTTTATACACATTGCCATGGGCGGCGAACCCGGGGAGGGTAGGAGGAATGTCCCCCAGTATATGAGAAATCGCCCATGGACTTTGATTTTTCACAGTATTTTTTTTTTTTTTTTGAAATGAGATCATCCCCCATCAACATTGAGAACAAATCGCCCCGTTGCAAATTGCACTAAACAGTGCTGATGCACTTCATTGTGCATGCAAGGTTGGCATGTAAAGGGTCACCTGTCTGCAGAGTATCACCACCTGACCAGTGGCGTAGCCAGGGGGGGGGGACAGGGGGGCGAGTTGCCCCCTCTGGAAAAATCTTGGGGGAAATTTTGAAAGTGAATATATGGTGAAATTTGCACATGATCTGGTAAAATTTTAAATTTCTCAACCAGTACACTTTACTTATTTAAAAGTATATGCCACACTGGCACAACCAGTCCTCATTAAGGTTTTCAGAGAGGGATGATGACACCATGCTTACAGTTGTACTAGCTATGTTTCACTATCTGTTTTAAACAGCATGGGATCTCTGGACCTCTGACAAGGTACTCTGTCCTTTTACTGTATACTTCCAATGTGTCTTGATAATTAAAGCAGCAGCATTGTGATATATGCAGTTTGTTAGAATGGGTCAGTGGTCAAGTGCTATACTCTGCTACAAGGGCAGGTCCTCGTAAAATTTGGACTGATTGTGGTGAATGTGGTGAACTGATGAAGGGAAAGGTGTACCAGGGTTCACTCAATTACTGTACTTCACCCATTGTGATCCTGATCTACCAGTAGGACTCAAGAAAATTTCACCAAGATCTGAAGACAAGGAAGATAAAAAAGCTTCCTAAAAAATAGGAATTCTTGGTGGTGCATTCAGTTTACATTAAGCACCAAATGTGGCACCATTTTGCATCTAGCCCACCTTATATGAGCAAAAATTTTCAAAAGGGGACAGGGACACCCCTCCTCTTAGACCCCTCCCCCAGGACGGCGATCAGTCACATCAGCCAGGTCAGAGGAAAGCACCCGGACAAAATTTGGGCCTGCGGAGAACACTGATTATTATGAAGCAGATTACTAATTGGGGGGCATCTTGGTGCTCTTGCCCCCCTTGACAAAAAACCTGGCTACGCCACTGCACCTGACTTCAACTGATTGGTAACTTTGGATACACATGTATATATGTGTCGCGGCTTATTAATCGAAGCCTACAGCTTCGAATGTAGCGATTACTTTTTTCGACGTGCGTAACAAATACAGACTTGTAAAACACCGCATTGTACTAACACTTTCTTGGTATGGAATTACATGGTCGCGACCAGCTACGCAGACTGTGCACTCCAAAACGGTTATGATTTAAGAAACTAACACGGAAACTAATCTAGGTGTAGAAAATCGTATGACAGTTACGTAGGTGATTCCTGCAATTTGCACACTTGAGTACTTCCACTCGACCGCTGTCCAGTAAGCGTTAAATGGACACAAGTTGGGAAAAGAAATAGTTTCGAAAGTTTTCGACAGCAGATGTATAGCATTTGGTGGTAAGTTTTACTACATAAGAGATTAATGAATTTCAAATCGAACGACATTTTTAACGGACAAGGGAAATACAATTACATGCATGCAGAATACCAGTGATCGTTATGTTTTTTGCTTTAATGGATTAGGGCTACGTACAGTTTGACGAAATCCTGCAGTTAAACTACACTGCGCAAAGTAATTGGCAGTGTTAGTATATGTATACAGTATCTGTGTACTGTTCAACTTCAGGACACTGAGGCTGCGAGCCTGCGACGGGTAGAGAGCAAACTGGTAGTGGAACAGTGGAAGTGAGAAAAAGCAGAGAATTGGAGTCTTTCTAAGTTATTCCGTAGAACTGTAAGCTACCTAAGCCTAGCTTAGGCTATCATCAAGTATAAGTATTGGAAGAACGGAAGGCAGTTAGGGCTATTGTACGACCTAATCATACGAATTAAGTTACAGTAGCCTAACAGTTGTAGTCCACTGGCAAGTTACTAGGCTATAGCGAAACGCATAACCCCAGCTTTACTCGTTTCTCCCCATTAAAAGATCCTTTGCTTTAAATTTAAGTTAACCAGGCCTAGGACATTCAGGAAACTGTTTAAAAAAATCACAGTACACTCTCAATCTCAGTATCAGTGAAGGAATGAGAGCAATCTGTTCGTCAAAGTAAGGTCACAAACTGATTAGGCCTACTGATTGATACTGTAGTCTGTACTGAGAGCAATCTGTTCGTCAAAGTAAGGTGACAAATTGATTACTGATTGATACTGTAGTCTGTACAACTAGCCTAGTTGTGTTTATAGCTCTGCACGTGAGTCATACCTTAGGAAACTCCTCCCTATCCATAACCAAGGTCTTCGAATCTGCCTGGGAGCTTTCCGAACGTCTCCAATGCAGAGTCTTTACATCGAAGCGAACGAGCCACCCCTCCATATAAGATGGAAAAAGTTGTCACTCCAGTTTGCCCTCAAACTGAGGAGTCATAGACAAAACCCGACCTTTGAAACGGCCTTCAACCGTAAGTTTAGTGACATATATATGAGGAAACCATCAGCTATCCCTCCATTTGCTATTCGCGTTGGTGGAGCTTTATCACAGGTGTGTACAAACCCCGACTCCGAGTCCGTAGCACAGCTCACCTTCTCAATCGCTCCCCCCTGGAAGTTAGTCAAACCAGTTATTGACCTTAGTTTGAGAAAGTATCTAAAGAACTCAACAAATGAACTGGTGTACCGTGCCGGGTTTAATGAACTGAGACAAAAGTACCATCGTTATCATGCAATCTATACCGATGGTTCGAAAGCCACGAACAGGGTTGCAGCTGCGGCGACAGGCCGAGATGCATTCTTGCAAATCAGATTGCCGGATGATGCATCAATATTTACTGCCGAACTCCAGGCACTTAAGATGGCATTCGATCTGATCGAAACCTCGCACGGCCGCCAGTTCATTGTGTTCACAGACTCACTATCCAGCCTTTTAGCACTCAAAGGCCATGAGCAAAAACACCCTTATGTAGTAGCTCTCCGTGAAACGTACTCCAATTTGGTGAGGCTACAGAAATCAGTTGTGCTTGCGTGGGTTCCGAGTCACGTCGGCATACGCGGAAATGAAAAGGTAGACACACTAGCTAAAGAAGCCCTACAGATGGACGTTACAAACCTCCACTTGCCCCACACTGATTATCATCCTAAGATCAACGGTCATATAAAATCAAAATGGCAGGAACTGTGGGATTCTTTCCCTGAGAACAAGTTATACAGAGTCAAACCAAGGGTCGGGACTGTAGGTGGTGCAGCCCCCAGAAAGCGGAGAGATGATCTGGTACTGACTAGGGCTCGCATCGGTCACACTTACCTTACCCATGCTTATTTGCTCCACGGGGATGAAAGACCATATTGTATCCCCTGTGATTGTGCTGTCACCGTCAGTCACATTCTCATTGACTGCTATGAATACTCCCATATTCGTCAGAAGTATTACACTGTGCCGGACCTGAAGACATTGTTTGAGCGCATAGATCCCTCTCTCATTTTGGACTTTCTCAAAGAAAGTGGACTTTACAGGAAGTTTTGACATGACTCCCGCATTTGCTTTTGTCTAGACGTTTTAGGATTTTTCCCAATGTTTTTCTTTTTTAGTTTTACCTTTCTTATCTAGCTGACACTACATAACACATTTGTGTTGATGCGTCGTTAAATCCCATCTAACTAACTAACTAACTAGCCTAGTTCTTGGATAGAACTGTAAGTGGTCTATTGTTTCGTCAGATATTGATTGATCCTTGCAGTTTCCTTCAATGGCTTCGATATGTACTTGCCTGCAAGTACAAACCTGTCTAGTTTCTCCAACGTGGTTGCTTTTGCGTTACAGTTAGAGAGAAATTGGTCGTAGGTGAAATGGGTTTAGGATTTGGTTGCTTGGTGTCATGGGCCCGTTTGCCTGCCGTGGGGAGAACCGCCTTTAAAATTTCGGGTAAAATACATAATATTTGACACAAGCACGACTGTGTGAGAGAGGAGAATTGAGAAAGCAATTGTAAAGGCAGTGAGCGAAAGGGACATAGGAATAACCAAGGGATCTTAAATTTATGTGAATATTTCGGTCAAGGCTACCGTGTCCTTCTAAATGAGTTAATTTTCACCATTTGCCGATAATGGATGAGAACAAATGATCGTGAGCAATTATTATGTGACATCATGCTAAGAATACTTTCTTCTCTCTTTACATTTCTCGGAAGGGCAGTATTTTGAATAAATGGTGTCATACATCGCTTATAATTTCAAAACAGAGGGCGCTATTTGTTTAATATTATCGTTTGAATCCACTAACGGCTCCCTGCTTTGATAAAGCTTCTCTTGCAAACACCTAATATTAAAGCAAATAAATATCTCGAAGCGGCAGTTCACAACGAACGGAAACTGAGTTGCATTTTAAGTATGAACACCATGCCATTAATAGGCGAGTTTGATCATTTGTCTGCACATGCGCACTTCCTTCAAATCGTCGGGATAAACAAAACACACCCATACCTACCACACGTCTACCAAAATTTGAATTACATGACAGGTATCTTCCATTACCTACTCTAACCCTATCTGCCAGTGGCAAGTCGGGGAAGTAATATTAGACCTTCTTATTGATTTGTTTGCTTTGTGGTTTCCTCCTCACAACTGTTGGAGAGGCTCTCCCATTCAGGCCCAGCACAGCTATTCAGTGTGTCATGCATGAGTGACTTTCAACAATACAAGCTATACAAGCAATACAAGCTGAGCATACATCCAATATCAAATCGTGTTCCGAGTCGTTTCTCTCACAATACTCAGAAAAGTGATGTTCTTGCAGCTATGGCTCCCTGCTAAAGTGTTAATTTGAACCGAAAAGCCTTTCAGTTTGACATCTTAAGCACTGCAGATGGGTATTTTCGAGAAGCTATTTTCCAAATATGAAGTAAAAAGAAATATGAGGCAGAGGTCATTGATTCATTTTTCATGCAGTTAACTGCTCTATACTTTTCCCATATATACCGCAGTCCCTTTTGCAAAATACTTGAAAATATCTAGGATATTAATAACGGATGTTTTATACTTACAGATTAAATAAATCAAACTATTAATTTGAAACACTTCATATCTCTGAACACGACAAAAGCGAAAGTATTGGAAACTGCAAATTAGACCCCACATAGACATTATTTTCATGGACGTGACGCCTGGTGAGTACTCATGTAAACAGTAAATTGTGAACTATGTCGTTATAAAGTCTGTCCATAACACGCGCATGGTAGCACACCACCGATTGACTTACACACGGCACTATATTTGGTCCGTTCCTTGGCCTTTGAACCCTTCTAGAAGTTATCAACAGGTACCCTTGACATGAGAGCTCCAGAGTACGCCTTTTATACTCATTTTGTTTACCATGACGATGAATTTTGAGCTAGGGTACGTATATAGCTTTTAAATAAGGTCATACAATTTCGAATTCCGTTCGATTACACAGTGATGCACTTTATTTCGTCTCGTCATAAGTTGTAAGTCTTCTTCAAGAAATATACAACAAATCGACATCCACGTTACATTACAGCTTGACATTGACCTTAGTCGTTAAGGTCGGGAGTCATACAACCGACCCCTCCTTCTCCACATAAGCATCAACAGGCGTAGGCAGAGAACATATCTCCTCAATTATGATAGCAGTTTATATGCATGTATTAACTTACAATTTTTGACTATGTCAACACGAAAATGCCAAAAACAACCATTTTATTTTAAATGAAAAAAAAATGGAAAATACCCAAGACTACACAACAAAGAATGTTTAATCTTAAAATTCCAATGCCTTTTAGCAAACCCACATCCCAGGACGCTAAAGCCACGCACAAACATTAGATCTGTTCAAGCTCTTAAAAGCGCCCCCTTCCCCATACACCCACGCACACACACTTTTGAGAAACTGTTGACGTCCTCAAGTTTGTTTTCTATAAGTTTCTACTCCATATACCACATCAGTGTATCAATATCCATTGGTAACTAACCGTACGTACAAGAATAAACACAGTTACAAAGAAAAACATCCGTAATATATCCTTAATATATAACTCATTGGTTGTAGAGTATAAAGGTACACCATATAACATACATAGTCTACAAAATGATACAATTCATGAAAGCTTAAAGCACCCTGGTCTAATCACTACTGACGTTATATACATTGAGTAGATCATATTTACAGGAATTGATTACGAGACAAAACATGAATGCGTAGCCAGGCTACTATATTCACTTGAGCAAGTTGAGCAGCGAAATCGATCGGAAAAGAACAAAATATTATCAGCAATTTTTAACTGCTTCGAAGGAATATATTCATTTGTGGACAGACTGGGAGGAGAAGGGGGAGGGTTCAAGCATTATGAAGGTGACATGATCAACATATCTAGTTTCCTCTTAATCGTCATATCAACACTGGGAGTGGATAAATGAATTTAAAAATGACCGTCAAAATCATCATTGAGGAGTTTTTACTGACAGACAATAAATTGGTAATACGAAAGACATACCCTACATTCTGACCCAGCCCTTCATCCTAACTGTCTCAATAAAAACCCACTTACGAACAAAATAAAATCTTTTAGAAAAGCTGAACACAATCTTCAAAACGAGCGATTTCAGCAATTTTTCGGGTACTTAAATTAATTCAGTGGCCTTAACGACGAAGACTGAATACAAACTATGAACAAACAATCACACATGTCTCACTATTTGCTTATTACTCTGTCACAATGACTATATAGGCTACGTTGCGCCTACTGATGTAGGATGAAATCTAATGACCGATGTATTCGTTCTTTTTTAGAAGAGGGCATCATCTAGCTATAAGATTGTTTATCTGACATTATATGTGATCCACTATTGAACAGTTATGCATAAATATTGTACAACATTATTCAGGGTGAGTCATGTATTGTGAAAGGTATTGTAGAAGGTATTGTGGAAGTATAGACTAGTTACGGGAATGGTAACTAATGTCAAGTTACATAAACGATTATAATCGTTGGTTAGAAATATAAAACAGCCTTATACGGCTACGGTAGGAGTGGCTGTCTAAACTCGTTAACTGAAGGTTTGGAAAGTAATCGTCTATTAGATATTCAACCCCAAAACAATAGGGTTCTTCCTCTCAACACGACAAATCTATATACCAAATATGACAAGTGCCGGTCATTGCTACCTTGAGATATTGTATTTACCAGCCATTTACAAGGTTTCCGCAGTTTAATCTCCGGTGACCTCAGACGATGTTTGACCTCTACCAAAAACAATAGGGCTCTTACTCTGAACATGACGAATCTATACACCAAATATGAAAAGTGTCGGTCATTGCTTCCTTGAGATATCGTGTTTACAAGCCATTTGCAAGATTTTCGCAATTTATCCTCTGGTGACCTTAGATGACTTTTGACCTCCACCAAAACAATAGAGTTTTTTCTCTGAACATGACTAATCTATGTACCAAATATGAAAAGTGGCATTCATTGCTATCTTGAGATATCGTGTTTATAAGCTAAGTGTCACAGACACACACACACACACACACACGACATCACCATCTCATAGATTTTTTGCCTGCCTTCGGCTAGGAATAAAAAATCACAAGTCATTTACTCTGAATCTAACCTTCAAGTTGGCTTTATATACCATAAAAGTAATCACTCTTTAACGCATTTTAATGTAATAGTCTAAAAATTCGCCGAGTGGCCAATTCGCTGTGACTTTGTTGCGGTGGCTTATGACATCGGGCCACTTGTTTAGAAATAGAAGTGAAGGAAAGTAAAACGGTTAATTCGCTTTGCTTGTGATCTACTTCAAGAGCGTGTCAAATTGCAGCAGACAGTAAAAATTGAGATGGCTAGTTGTCTAAAGAGTGGATTTTCAAATGACTCTTTTTTACTATACCAAATATAGTAGCTACTAAATACCTTACACGTTCTGGAATAGGTAACTAAAATTATTACAATTAATCACAATGTACCAGAGGTATTGAAGTGTCCAGTAAATATTTGTCATATTCTTATTCAGGAAGCGAAATTAGCATTTTGAATTGAAATGAAAAGTCTCGAATATGAAAATACATTTTATGCACAATTTTTGCATTGAAGAACCTCAATTATGCTCCCCCTTTCGAAATTAACCATCACTTTACTGCGATGCTTTCATACGGTCTACATGTAGTGCTACATTAGAAACTCTGATGAGATTTCATTTAATAAGCTGTCCTTTTTTCAGATAAAATAAATTGGTATAAAGGGACAGTCCTTCTGAACAATCGGTGACTTCAGATGCACCACTGTTCACAAACGCTGCGTGTTTCGTGTATAGTATACCAATTGAAACAAACGCGTAATGCTTAACACAGTTTACGTTCAAGTTATTTTCAACTAAGTCAAACAAAATATGTATATGTTAGGTATAAAATCGTGTTACTATTTACACTGTATAAAACCACAATCGAAGTAGTATAGCCTGAGACGTTCGAGGTGTATGAAACTACGGTAAAAATCTTGGGGGCGGCAACTTCATCCCCATGTGGAGGCGACAATTAATATGAAACAGTTTCATACCACAATTAATTTACAGCAAACTATTTTTTTAAAAAAAATGTTTGCTGTAAATTATCACATATTATATCACTTTGAACACAAACCCTTTGAAGATCTTGACAGCTTAGACAGTTTTTATGTGTGAATTGTGACGAATATATAGTCCTATGTTTGTGATCTTTAGATTTAAATAGCGGTCTCCTACCTTGAACCTGTAAAATGTATGGCTTTTCACTGCTGAAACTGGGCCGTAAAACCTCATCTAACTCATTTAACTAACTCCTTAAAGTGTTGTCACATATTTACTAACACTCATCAAGGTACCATACGGAACTTTCATACGCAGCTTCAGCAAAAGAGGTTATCATAAACAGAAATGACTAAAGACCGTCTATGGGAGAAAAGGATGCCAACCGACAGGTTGGAAAGTGAATTTAAAATGCTTATTTAAAGAAAAAAGACAAAATTTATGTAGTTTACAGTTGCACGTTGTAAACACATTTGACAGTTCTTTAAGAGTATGTTAACCTCGACTTCTTTCATTGAGTACCTAACTGACGATTTTAAGAAGTAAATTTCCTTACTGTTAGTTCTGAGGCACATTTTATTTTTTAGTCCGTGAGTTAGCGGCCTTCTTTCTTATCGGTCCTATTGCTCTGTAAGTGGGCTGCGACACGAGGTCTTTCTCTCTTTCTTTGAAACGTCGGCTAGTACAGATCTCTCCAGAAGTGCAGACCCAGTGACGCTGTCACGGACGGTGAGTTTCTCAGCCTTCTTTGTATTATCCTACCTTTTACGCCATTAATCTAATTAAAGGCTTACTGGTATCCTCCTTTGGACATTAACGTGCTTAATTTACAAGGTGCGTAATGTAGCAATTGTGCAAGTAGAAAAGTGAAAAGTATCAAACACGTACTTCATAAGCACAACCAACTTTTGGTGGAGGATTACGCAAACCACCTTCAGTAGAATGCCGGAACAGGGCAAAGTAGTGAAATAAATGGTTATATTTATTTTAGATATTTTTCCCTTTCTAGTTGGACTAAACCTTGTTGAAAGTACGTCATTCCGGTTTCAATTCAAGCTGTGTTTATTCATGGTAACATTAAATGTTGCGTACTTCGATCTCTGTTTGGGATGTCGGTACATTTCATATCGTTACATTTTAATAAAAGTGGGTTTTCAATCATTTTAAAGTGGCCATGGCACGTAAATTGAAATAACGGGAAAGTAATTAAGCCTGAAAGTACACGAAAAGCTTTTTCCAAAACTTTTTTCATCACCCTTACCCTTACGAGAAATTACTGTTTTTAAAAATTGCTCCAGGAGGAAGACTTTTGAAAATGAGATTTCATGCAGACACAATAATGACGTCATATTAGGAACACCGGCCTCCGTATACCGAACCTTGCGTACAACATAGTCCTACTACACGGTTATGAGACTGTAGCGATTGTAATTCGCGGCATGTCTAGAAAATTTACCTTTAGGCTATTCTGTCTGTTTGAAAAAAAATGAGAGTGGTGTCAAGTCTATTATGTTTTGGGGGCTGCAGTATTACTGATAAATATCCTTGATTGATAACCGAAGGAAGAATGAAAAACTCGGCAGTGCTTCATGTTCGGTTCGGTCCACAGTATTCTAATACGTACAGTGAGTGGACTGGCAGCAGCCAGCGAATGACTATGCACACTCATAGGCTAGTTCCACGAGTTCCACTGACACTTCCACGAATGTTACATGAAGTTGATTATTTACTGCCTACAAAAAACTTCCCAAGCTCAAGTCCCTATTAATCGCTCCATGAGGTTCTTTTGTTCCAGTTTTTGTTGAGCTGTAACAGGCTCAAATCGATATGGTTCTATGCGCAACGCGCACTACTCACCCCAGCTTCACCAACGGCTGACGTCTTGTTCAGTATGGCATATTAAATTTCTGCTTTGAAATCCGAGAAAATCACGTTAATGACAGTCCAACATATCTACCCGATGAAGAATCACTTTCTCTTCAACCTGCAACAATATGTTACTGGCTCAGATCCGTCATTCCAAAAAAAAAAAAAAAGTATTAAACTTGATTTCACATGGTAGCTCTACTAAACTGTGCTGGCGATACATTGTGTAGTACGTTGTGAACAGTGTACTACCTATGATTTTGCATTGTATATGTTTGTACAGACCGGTACTTATCATGGCAAACAAGATAAAAAACCTGCATGAAATGCATTCAATTGGGTAGGGAGATAACAATTTCAAAATTTACTACTTTTCACCCAAGCTTTACATTGTATCGACCTTGATCACCGGTACAATGGAATGCAAACACTGTATCAAATGTCTGGATGATACCACAGTAACAGCGAGCACTTCCTGAAGTGACGTCACATGACGTAATAAGATTTTAAAAATTTTCTAGAGTACTAACTTTTCAAGGCTGAAGGAGGGTATAATCATTTTCAATTTTCGAGTGGAAAAAAGTTGTAAACGACTAGAATGGTTGATTTTTGTTGTAGAAAACATACTCCTAAAGATAACAATTGAAACGGTTTTAACCGTTAAATTAAATCTTTTAAATTTTGATTTTTTTTTCAAATTAGAAGAATTAGTGCAAGCTCCACGTCCTGAGAATCCGTTGATAATAATCGTCTTTATCTTGAGCATACTTAATGACAGACCGTAGCATGGGGTGAAGGGGGGGGGGGGGCTGTTCTACCTATGCTTTTGCATTGTACATGCTTGTACAGACCGGTACTTATCATGGCAAACAAAATGAAAAACAGACCGGGAGGAAATGACGCCGAACATACTGATTTAACTTTCATTTGAAAATGAATCGACAACCGGGATAGAATACATTATGACTAAATCAAGTATCAGTTTTATAAGCTATCCAAAAAGATAGATTGGCAAAGAGATTTTTTTTAACTTCTCAATTAAATGCATGGTGGACCCACGGTTTTACAAAACGGCGGACACTTTATAATTATAAACAAAGCCTGAATTTTCTGGGGCCAATAGCGCAAATTTCTGGCGAGGAGTGTGGGAGGGAATCTCCCTTGTGAAAAGTATTTTTGTTAAATGTTTGAAAATAAACATTGTGCATGCAATTTACTGTCATGTGACAAGCACGATACGATAAGTACACAAATACACAATTTAGTATTGAGTCATGCATTACATTATGGTAATACGTATGTACCTTATGAATGGGCATGCAAATAATAACTATGTTTCCATCAAATCTACCAAAACAATCGGGGCTTGAGGGTACTCAATCAAAAAAAATTGAAATAAACACTGTAAGCTGCGGTTTCCTGGGGTCTGACACAAGAGAAAAGAAGGTAGATGGGAAGTTATTGCTTGCAGGGTTTCAAGGAATGACCTTACTGTTTTAAGCCAATATTTTTCACTTTGCCATTTAACAGGCTGGATTTGTTTGAAAACGTTGAAGCATTAGTGATATCGAAGGGAAAGGGTTTTTCAGAGAAATAGATCTGTGAACATTCATATAAACAATCAAAGTCCTTCAAAAAGTTGCATGGTTGATTGCCAAAGAGCAAGAGTAATTTGATATCCGCCTTCCTTGGGGACTAAAATTGTGCCGTTGAAGGATTTTCAGACTAAAATGAATCTTCCTTACATTTAATGTGGAAACTAGAGGTGAATTACTGCTCTGCAAGTTCGCATTACAACCTTCAGGGCATAGGTAGAAGTTACAGAGGATGGTGGGACGAATCCCCTTTTTTGACAAAGGGGGATGGCCCCGCTCCCAGAATTTCAAAATATTGAAAAGTTGTACACTTAGCATTGTTATATTTGGTTATCAAATTGGTTACTTTGGCAATAGTGCAATTGTTTTCATGTTTCAACAACATTTATTTCGGTCATGTGTCATAAACAGTTTCCAATATACATATATACAAAATAAAAGACCGAGGGCTATCCACAAGAAGCTTAGCAAAGCTTATGAGAGTGGATACCCCCTTAAATATAGAAAGCGCATCTTAATAATTTACAGAAAAACAATAACAACTAGAATTGCGGTTACGGGAACCGTACCCACTGTTTATGGAAGCGATTACTATATGTGGAATTTTCACTTTACTAAATTATTGAACTGATAAAAAGAAATCACTTTACAACAGATCACTTTAACAGAACTGCCTTTGTTTCTAAGAATAAGACTACAAGGTTACTAACACACTATGCCTGGTGCAGCATACAAGGCAGTGCAGTATGAAAACTGTTCACAATATCAGTTCAAATTGGCCCAAGGCTGAGAAAAATGATCTTGCCAAATTACTAGTATTTAGGCCCAGTCTATGATGGTTTAATCACTCAGATGCCTTGTTCCTTGTCCAGGCTGCAACAACGTCACTGCATTATAGGCCTAGGCCTAAAATACAAATCTCTTACACTACTACAAAACCTTCAAAAAGGGTGATTTAATGACAACCACACTCTCGGCTGCAGACCATGTCTCCACGGGACTGTGTTTCTCAGCCTATGGAGGGCGGTGAGTTTTGCCCGACTCTAGAGTCTGGGTATAGAGTTTAACTGTCCAGTATCACACCCGACTGAGACAAAATATCTGCCCGATTTAGTCAGGTCACTCAGGTGTCTGACATTTGGGGGCGACTGCCCCAGCCGGCTTCCCCTGGCCCGCACGGCCATGCTGTCGACATTTTCAAAAAAATCCTTGAAGGCATTAATAGTCTTTGCATGTAGGTCTATATACAACGAGAATAAGGCCAACACAAAGCGCATGGTATCCTTTTTGACTGAAGAAGGCTATATATAAGTCCTAACAATTAATAGACCTGAGTTGGTTTCAGTTGTTTATTCCTGTTTCAGTTACTGCAGGGGGTCGATAACATAAACTATGCATGCCGCTGAAATGGTTTGTTTTCCGATAAACACGGCTGTGAGTATGGAACAAGATAAAGGAACAGTGCCTATATATCTTGCTCTATGCCTGTGATACGGTAGTGCTCTATGGCTATGTGATACGGAAGTACGAAGAAACAACCTGCATGCTTGCAACGCTGTTTCGATAAACACAGCTGTCATACGTACACAAAACTCTGGCAGTGTAGTTGGACGTACGAAGGAACCACTGCATGCGCAGTAGATAATCGAGTTGTTTCATGCCAAGCTAACTTATCCTACGAAAAGACGATACCAGTAACCTACAACATTCATACGTTTTTATAATGAAATGTTCTATATTTCCTCGTTATTAGTGAAAAATCCTTTATTCCGACTGTACTTGCTTCGTTCTGATCTACAATTTGTCACAAATGTATGATGCAAACGACATGCCTAATACTGAAGAACTTTCCCCGAAAACCCGGGACAAAGAAACTGTCACGTGACCTGAACCTGGGTAATAGCAATATGTTTATGAAGCTTCGCTTCCATAAACATAACAATGACAGACACTAAACACTGCCTCAGGAGAGACGATCTTCTTGACTTAGAGCCATTATAACGAGAGACTTGACGAGAGATAACGCTTTAATTTGCTTTTGAAGTTGTAGAGGGAAGAATACCGGCAATTGATTATATGTCGAGGAAGCCATCACTTCAGGTAAATGTCTTCAGAAATACCTCTTTCCACGTCATACGTCCGCAGTCTTTATAGACCGTTATTTCATTTTGTAGCATGTCAGCTTGAGCGAAAGTTTCCAAAAATCTCATACAATTACTTCCACCACATATGCTCTCGACCACAAGTGGTACTATATTTGGCAGTTTGCCGGAGAAAGCAATTGACTGTTTTGACAAGAAAGAATAGCTGAAGTTACTGCTGAAGGGAATGGGTGAATCAAAACAGATGAAAACAGATCAAGAAAAAAGGAAGATTTGAATGTAACTTTGAAAACATATGTAATGTAACATGGGGTAAGACATACAAAACTGTCTCATAATTGCGATGATAAAAATATTTGTAAAGTTCTGACTTCGTGACCTGTTTGGTGAGCATTAATTTTCATTTTTATATAATTAATTCATGCCCCCCGGGAGAGCTCACCTCATTAGACGAGGCGCTTTTGGCACCGCATGATAAAATTTTACAGCCACATACTTTACGAACATTAATTGAATGTTCCTTCCCTGAGCGTCAAGTATACAAAAATAGTCAGCAAAGTGTTACAGGAAAACGAATCCATTTGCCCAGTGAAACTTATTCTTGTTTCCACTACCACCCACAAGCTCCCTCAATAATCAAATTGACTGGCTAAACGTCCAACTTAGCCCAACAAGAGGTATGATCAAAGCATTAAATTTGTTGTCTATTTTGTGTACAACCAATGTGCCCTATGGAAATAGCTCATTCTTTTGCTAATAAGTTTTAAAAAAAAGTCCTGTAATTCTCGCATGCTCTTCGACCCTACAAAAGTCGAAATAAAAACAAAATTGTTGAATGATCATTACGGTAGTTTTCTTAGTGTAGTTCAATGTTCTTTGAAAATATTTAAACATTTCATCATACTGCAGACAATTTTGTAAATACTAAAGAACGTTTGGGATTTCGCCTCCTTGAACCCACTATGGCGTTGCCCCTGTATCTTACCGGGAGCCCAGACGTGTTCCCCTGGACCATACAAACGGTCGGGAGCAGAGACGTAGCCAGGATTTAAAAAGTTGTAGGCACAAAAATATGAAATATATGTATATATATATATATACATATATATACATATATATATACATATATACATATATATATATATACATATATATACATATATATATTTATATATATATACATACGGTGCAACCCCGCTTTAAAGAACACTCATCTAAGAGTAAGTCACCTAATTTAGCCATATTCATGCTATGTTCATTTCAATAGTTTTTCCTGTTTAGACTCTTAAACTCGTCCAGCAAGCTTATGGATTTTGAATTATGGGTGTTTAAAAAAAGATAACTGGGTCAAAAAAGTGCAGGCCCGGGCTTACTACAGTGCTACATACTGGCTACGCCTCTGGGGGGACCCTTAGCTTTCCTACAGCTCGTTTGAGTCGCCAGCCTGTCCCATATTTACAAGTTTAAGAATAAATGTCCCCTAATGCACGAGGGCTTCTACCCTGTTTAGAGATAGTCGCTACGGGTTAGTAAAGTCGTTCATTTCAATTGATGGACACCATTGTATGTAAAGTACTACTTTACATGGACAACAAGTCTACTTTTTAAATGAGATTATCCTTTCATACGTTTAAAAAAGACCTTTTTATCTCAAAAAGTTTTGACATGAGCTTGCTATTGCGAGTGCTGTATTTGAGTTTCACCCTTTCCAAAGCTGCTAAAAATACCCGCTTAATATCTCACTAATTAAAAACTGACACCAAGCATGGTGCTATTACTAACAGCTCCATAGTGCCACTGTGATCCGGATGTTAAAGGTCGTGTGACATGAAAATAACATTGGATATTAGATGTAAAAAGCATTAAAAATCCAGAAAATAACCACAATTTCCATTAAAATCCATCAAATATTGACCATTTTACAGGTAAATTTCTATTTCACACCTAGTTCGCCTGTTTTTTCCCTGCATTATTGCAAAGTGATAGGTGCGTCCTGCTACTGGACAAACTGCAAGACGATAGGGCCAATCCACCAATCAGGTGACGTCATCCATGGATTACGTCATAGTGCAGCGTGCTGAACAAGTGCCTGATCAGCGTCGTTCGCGACGAAAGAGCTCTAGCGGTTTGGAAAACGGAACCCACCGACTGACCGACAAAAACTCAATATTCTGGATAGCTGTTATGGCAAATCTGTCTCATTTAGAAAATCCATCCCTGTTTAATGTAAGAGTTTACTTCATCGCAATTAATAACACAATATGAATAAGAATAAGTGAAGATGGGAGTGTAGAAAACCAAATACAAGTAGGCCTAGGCCCAGTTTAGTCCTAGCCTAGCCTAGGCATAAGTTAGGGTAGACAGGCGAGACAATGCGTAGGGACTTTGCAGACACTGTGGCATAGGCCTAGCGTTACTATTGAGGTAGCCTTAGGCCTAGGCCTACGTTTTTTTGGCATATCTGCGGCCACCGTACTTAAAAAAGTTAATGCCAAGGCTAGGCCTAATGTTACTTAAACTTAGGATTGTAGTAGGCCTAGTGTGGGAAGTGCTACCCAGCCTTCATCGTTCGTTTACAGTAGGCCTAGGCCCTATTTGATCATTGCGTCACAAAAGCTAGCCTATAGCCTAGGCTAGGCTAGGCCTAACGTTAGGCCTAGTCTAGAGATATTACTTTTCAAGTTAGGCCTAACGTTAAAGGCTAGCATGTAGCCTAGCCTGGACCATGTAAGCATAGCCTAGGCTAATAGTATCCAGTTGAAACGTTCCTTTACGAAAATGCCCCCCCCCCCCATTTTCAGCTATCAAAAAGTCCCCACTTTTTAGCAAAATGTCCCAGTGGTATTATAGGCCTAGCCTATGTATAATAGTCCGCTGGTAATACGTACAAGAATGGGCCCTGCATATGAAATGTGAACATAGGCCTATTTTATAAAATAGCCTAAGCAGCAAATTGCAACTTAGGAAAAGTGATGGGAACATAAGTTCAATTGTAGGCCTAGTTGATGCATTGCAGGTGTTCAGAAATCAGGGACAGCCTTTTGGTTGTTTAAAAGTTAGGCCCTAGGTAGACTATGTTGATTGTTATTAGCTGTTTACGAAAGTTATTTTCAGAACAGTTGCATTGCTTCATGAGGAAAAATGCTATACACCTAGCGCTGCTAACTGTAGCCAACGTGTGCGTACTGTACTTTCTTACTGCACTAGCCTACTTGCTGTACTGTATTAACTATTTTATACTATGAGTAGCACTGCATTAAAAGTACAGGCTACTGGAAGTTGTGATTTGTACTTCATTTCCCTTAAAAAAAAAAAAAAAACACTACAGAAAACTAGAGTTAGAGTTACATGATGTTTCACCGCTCAGTTTCTAACCAATTGGTGTAAGTCGGGCCGGCCATGGCCCTTTTCCCAGTTGTGGCTCACTAACTTGTTTTCACTAGTCCATTGCTTATGCTGAGCACCAAGCACAATGGCAGTAGGTTCCATTTTTAAGGTCTACAGTATGACCCGGCCAGGCGTCGAACCCTAGACCTAAAACCCCAGACGCCAGAAACCTAGACTACTGATAAAAACATTAATGTTGTGATTACAAGGAATACCAACTATTAACAACACTACCAAAACTACCAACAATTTAACCTGGGGACATTTTGGTACAGGGGGCATTTTGGTTAAGGGGTGTTTTGACTTGAGCAAGCAAATAATAACAGGAGTCACTGCGTATTGAACCCAGTATGATAATTTAAGATACAGTTTGAATACTGTGTCTCACTGTAGCCTTCTTAGGACAACCAAAACTTCAGCATATTCTCCTAGTCTCTCAAAGACAAGTTAATCTTCATAAGCTAAATAACAGCAAGTTTCCCCAAAATATTGATTACGTGGCCTCCGGATAATTTATACCAGTGAGGGGAATTGGATTTTTACTGCATACCCCCTGGCTCCACACCAAAACAAATTGCGTACTGACTGCCTGTCGTCGTAGCCTCTTAAAAGGTAACCTAGCAAGATACCTCAATCATAGACTTGTGGTGCTATAATCATAAATTAGCCGTTTTCTAATTACATTTGTTGCCTAGACGTGGTAGCCTTCCATTTTCCCAAACAGAAGTTTCATGTGTATGGTATCTTAATGTTTTTGTGATTACTCAGGAGCCAGTAATGTTTATGAACTGTTAGGCCTAACTCCAAAAGAATGAACTGAGAAAACAGCAAAGGTATGGCCCTACTAAAGACAGCCAGGGACCGATGGGATAGTGTTTGGGTTACATTCAAAGCTTTCACCTTGGTAGACTCAGGTTGTCAGGGGTAGTCATTAGTATGTTCTGGAAAAGGACTCAAATTTACTGGGCCATTGTACAGTAAGAAACAAATCAGAGTTCAGATCAAGCTTTCAAAAAGCAGTGACTGTTTGGGCTTCCCTGATATTTCGAGAGAGTGTATTTCAGATTGTGGGGCCAGCCACAGAGAAAGCTTTGTCACAAATAAGTTTCTTCCTATATGGAACAATGAGAAGAGTTACATGTATGGCAGACCTTGTAACAGCACCCATTGAAGGCCTTGGACTTAAGCATCACCTGGATTGTGTTTTCCAAACAACAGTCAAAAATAGGTGTTTGTTTGTTTTCCTTAAATTTTAAAGTAGAATTTGACTCAATAGTCCCTCAGCAAAGTTTGAAATTTTGGCATTAACTAACTTCAAGTCTACAATAAACTTGGAGAAGCATTCTATAGGATGGGTAAAGCTATAAAATGCCCCATCCCAATGACATGCTTTTTTGTCTAAATTTCTACTCATATTCAATGCATGAACAGTAGGTTATATTCTCAGTGAAAGATAGGGTTCCTAAAAGATCACAGGAGGATATCATGCAGGTGTGTGTGTCATTCATTACATTGTATGTACTGATCGACCCAAGTGCCAGGCCTTGACTTTGAGATTTTCCAGGTGTAATACAAATCACACTCAGCAAATTAAGGAGTGAGTTAGGTGTGCTGTTTTTTTTAAACTTTGATAGATTTATCTGAGTTTCCAGTCATTATCTACGCGTGCAAAAAAATCGCACACCTCAAAATTCAAGGTATGAAGTACGTCATATACACAGCTCGCACATGAAATATACAGTTTACTGAACTTTTCAGAATCGCAATCAAAACCATAGGCCTTTCACATTAAAATGACCAGCAAAATGTGAAAAAAAAACAAAAAAAAAAAAAACCAAAACCTTACCAAAAACAAAAAATATGAGAAAAACTTCTAGCACTGATTTTTTGAAACCTTTAATGTGCACACAAAATTTTGACTTTCAAGAGAGGGACATAATTTAGTCCTAAAAGTCATGTTTGGATTGCACATGTACTGTATGCAATAGCCCTGTTCACACTGAGTGTGCTCAGCTTGCTGTGTCTCAGGTGCTACTGTTAGTTACAGGACTGATTATTGTAAGAATTTAAGATAATATAATTGATCAAAATATGGTCTAAACATGGACGTGACATGTGCAAAAACCCTCTTATAACAATTTGAAATACATTTACAAGCATCAATGTGAAGGTCCATTCTCTACAATGCCAATTTTCTTCAGATGGGCATGGCACTTCTCCTTTTGCCTAATGCACATATCATGACACAAACAACCTGACCTTCATGTGTTTCTGAAATAATTCAGCTGAACTGGACGCATACTCCTAGCTGGCAAGGCATATGAAACCTTTTAACAATGTTTGCTGCAAAGTTTTGTTTAGTTGTTCTCCAACATTGTGTCTAATTAACCAAATCATTGGTGCTAGCTTGAAATAAAGACTCGCTGTATTGGCCATTTGTCATATTGCTGTAGATTATTTACCAACATAAGATAAAACTGTGATCTTAAGGGGTGGCTACTGTAACAATAAAGCACCACATGAAAAAGCTCAAAATACTGTTGATCTTCAACAAAATTGTTTCTTTACATATTACCAACAAAAAGAGTTGTAAAGTGGCGTTTAGTAAAGCGATGTAATTAATGGCTTTGAACTGTCTCCATAATTTATCCAGTGGATCAAGGTTAAAGGGTGTTAGAATATCACTTTTCTGGACTTGGTTTGAACACATTTATTTTGATCTGAGTCAATAAAGTCATCTCCAGTTGCACAATCTATATTTGTTGCACCGATCCAGTATATACTGCATTTATAATTTGCACTATGGATGTTGACTCTGACTGTTATTATCATTTTAATGCACAAAGATACCCTACCTTATTATTTTCTTCTGTGTGACAGTTTCTGTAATTTTCTCTTTTCATTACCCTGCAGGGCACAAGTGGAAGTGCTTACAACACATTTTGCAGTGAACTGTGGCAGAAAGAAGGTAATTTGTTTTTCCCTTCTCAGGCAGTGTTTCTGTAGAAGTCAGAAAAACTTCTAGCACCTACCACAGGAATTAATGCTGTGTACGTCAAAATGGCAAAGATCATCAAGAATGGACAATGTATCAATGAAACTTTTTTTTGAGCAAACTTTGTGCAAACTTTACTGGTCTGCATAAGGACTCAAGTGTCTCTGTGTATATTGAAGACGATATTAGTATAGTGTGGTAGTGTGGGAGTTCATTATATGGTCTGAATTTGGGTATGATTAGAGGCATTAAAAAAAAATGAATTATCCTGCAATCATTTAGTCATATTTTTTTCCAGAAGGGAAAAACCCTGTTTACCTGGAAGCACACTTTCTTTGAGACCCCGTTTATTGTACTTGATCCAGAAACTCTGTTCCTCCTAATTTTTGCGGTAATCGAACTACTTTCAGTTAAGGGGTGTTCAGATATGTAGCGTTCAACTCTAGCCTACATGTGCTCCTACACTTCTTAAATGAATGAACTTTCTTTCAGACATGCAGGCACTCTCCAAAGCAGAGAGGTGCAGGGAAACTGCTGCACAGTGGCGTGCCATGGACGAAGAGCAGAAAGCAACATACAGAAGGACTGCTGCTGTAAAGTTAAGCCAAAAAGACAAGAAGAAGATGTTCAAAAAATGCTTGAATACACTTATGAAAGAGGTAATACCAGTAGTTGCATTGCCTTTCAAAACATTGAAGAATATTATCCTGTGGTGTCAAGAGGAAATATTGAATTTCCTCATAAAAATTTCCTCATAAACAAACTGAAGTATTAATATCGCAACATGTCCAGAGATTGACGTATTATAAACCATATGCACCATGTGCTCATTTGTACTGATTTTGTACTTCTCTACAAGATAAGGATGACACCATTAAGTTTTTAAGCAGTCACTTTTCATGGATGAATCTTGTGGCAGCAGTCATGGGTAAAGGAAATAAATTTGGTACACACCTGGAAAGCATGATGAATGATAGTGCAAAGTCAGATAATTCGCTTATATGCACATTATGAGTGGGCTCCTCACTGTACTGTTAGTGCATTTTCCACTGTACATTGTAGTGTAGTGGTCAGAGTAAAGCAAAGGTTAAGTACGAAAATACTTGAGTCCACTAATGATGAGGATATGACAAAACATAATTGTAGCTATAATATGCATGCGCGTCTACTGGTGTTGGCAGGGATACATGGTCTCCCCACCCACCACTGTTGAAAGTTGAGAGGATTGTCTCCCCCACCTTCTTCCCTTAGTAAAAATATGCCCAGGTTTTATCCCATAACTTGCAATATAAGCTGTTCAATGAAATCAAATTCAAAAGTGGTGAAATCAGTCATTTAATGGATTAAAATTGGGGGAAAATACCTCAAATCACACCATATGTTATAACGCCTCCAATTTTATTTATTTCTTTTTCAGGCACATTAAGTGTCTCCAGTCTTGTACGGTTTTGCTAAGTTTCGCTTGAAATAGTCCTGGTGAAGGTAATGCCCCCCCCCCCCCCCCACTTTTGAGATGCTGCAGACATTCTTGAGTTTATTGGTTTGCTGTGTAAGTTTGGTACAGGGCAACATCTCAATAGTATTACAATTTGCGGCTGGACATGCCTACAGGTCATGTAGCTCAAGAGAGACTTAACACACATAAAAAATTGAGTCCCATCTGGATAGATGTCCAATTTAACATGTGATGTTAGTTTTAGGTGTTGGAAGTTTCATTTCAGTTACATAATATGCTAGTTTAATTATTATGTACCGTACTTTTTAACAAGTGGAACAGCTCTTATCACATGATTTACGTTTCTCATTTAAATGTGACACCTAAATTATGATTGCCTACATATTTAAGAGATGATCCACTCTTTGTCTTTCTTCAGCAAAAGAAGTTAGCTGTGGAGTTTGATGCTGAGGTGCTTGCTTTTGCAGAGACCAAACTTGGAGTGGTTGAAAAATTTCATGCATTTGTAACATGTAAGTTGATGGATGTGAAAGGGATTTAGGTGGGGACAACAGTGTACCCTTGTGAATGTTTGCATGACTTTCTTCTAGGTATTGTGCGAATAATGTACCCATTCTTTCTGATTTTCAAATGACACACCATTCATAACTTTTTGGATGTTTAAATTAATTGGGACATAAGCCAAGGTAGGTGCCAGATGGGGCTAGTGGTCACATGGAAGGTTGAACAATCCTTCTTTCCATCCATTTCTATTTTTCTGTTTTTGTCACATAATCTTAATGTGTATCCAGTGATCTGACTTGTGTCGCGGGTACTTCATACGTGACTAATTGGTCAGATGTTCCGTTCATCCCAAGCAACCTCGTATGCCATTAAAATAGACTGATCTTGAGGTCCTTATACCAAGGGAGCCTAAGAATAATATTTGTAACATCAACAAGGTGCTTTGAAAAAAAGTTAAAGTTGCCTATCTACCTCTCAATAAACCGAGGCGTGAGAATGCTGGGAAGTGTGGTTTCCTGCGATCTGAGGAGTATTTTTGTCAGAAAATTTTATTGGCACGCTACACGCCAACCAATGGTGGTCGGCTTAGAATGTGTCATTGGCTGTTTCCGTGTGTTGCTTGGGTGGAGAGCTGTCATGACGTCCTTGATGCAGTCATCTGCAACTATCCCTATGAACTGCGCAATGCTGAAGATAGACTAATCCATTTTACATATAGCTTTAGCTTCAGTGGTTCATTATGCAATGATGATGAGGATGCGAAAAATCCAGTTCTAGACTGCATAACCAAGTCAAATCAAACTCCTCCCACCGACCCATCATTGAGGGCCACAAAGATTCAGGAGTAGAAATTTGGGGCCACCAAACAACAATAGTGAAACAATAGTGGAAACAACAATAGTGAAAGCTACTGCCAGTTTTTCAGACGTACTGAATGGTTTAAAAAGGATAAAAGATGTTGGCTGTCTGTGCTAGGCTTATGCACTGTTAATAAAGATGCAACTTTAAATGAATAGGAACCTGAAATGTTGACTAAGTGGAGATCTTTCATAATTTTTCATGGTTAAGGGAAACCATGGCATACCATGAAAAAAAATACGTATCTGTGTAAACATTCTGTGCGCAGAGTACAGGCAGTGCTGTGATCATTATTCATTGAAAATAAGTAGTATTCAGTGATCAATTGCTAAGGGATTTAAGCAACAATATTATATCATCAAATGTCTCAAAATGAATGAAAACATCTTTTTCTTTCAATGGACATGGTCGTTTCTATTCACAGATACTGTTCTTTTCTTTTCATCGGTTGGTGTGTTTTAAGTAAAATAACATTTTTGCTTTCAAACCGTTTCCTTTAAACTGCAGGTCATGAATTTGAAGAATTTGATAAAGGCAACTTAGAAAAAAGCACCGTCTCTGTGAAGGACATTCAAGACCTGTTTAACTCAAAATATGGTAAGAAGTAAAACCTTTTAACATTGTGCAAAAGTTCAAAGTAACCCATGCAGTCACTGTGGCGGGCACATGTATGTATCTTTGGCTTGTTTGGAGATAATTAAAATGAAGAAGGATAACATGTGCAAACTGCAGACTGGAATCTTTGTTGTTTGCCCTAATAGAATCAAATTCCATGCAGTGAGGTCCAAAAACATGTGGAAGAATAAAGCTGAAAAAAATACTTAAGACCCACATTTTAATTTTGATATGCTAATGTGAAACTCAGCCTAAGCATTTTGCTAGGATTTCCTATTTAATAACTTTGTTGTTCTTGAGGTATTAAAAACTGAAGATATCACATATTGTACCAAGAAAGGAAGGCTTTATGAAATTCGTCGAGGATTGTAAGACAAATTAACTCCACTTTAGTTGTTTAGGACTGGTGGAGTTTCAAATGCTTTATTATTAGAATCAAACTATCAAACTAATTTTCTTAACCCTGCTAATAAGGCATTTGAAACTCCACCAGTCCTAAAGAACTGTAGTGGAGTTAATTTGTCTTACCATCCCCGGCAAATTTCGTAAAGCGTATATCTCTTTCGCATGAGTCACATAGATAGACTCGGGTATTTCCTAAAAGTGCGGTTGGACGGCTGTCACGTGACATCAGATGGTGGTACCAGCTACCCTTGAACACATTTTGATTCAGTGCCATCAGGAAACCTAAAAACAACGGTTATTACAGAGAATTACAATTTCAAATGGGATGGTAACCATAAATAGGAATGTGAGTCAGAACGGAAATTGGACCAGGAGAACTGATCATTGCAATTTGTCAACACATTTTTGTAACTTTATATCCTTATCCTTACTGACATAAATGTACTTTTTTATGACATACTTTGTATATTATTTGACTCTTTTCAGCTGAGGTAAGCAACAAGCCAAATTCTAAGATGCCATATAAAAGGATTGGCACACAAGTATCTTTGACGGGTTTGCCAGAAGGTATTCCAGTTAAGAAGCCAACATTGTATGGTCCCAAGCAACGACGGATGATATGGGCCAGTAAAGAGCAGATCAAGTGTATTTTATTAGGTAATTTGTGTATACCAAGTATTCATTAGATGCAACAGAGAATCACATTCAAAAGCTTAAAAAGGGTCTAAGCTCAAATCAAGTTTTGACATGTTAGATAGGTGTTTATTTTAAGCAATCTGGTGAAATTTTCATTGAAATCCAATCTGTGGTTCTCAAGATATCAGCAGTTAAAGGCAGGAGGCAGTCACCCCAATCAGAGTGAGTGTGCCCTGTCACTTCAGTTTATGATGGCCTATTTTGATCATGTGACAATATTTTTGTTGGTGAATTGTGAAATTCAATTGAATTTCTCCTTGCTTTACCTATAGTTTGAAATAGTTGTGTTCAAAACATCTTCACAGGTGCTTGTAATGCAGTAAGAGGAGATTTGCAAGAGTTTGCTGATTTTTCAAAGAAAATTTTGGGGAGACTGCCTGCCGTTAAAGTTGTCACATTTTCAATGCAAAGTGAACTAGAAGTAAGCAGATCACACATATGTGGATAGACTAAGGGCATCCCAGATGCTACTCAACAATGAATACAAAGGGACTTCAATGCATGTGATAACAAAAATTTTATGGACCTTGAATGATTTTCTGCAATTGATACAATCCAATGACAGTAGGCCTTATGCTAAGCAACTATGCATTACTGGTTCCAATGCCTTTGGTAAATACCATGGTAGGAGTGGGAAAGACTCAGGGTGAACTTTCAACTGGAGCTACTGTATGAAACTGATGAAGGCTAAAACTTTCCATCAGTGCTGGGTTCAGGATTACAAGTAACGCTGCCAACATATTATACTACCAGTGATAGTAACAATGATGATCATTTTGGTTCACCTGGTTGCCAAATGATACCAGGGGTGTAGAGGTGAGGCTACTGAACATGCAAGAAGACACAAAGTTGTAGTAATGGTAATATCTGTAAATAATTCAGGGCCATGACATCTCTCCTAACAGATGGTTCAGGCTGCATGGGAAGGGCAAAATCCAGTACTATAAGTGTAATGCGGATCACCCTTTCAAATTATGCTGTTTGCTGTTTCAGAAGTTAATACCCGCCGTGTAATACTGATGGCTTCCAACTTACATCTGCTGTCCTGTTGGTCCCATGATCATATGTCTTTATGAAAGAGTCCACCATTTGCTGGTTGATGAAAAACAGGTCTCCATGCCTTGGTGGGCAGACGCTATTTCCAGACTTCTTCCACCTCTTTAGTCCAAAGACAGCATCTAAGCTAACAATCTTTCTTCCAGCCGTCCATTGAAAAAAGAGAACCAAACTCTGTTCCTCTGGGTGAAATTCAAGTAAAATGTGCTTGTCCATTTTATATTGAAGATTCACTTAACTCACAACAGTATGATATATTTTGTGAAGCACAATGTCTTCTCGTCACATTGAACAGTTTTTTCATTCATTGACAAAACTGTGAAGGTTTTGCTCATAAACATATATAGATAGATGTAACCCTAAAGCAACTTTGCTGGGTCTTTGATTTCTCCACTCTAATAGTATTCAGTTACATTTGCTCTAAGAAAGTAACTAATGAAATGCAAAAATACTAATGACTTTGTTTAAGGAAGTTGAATGTTGCTGATAGCTTGGTGCAACAGTTTTGATTCCATCACAACACATCAAAGCAAAATTAATTTTGCTAGAGACATAAAACATAGCAATGGTCCAGAAGTCCTGTCCTGTGTTCATTAGTGGGTAGTTAACAAATTCTTAATACTTAACAGTCATAGTAACATTAAGATTATATTGCTATCAGCCTTTCCATGGATCCCCTTCCTTCACTCATTCACCAGTTGTAACAGTTTAACATGGAACTTGCCATCCTGCACTGGTCAACATGCTGCTTCTTCTTTGACGGCTATCTGCTCTACAAATCCTTCCTATTTAATATTCTTCCACACTGTAAAAAATTACCTTGGGGCAAGCAGGACACTCTATGCTGGTTCCTGGTCGTAGTGTCTGTTGCCAGAGCATTGATTTAATGACTCTGTACTCCGTAAATGAATTAAAGGCCAAATGAGTATATGCACTCTTTATCTGTAAAAGTATAAAGTAAAACAAATCTAATTGGTTAGTTAGCAATGTAAACCATCAGTGAAGCTTGACTATTATTCCAAAACTCTGTTAACTATAGAGCCTATAATGCACAGACTGTAGATCACCTAAGTGAAAACTGTAAATCATTGAAAATGGAAAAAGGCCTGATTGATAGGTACTCAAAGAATATTATTCATGTATGTGTCCACCTCAGACGGCACTGGGGAAGCCCACCTCAGAAGTACAATTTTATACCAATCACTAATTGAAACATCATGAATCCTGCCTTACATCATATGGTTCCATCTGGCATAAGCAAATTTTTAAAGGCAATATGCAGTCACCCCCAATTTTTTTTTTTTTTTTTTGAAAAATGAGCAAACTCTTCTAAATCTCCTCGTATTGCATTACAAGCAACTCTGAAGACATTTTGAACATAACTATTACAAACAATAGGTAAAGGAAGAAGAAATTCTCCTTGAATTTCACAATTCACTAACAAAAATATTGTCACATGATCAAAATAGGCCAATCATGAACTAGAGTGACGGGGCACACTCACTCTGATTGGGGTGACAGCAGTTTACCCTTTAAATATTTCAAACAAAAAGGTTTCCAACTATATTAATCATGCCATCCTTATTCTTAACATATTTTTCCAGGTGGCCAATTGATCTGTCCTGCACTCAGAAAATCATACGCCCATACAGCATTCAGGATAGCCAGTACCACAAAATGCAACACACTTTCCTGCACATGTGATGCAATTTACAAAAAGTATTGCCTTAAAAAGTTATGCACTGTGATGCTAAAAAGGGGCGATGAATTCACAAAAAAAAGGCAAGATACAGAGTTATTTGATACATCACCTTTTTGGCTATACACAATAATTGCACTGTTCTACAAATATGCACATCCCTGTTGTGGTGTACCACTTGGTTAACTTCTACAAGACAAATTGACCTACCACTCTACCTTTTGTTGCAAGTATGGGCTAGAGAGCCATGGAAGGGCCTGACATATGCTCCACAGTGACAGCTGACACTCCACGAACATCACCCTCATCCATTCCATCAATGCAATTTCGAAAGCAACCACAGGTCTCTTTGGCGTTGCTGCCCACAGTCCTAGTTTAAGCAATGTAACCACTGCACAATGGCACTCACAGAAAACAACTGGAATATCATGTTGTCTGCCTGCCATAAACAAAAACGAAAATAAGATTAAAAGAAAGATACATAATTTACAAAATGTGTGCTGACTGAAGTATCTGCTGTATATTCAACATAAGACAATTTCAGTACCTTCTTACATGGGTCTGTAAATATTATGTAGGTAAAACAGCTACTCTACTTCTTTAAATTTAAAGTAAATTGCAACTTGGGAAAACACAGTAAAAATACAAATTAAATTACAAATGATGCATAGTTCATACCCATCTCTATTCTTATTTTTTTTCTGAATACTATCATTAAAAATATGTGCAAGAAGTAGGGATGGCTGTCATGATTATAGTAAAATGCTTTACCTACACCATGTGATGTTGCATTTCCAGGTATACTTCATACAAAATAAAAGGTGCCATTTCATTGTATCTCCAGATCCTGAGCATTTGCTTGGGAAAGTTGAAAGTTACTTGCTACTGGGTTAACACTTCAATAACTAAGGTCAGAATTTAATTTACCTTTTCTGTCTACAACTTTCACATGTCTCACATGATCCGAGGTACATGTTGTAAGGTGTCCATTTGACTTCCAAGGCTCTTGCTGTACCATTGTGGCATAGCATGCCCCATCCTGATATAAAGAAGATCATGACAAGTTGAAGCTACTAAAGGATGAGCATCACTGGATATAGATGCACGGAAATATTCGGTCCAGCCAGACTATCCAGCCAGATAATGAAAACTTAGCTTAGTGACCTACAGTGCGACCTACTGTAACACTATCATGAAGTCAACCACCAGCACTTCTGCCTTGAACTCCCAGGCCCACAGTGCTATTTTTCAATGTTTCTCCTTACAAGTAAAAAAAAAACCGGTTCCAGCCAGTCTTTGCCCAGTCGGATTTGAAATACTATCTGGCAAAATCAGGTTCTGGTCGGAACCAAAATTTGGATCCGGTGCATCCCTATCGCTGGATGCACAAAATTTCCCAAAATGGTTACACTGATCATACTGAAATTCAATTATACCTTCATTGCTTAAAAGTGTTTCAATAATTCGTACAGCAAGTTCAACCAATTTGACAGATTTCAATCAAAAAATAGCACACAATCCTGCACTATCTGCTGAGCACTGGATCATTACAGCATGCATGTTACTAAGGGGCTATATTTCACTGGTTTTCTTTCTACTTCTACTGAAAGATGAGACACTGAATTTTATTTTTTACACAATATACAGGGTTTCCCCTGGGTTTTGGAGAGTGTGAGGTGGTACTTGTCCATGAGGGTAATATGGTGCCAGCTTGGGTACCAACAGTGAGGGAGAACTCAGAATTATCAATATTCCTATAGGTAGTGCAGTACAGGTAGCAATTAAAGCAAATTTCTGTGAGGTTGTGGCCAAAAACTCTGAGGTGGCTGCCTCACAAAAACAATGCCAGGGGAAACCCTGATATAGTAAGTAATAGTAGCAGCTCACACAACTGCCAAGACAGCTTTACCTTGACCAGTTCAGGAACATGGAGCTTTCCCTGGTGGTAAGTCCTGACATGGTTCTCACAGTAAAACATCCTGTTCCCACAGTCATGACAGAGGTACGTTGCGCAGGCTGTACACATCTCCACACAGCAGTGCTGGGGTAATTCCATTTGGGATTTCACCAGGGTAATGATGATGGCCTGCCGACACTCTGCCCACTCCTCAGCTCTCTTCTTCTTTTCTGTATAGGGTAGGTTAGGCGTTGGTTTTTTAACATTATGCTTGGACGATGAAGGGCCTAACAAATCGCCAAAGTCAGCCTGCCACTGTTCTTCCCCTATTGCATCTCGTACTGCTTCAGCAAAGCTTCGTTTTTTCTTCCTCCTAACCTTCTTTGACCGAACCCTACCGTTGCTTATATAGCTTTTGTAAATGGCAGGACCATGAAATGACTTGGGCTGTGGCATCTGTGAATTAATAAATTATGACTTTATTTTTCAGTTTTACTTTTTGCATTTCATTAGCTTAATGAAGAGAATCTGTGACAACTTCTGCACTTGCAAAGGCTAACATTTTCCTAAACTTGAGCCTGAAATACATCTACACTTATGTTTTGATAGATTAGGAAACTGTCAGAGGGGGATGTTATTCAGTTTAAAACCCTGTCTGGCATAATTTTGATTTGAAACTTTTTTAAATGTAAACTGGGCCTGTAACTAATGCAAATCATAATGTGTTGTGGCTACCTGTCCCTGGTAGTAGTAACTGTTCTAAAATCTGTTTGTGCCATCACCAAAGTAGTAAGAAATTTCCTCGTGTACATCTGGGTGAAGGTTTGTTTGGACCTCTGTAGGTAACATTTTTCTTCTTTTTTTCTCATTCTAACATTGTTTCTAAATTTTAATTATGTTCAATAGTGGGAACAATAACAGTTATAGTGTAAAAGGTACTGGTGATTGTAAAGTGTTCCTGTGATTTCACCTTACGAAAAAAAAAAAACTTAGGGGATGAACACATTTACACAAATCATTCAGTTTAATGACTTGGAACCTATTGTTCAGCTTTCTAAGGAGTCAATTGGTAAAGGCTATGCATTTTTCCCAACAAACTTTAACACAATCAAAAAAAAAAAAACTAGAAAAGATTCAGACATTGAAGTCAGACTAAGAAATTTAGGACAAACTGAACCTCCATTAAGAATGCTTCAAAATTTCTCAATATGACAGAGGCAATTTGAACCAATTTTTATGGGCAGTAAGTACCAGCCGCACTGAGTCATGATAGCAATTTACACTCACCAGGCCTATGTATACACGTGAGGATCTGCCTACCGCTACTCTAGGATACATCATGGGAATGAACGAGAAGAGCCTAACATTTGACCTAACGTTAGGACTATGATAACCATGCCAGTGTAGGCCACAGTTACTGTTTGGGTTGAGGACAGGTTTGGTAACTTAAGTATACGATGCATTCTGGGAAGCAAAGCACTACCAAAGAGACTGCTTGTGCGAGACACTGGTATTTTCGTTCTAAAACCATGCACAATTTTCAACGAAAAAATTATGGTTCTCTTGACATCAATCATGGGTCAAAGAGAATTTCTTTGGAAAGAAGAGTTCTTTTTGAAGTAAATCTATTGAACTTAGACCAAAAAGGATGAACAATATGATGACTGGAAAGACAAGAAAACAGTCTCTTCAAGCTTTTGTGCCTGTGCAAAAATTCTGTATGTGTGAACTTGATCTGATGTAGGCCTAGTGTTGGAACAGCAAAATCCTTGGACTGTTTGTTTCCAACTCACTTCCAATTTTGTTTTCAATCTTCAAGACAACACTTGGCATCTACTTGAGGGCTTACAAGTTAAAAGTCCCTTTACCAAAACGTCCCTGCTATTTGTCAAAACATCCCTTGCCAAAACGTCCAGGTACCAAAATGTTCACGGACTGAATCATTGCTGGTTTTATGATAATTTTCAACTATTTGTAAATGTCTTTATTAGCGATAGAAGGCTATTTTGTTTTTTCAAGGAAAATGAAATACTAACGGCAATTTACTTTACAACTTAGGCCTGCCACCATACTAGGCCTAAGACTAGTACAACTTGTTTCAAGATTGACAGTTTATGGTGGGCATTACAAGGCTGTTGCCTTATTACACCGTTTTCAGATGCGGTAAATACCAGGGGCGGTAAGTCACGGCACTGATCCCAGCCTAGTCTAGCCCTTGAACAGTGCTGTTTCTGTTAACCCTCCTCCATCACAGTGTAATGGAAACACCCACTGGCACAGCACTGTTCAGGGGGCTAAAGGATAGGCCTAGTTGGGTGAAGAGACTGTAGACTAGGCCAAGGCCTACAACCTTGCTTATTTGAATTAACAATGGCTAGTAGCCTGGGCTAACTCCTGCTTATCACAGGAATGAACGTTTATCAAACTAGCTTAATATGGGCTAGGCCCTATGCTAGATAAGTTAGGCTAGGTAGGCCTAGGCCTATCAATTACATTGCGCTGGCGTACCTTACGTGAGGCCTAGCCTGACTTAATTGTATGTTAGGCTAAAGGGAGTAAGGATATTTAAATTCGAAATTTTAGCCATTCTGATAGCCTAGGCCTAGATACAGAATCTAATTTTCGAAATAAGTACGGAAGCATGAGTATCGTAGCATTGAACTATAGTTTCATTACCTTCGTGAAGGTTTCCCGAAGTTTTCATCGAAAGTTCTTAATATTTTGGTAGGCTACGTTGAGCCAGATTTCTCACTCCAGAGATTGGCGTCATCTCGTAGCTAAGCAAGGAATACGTCATCCGTTGCCCGTACTCTTTTTGAACATGACGTCATTGGATTGGTGGATTGGCCCTATCGGCTTGCAGTTTGTCCAATAGCAGGACGCACCTATCACTTTGCAATAATGCAGGGGAAAAACAGGCGTACTGGGTGCTATTTCATACTTGTATTATGAATAAACATGAGCTAAATATGCAAATATGTGACATCGGAAGAGGGACATACCATATATGGCACATGGTAGCCTTTGTTTTTTCAACCTTTATTTCAAGGACACTGGTAGCATTGTTATTCCCCGAGAGGTTTATTATAAAAGTTAAAATTTTTTCCTTGAAAAATATTGATATCACTCAATAAACTGTAATCTGTATGATCAATAATTAAGAGATAATTTATATAGGGTTAACAAAAGAAATCTTCACACTGTGCAACACTCCACATCATTATTTTTGCATAAGCAATTAGTTTCTTCTGAAACCATCAAACTTTGAAGACGTATATTTTGAGAACGGTAAAAGATATTGAAATAATTCCAAAGGATTTGATTGGAGGACTAAATTCTTTAAATGACAAGTGAAACAGCTCTTTTTGGGTGCATGTCACACAACCTTTAAAGAGTAAGACATCTTCGTGCTGATGAAGCAGAGAAGGTGTATACTCGTAGTGAGTTAGCATTTAGTGTCTGTTTGCTGAAACAGGTGCACATGTGGAAAGATGCACTAATTTGGACCATAAAACAGCAAAATCATTCTATGAACATAGGGAGGACGGTAGCTGGGTGGTCAATGATTTAACCCAATTTAATAAGCTCAACTACATGACCTCTTACACGTTGGGGAGGAAATGAATGGTTTTATTTAAATTCTACAGGTGTTCGGTAAGTACGTGATAGGAGTTGGCTGCCAATACGATAATCCATTTCGTATTCTTTGTTTTTAACTAAGAAATGATATCTTAAAGAATATTTCTACATTCAGGATAAGGATACGAGAATGTGAATACTTCTTTAGATTACTAAATTGAGCTTTAAGCACTGACTATATAGAAACGTTTGCATTTGTAGGTATTTAATGGGTGAGATCATTCGTCTACAGAAACTCTATAATATTATAGACAACATTAGCCTTTGAAAAGACTGTGTTTAATTTGATCCATTCAGCATAAAAGCTGAATGGATGAGAGAAGATGTATTGAAATGTCGATGCAGACATGTTTCGCTTCTAGTTTTGATACGGTAAAGAGGAACTTCATTAATGACTTCTGTAACTTCGATTTTCATTTCTTCCTTATACTGTAAATAATAACTTAATTATTTACGTCTTTCATATATTAAGCAAATAAATATTTTTAATGAGATCGGATGGTTGACACTAAGTCGCTTGTAACAATTGAAAACTACTGTCCCCATAGTCATAATATGGCAGCCGTAGGTTTTTAAAATCATTGCAATTTACTAATCCCTCACACTATGTTTAGCTTTGTGTTACACCTGTTGCAGTTCACATCTCTTTGTAAAGTATTCTATATGCTGGACAGAGCAGCTCGAGACTTCAAAGAAACAGAAGGTAGCACATGCACAGTGCCTGTGCCTTATATTCATCTCGTGTCAACACATAACCTTAGGAGCTGCCTTGATTTTTATAGTAAACCCGCCAGCGGGTTATAAATGGTGGCAGCGGTGGTCGCATTTTCAAAAAGAACTGTACATTTTCAAATCTACGAATGACTGTTAGTTTAAATTTTCTAATCAAAAAAGTTTCAGGAACACACACATCAATTTCAACTTTGCATGGACTTTTAGTAACGTTTGAGCAGGAACTTGTCGTTTGTATGGAGGTACATCGCTTTGAAGTGACGTTTGTATCGCCAATGTCACTCAGTAATCCATCACTTGTATCTTTCTTGACTTTCTATAAGATTAACGCTGGATAAGGAAGTTAATAAAAAAGGGATTTGTCTTCTGCTACATCTACAGTAAGACTGGGTGTTTCCTCCACTGCCACAACATTGCCAGTCGTCAGGGAAATAAAAACTCATTGCATCTTTCGACGCTCGATGACGCGCATGACAGTACATCAGTTAGGTTTTTTGTTAAAAAATGAACAAGAATCCATAACTGGTTATTTCAGGAAACTTCCGGAAGCTTTTCGTATTATTGTAATAAAGGTTAGACTTATAAATCGTCAACTCATTTGCATGGGCTATCTTGTAAAGGAATAGCCTAAACGTATTCTTTAAAGTTCAATTGAACAACCGTTGGAGTTTATTAACACCAGGAGCTCCCTGTTATCACTTGCTCTAGCGTGTTGGGGGTGCCAAATAAATGTCTTATCGTTGATAATCTCCGGGCCCCTCCATTTAGTGGGTCTTAAAGTATTATCATAAATTAATCTTTTCGATATATCTCCATCCAAATAACAACTCTCTGGCTTGAGTAATCGAACACGGGTATATCGTAGTCTGGAAAGACGCCTCATTTTCTTTTGCAACAAATGACATGTCGGAATTTTTAATAAGTTGCAACCGTCATTTATCCTCAGCGAAAAGGACATATATTTTCAAAAGTAAGTTCAAATGTACTTTTCACGTTCCTGCTTGTTTTCAAGCAGTTTTTCAAGAGACTGTTTCGATATACAGAAGTCTGTTGGCCCTAAAAGACCGTCACGTGACATGCAACGCCCTTAGTGAGTTAGAGCCATGCAACTAAAGTTATTAAATTTTGAACAGGGAGTATTCAAATTATTTTTCTTGGATGAATAAAGTCGGATGTTATGCAGATTCTTCGATGTATCAATCGTGCAAAAGATGTAAGAAAAAAATGTACAGAAATCAAAATGTAATGTGAGCGAAGTTTGTGTTTCCTTGGCGCTTATTACAGGACTACTTTTTCTACGCTTGTTTAACTTAATATCATTATTTGCTGGATGCACTTCCTCCATGGCATTATTTCCTTATGGATTTTTGATTACCCACCCAAGTCGACCATACGATTTTGAAGGATTATGAAGCTTTTGTAACTGTTGCTACTCTTCTATTACTCACTGTGTACGTGTTTCAAATTAAAATATACAGAGATGTAAGTGCCTAAAACAGTACAGTCCTCCAATCGCAAACATAAATTTCAAGGTCAGATTCACCTTTCGTTTGAATTTAAGTAAGCAGTTGTCAGAGGAAAGGAACCTGACTGATAACTGGTGATGTGGCCGAGTGGATAAAGGCGGTGGCATTTGAAGCGATGAAGCTTGGCAACCCGGAGTTTCGGGGTTCGATCCCCAGCCGGGTCAAAGTAAGGTGGGTTTTTCTTCCAAGAGCAATCTACGGTTTTCCTACCTGAACAGGCCTTTCAAAAGAAATCAAATTTGACCTTACTTGTTGAGTTGACTAGCCACCCGACGTGAAGATGTAATTCATACTCCATGTGGGCTTCCCCCACATTTGTGGTCGCTTAGCGTCGTAAAACAACTGCCCTTCAAGGCCTGAATTATAATTAATTAGTAATCATATTTTCATGGAATTGATGTAAACTGTTGCATGTATTTTGAATATAGTTGATGAATATAATTTTATACAAAGTCTTTTCATGTGGATTTGATATACCATTAATTCCGATTGTTACAAAATTTGATACATTGCAGAGTCAACTGATATATGGTATTTAGAAGGTTGTTTCATTTGAATTTTAAAGGAAAAGTTTCAAATTTTCAACCAGCTTTCGGTGCGAGTAGTTTGTATAATTTACTGCATATTAGGAGGCAACTGCTTGCTACGTCCAACTTTTTGGATGATTTTGGTAGTTTCAATCATTTTGGTTTGGAGTGAATCTATTCGTTTATCTTTTTTATATTTAGACGTTGGCCTCATGTTAAGGAAAGTACTGTGTTCACTATGTATGCATGCCTGGATGTTTACTTTGTTTACGTATTAGTTGTATTGTTGTATTTTTGAACAATTGAATTTCATTAAAATTCATCATTCTCTAAAGGTAAAGTTACAGTTCACTACAAATGCAGACGTTCATTAGGATCACAAAGTATACGGTAGGTAGTGTAAGTACACTATCTATCATGTCTATTTTGGAATTGACACCATATCTTTGCATGTATGCAACATCACGTATTCTAGCTCTGCTTGTTATTGTACATATTATTTTGTCATTGTTGGGAATTATTGAAGCTAAAATTTCCAATATGTCGACGACCGAAGCTACCAGTACCCAATATTATCTTCCGCACTTCAATTGATCGCCCTCCCGTTTTCTGTGGTAATGGTAGGAGAGAATTTGGTAACTGGTTGAGGAGATTGGAGGTAGCCTTAGCTGCGTCGGATGATTCTGACAGGGGTTCGAAGTTGGCCACTAATTTACAGACCAGACTGTCAGGTGCAGCCCTTAATTTCTGGGATTCTCTTCCTTCAGCAACACAATCTGATTATATAGAGGTCAAAAAGCAAATGAAAGAAGTCTTTGGAAGACGCTTATTTTGGACAACACGTTAGGCTGATGTTAGGGCTAGGGCAAGGCTTGTAGGAAAACCCTTAGAAGCATTTGCAGCAGAGCTGTCCAAATTAGTAGAGAAAGCCTTTCCAAATCATGGAAAAGGCAAAGTAACTTGAATGTTTCAGAAGGTTTCTGTCTGGGATCGAACCGTATCTCCAATTAAAGGTTCACGAACTCGGTGCAACAACTTTTAAGACAGCTCTAGAATACGCAGGTAGGAATATTACTATGTAAATCGCATTGTGCCATAGACATGTAAGGTTTAATAAGGCTGTATTAGTCAGTGACGCCGACACAGGGGGTATGGGGAGGCACGTGCCCCCAACCGATTTCTGAAAATTTTCGAACATTTGTTTAAACGAGCGCAGAAGGCGTTTAAGCCATAGATTTATGTGGAGGTGAGGTGTGTTTTCGTGTGAGTGATGTATCTGTTTACTAATCAATTTCTGTCACAAGTTGTTCTGAAGCTTTCAAAATTATATATCTTTCGCAGACTCAAAATTTAAGCGCGCGCTTTCCAGCGCTGTGCCTATTATCAATACTTTGTTACGCGTCGTTGCACGATTATTTGGTGAGGGCGTTTAGGCCGATTGTTCTTGTCCGTAGGAGTGATTACACAGGAGCACAACATTGCAAGAATCCGAACCAGATGAATTCAAAAGAAGACAATTTTTTATGAAAATTGACAGCTATTACGAATTACCAGGCAAAAAACTCGCCTTCCGATAAGCATACAAATTTTGTTCGGAAATTGAGAGTTTTCCTGTGCATAGTCTGCATGGGAGTTTGTCAAGGAAAGCTTTCAATTGCAAACTTTCAGCGAGTTTTGGGCGCATTCGTCATGGTTTGCCCTCCGCATCTGCTGGTTATAGGGCAGTAATTTCGGACCAATTTGCTCTTCCGAAAACCTATTTAGGCCCGCAAAAAGGGAGGACCCTAGAGGAATTTTGTATCACGAGTAGCTTTTACAGTAACATTTGTAGCGTGATGTGAAAGATTGAAAGTATGTGTCGTTATACATTTTTGTAGCATGGGCAGCTCTAAGAAATTTTGTTTGGGGGATTAACTCAAGTCCGTATTCAGGAAGGTTCGGAAGACCCCTTCCCCCCACCCCTCGGTAATATTAATGGTCAGCTCCGGATAATGCAATAGGAGTATGGTTATAATTATGTATTACAGCGAGGTCCCATGTAGCTTTCAAAAGTTTTTTAAAAACCATTTGAGGCAGTCAGTCATTAGTTGACTACTTCAAAAATAAACACAACCATATCAGCCGATCGCTACTCCATGGGGGCGGAATAAGTGGCAGGTGAAATGGGCAAAGCGGCCCGATCCACTTGTATAAAATAAGCTCGACCTTTAAATATTTTGTTGTTTCTTTCATTGTGTCACAATATGTTTCAGCTTTGCCAAGAAGCCATAAATGTTGGTTTTCTGAATTGTTTTCTATACCTAACGAAAATTTCGAAGACACTTGAAAACGAAGAAATGATAGCACTATTTTGGATTTAGTACCGTTTCAAAAAGATGTTTTTATTTTAAAGGGGGGGGGGGGGAATTCAGTCAGAGCGACATCTCATCATATATACAAATAGCTAGGCCACTAGTCAAAAGTCTCAGTACATTTTAGATTGACTGTTTGGTGTGTTTATTTTAAATCAACTGAAATTACGGTATACTTTAGCACAAAGATGGAGAACCTTTTGCTTATAACAGGCCATTTGACAGTCATAAGACCGCTCGTGGGCCAACGGCACTGTCAGTTTGGACAAGGGAAGGGAAACCTCTCCTCCTGTGGGAAACACAATACGTTTAGGCTACATACCCGTTACAATTTTTGTAGACAGATACCTTTGCTAATCTGGCCAGGTGACACCTGAGCAAAACTGCTTTTAGTCATGGATGATAATCAACACGGCTAATGGGTTACGTATCTAATGACCCCGAAAGCTCTGAAGCGTCTGCAAAATTATGGGCATTTAACAGTTTAACTCCAGCATTACCGTTACACTCTGTAAATGACGCTGTGATGCCTTAAATCTAATCAGATTAAAAATATAACAGCGTGATCATTTGTTTTAATTACCTTAGCTCGCACTAATGATAGCAGGTCCATTTGTGATGTCTGAAGTATATATAGTAGCAAACAAGCAACTAAGAGTAAACGCGCGAGAAGCGCACCGAAAAAAATGTCGTTTTGAAATAACTTTATTAAGGTTTGATCGTCGCATTGCATTGGAAAGTTATTCACTTCCTTAATTTTAAACCCACTCAAGGAAAAGGGAGGGAGCCTAACTCATCTCGAATTACATGTTTTATTTATGTATCATTTTGTTTGAAGATTGAAGATCATGCTTTGCAAACATGGGGGGGGGTGGGCAAGTGCCCCCCGTGCCCCTATGGCGAGCCCCTAACGAGAAAGGGCGCCATGCCACGGCCAAAATATCACTAACTAATGAGAATTTCTAAGGATGTAATTACTATATTTCAAATATTTGTCAAAGGTAGCACCGTTTGCATGTAAGTCACTTAACAGTCAGTGTTGTATCCGAGACCGGCTTATCCGAGACCGAGACAGAGAGACGACCATCCGAGACCGAGACCGAGACCGAGACGTGACTATCCGAGACCGAGATCGAGACTGAGACAGGACTATCCGAGACCGACACATGCAAACCGTTTGTATTTACGTTTGTATATACAAGGGAAGGACTCTAGCACTGCTAGTCTTGTAGTGCTACAGTCCTTCCCTTGTATATACATTATAACTATATATCGGTACGTACGTTACAGTCGACGTGAGTCAACGTAGTCCAGATCTATATAGACATATATGAAGGAACTCTTAGGTCAACGCGGTGGGCTGGCGCGCACTATCACCAGACCAAGGGTGAAATGAAAGTCAGCTGAACCAGGAACCACTTTCATTTAAAAAGTGTCTCCTGGGTTTTGGTGCAACCAGGAAACACTTTGTGTTTGCCAGGAGACAGTAACCAACTACAATTATGTTCGCACATACTGCATGTCGTGTGTGAATTTCACACTGATATACCATGGTCTGTTGTGTCATATAGATATGCTGCTGTTAATATGGCACAGGCTTGATCACCATGGTGGCCCTTAAAAAATTGGTTGTCCATCCCAAATTTTGACATCCCCCATAGATGTTCATTGGTGTAAATATCCTAGTCTGTAACAATTCAGAGTGATAAAATTCTTAAGGAAAAGTTGCTTACTCTGGAGCGGCTGCACTGTAATCAAGAACATGATGGCCGGAAAGTGACAAAAGAAGGACTGAGGGCCTGAGGCTCTTGTCTGTGAGGTCCATGCAGAGATCCCAGTTAAACAATGTGACAACATAGTAGCTTACTGAGCATAGTGTTGTTATTCCACCTCTGAAAACTTCAATGGGGACAGAGGGGCTGGTTGTCTGTGTGTGACATACGTTTAGATATCTCCCTTTGCAGCTTGACTGGGGACGACAGAGGGTGCGGGGATTGAAGAGGGAGACTGTAGATCCTGTCCCCTGCCCCGTGGCTATGTACTCAAGTTTGATTGAGAGTAATGTAAGGTTCCAAAAACTCCACTGGATTTTGGATCACCTTTGAGACTAGAGTCATGACGTCATGACTTGGGTTCTCGTAACAGTGATATAGAGAACAAACAAAACATTGGCAGGTACTTTAGAACAAATATATTTAGAAAAACTTTAACCTGTGCACAGCTCTCCGAGTAAAGAGATTATTGCAGATACACGTGTGTAGGTTCGGTTCTCAGCGTACATATGTGCTACACGTTAGGCAATGGCAACACAGCCAGGATACTCTAAAGAAAATTATATCGTAGTGAAAAATTTTCAACCTAAAGCTCGCAAATGTATCACAGATTGTCGTATGAGGGTCTTTTGCACATGCCTTGTAAATGCTTTGACATTCTTGGCCACGTTGAGTATTGTCGACACTTTTTTATTATCGACCCTGCATCGTGGAAGGAAGGTAGGCCTAATGTTACTAGCACAAACGGGTATGCAGAGAGCAGTAGCTCAATTTTTCCATCAAACTATGCATATAGGGCTAATTTTTTTCGGTTGGGGAGTTAGAAACTTTGCGTAAATAATAATTGTTAATGCCAAGAACTACCATTCTAGCATATCATCAGTTTATTTTACCTTTGCCACCTATCTTAAAGTGATACGGTGAACAATTTGATCACGATTGTGATCGGACTTAACAAAAAAAAAAAACCATATTGCGTACACAGTACTGTACATAAAGTCTAACGTTTCAGCCAAATCACAGTTGGCGTTACGTGATCGTATGGACTGGGAAGTCCAAAAGTCATTCACAAGGAAGCTAAGTTAATATCTTGTAACGAAATTTACTACATTTTCCATGTTCATTCCATTTACTTCCGCAACATTTTCATTTTGTCATATTTTTGTGATAATTTTTGTGAATTGTACAATTACGTTGTCCATTTGAATGCGGCTATTACGAAGAGATTTAACTGGACGCTTCACCAACTTTTGGGGTCGTTTCCACTGGATGATGGGCGCTACTGTCCGTAAAAAAGAGGCCACTGGTGGCATTCCTTTTAGGGTCAACGGATGTGTTTTGCCTGGAAACGAGGGCCAAACAGAGCCTGGCGCCAGGTTAATTTCACCTTGCACCAGACCCATTCCGATTATTGCGATGAACGATGTAGGCAACATTTTTGAAATCTTGTAACCTGAAAGTGATCAAGTTTTATTCCATGCCTCGTTCCGGCCTCGAGCCGAGACATCGAGACATAAGACTCCGAGACCGAGGCCGAGTCCAAGACAAGAATGACCTAGGCCGAGGACTTAATTTTGGCCTCGAGACCAGCCTCGAGGCATACAACTCTGCTAATATTAACAAAAGTTTCTCAATGGGAGGAGTTGTCACCCCTCCACTTACAACAACATGCTCGTCCCATGCACTAAACCAAATACAAAATTATGAGATTTTTTCAACATAAAATCACTTCAAAAATTTGCCAAAAATAGCACCATTTTGCATCTAAGCCACCTTAAAAGAGCAAAATTTTTCAAAGGGGAGGGAAACACCCCTCCCCTAAGACGAGGGGACATGGGAAGGAACCGCCGTTACACTGACTTTGGGGATGTCTGGGGTGGGATTACAACATACCATACTCTTCTGATGTACCCCCACCCATCATCAACTCCTGGCGGCACCACTGGTATTAGTGATTACACGAAGGTGGAATGTGAAACGACTTAATTCTTGCCAAGTCATTTTCCCAATGGACACTTCTTAAATATAATTACTGCAAGAGTGTGATGAAAAAAGAGGGAAAAAAGAAAGAAAAATATGTAGGCTAGCTTTCATTTGGCTATAAAACTTCCGGCCCCTCGTTACACTGATTATGACTAGTTATGAGAGCTACGGAATCTCAGGGCGTAGCAAGTGGGTGGACTGGGTGGACAATGTCCAGGCGTTCCACGTATAACGAGTCCAAAATATTAACAAAAATGTTAGTTTTGTCGCCTGGCTATGATGCTGAATTTTTGTAAGTAGACCTAGACTTGACTAATTGTAAATATTTGGCTGGATGGCAGGGGCGTAGCTAGAATAAAATTTTTAGGGAGGCCTAGGTAACAAATGGGGGGGGCGGCAACGCCGAGGGTCAGGCTTGTCAAGACTATCTATGAGGAGCGCCACCATCGGTTGGCGCGGAGCGTGCAAGAAAATTTTTTGCTTTACAAACCCTCCAGATGGCCGGAAACGGCACTTCCCACGTGTTTTAAGCTGCGTGTACCCAGCCTTGAAATTCGAATCTCATGTCTGCCATTTCTCAAATAATGGGGAAAAACTCAATCCATGAAAATGGTAATACACAAGGCCGCACATACACTTTTTTGCTAAGGGGCAAAAAGTGGCATTACTGATCTGTGGCCTGGGGGAGGGGACTAAAGGGAACGGGTATCTCCCTCCCCCTTGGCGAAAATTTGTAATTTCAGGAGGACGTATAGATAGCAAATGGTGCAACATTTGAGGGATTCTAGCTTTAAAAGGAAAACGAAATGTAGTTGTGACTAAGTGCGACAAAAGTCATTTTGGAGAGCGTGGTGGATATGATGTGAAGCATGACCTCAGCCATTGAACTCCGTTGTGGGGAGGGTTTAAGGGAGGGGAAGGAGTGTTATTGGTTATAAAACGTTTTCATGACTAAACTGGCACGGTTTAAAAACGTTTTTAGGCCATTGATGATTGATGCTACCTACAGCAACAACAGCAACATTGTAGGTATGCATAATCGCGCGTAGCGCGAGAATTTACGAAAAGTAGGCTAGACTGAATATATCCTAATAGAGCTGTTAATGATTGGTGGTGTGTACAGATATAGGCATGAAAATATTGATCTACCTATTTGAAATTTTTTAAGCTCTGTCATTACGATCACAGCTATTTCTTATATTTTTATTGCGTTTTCTCTGTACATTCTCAAAGTTGGAAACGGTGCACTGAAAATTTCTGGGGGAAATTGCCCCCTCCCCCCCCCCCCCGCTGTGTACGGCCGTGGATATCATATGAGCTGAGATAATACAAGAATCATACTGAATTTTATGCATCCCTTTTCATTTCTTCTGCCTGCAATTCTCCCATATTCACCTTCTAGTATATCTCTGTTACATTTGTCCATCACCCTATCCATAGGCTACATGTCCACTACTCAATTACATATCCCCTAGATCATACCGTTTGTCTCCAACCTAGGGTTAACATATTTATTTTCCAGCAAGGAAGACATAAATCACTGTCCTGATGTAGGGGTCTAAGGGTGTCCCCTTCCCTTCGGAAATTTTTCCGGTTTTCAATGGTGTCTAGATGCAAAATGGTGCTGTCTTTTTTTCACGAAGTCATCGGTATATTACTTGGTCAGACCTATAATACCACCAGTAAATCTTTCAAACTATTTAACCGCAAGGCAGAAGTAGGGATCATGTGGGAAACACATGAAATCCGGACCTTGTTGGCAAATTTCACAAATCCGCCTAGACGCCAGTGCGAACCAGTAAAAAGAGGACTTATCGAAAACAATCGTTCTACGGTGCACTTGTCATGGGCAAGGAGAGAGACACGACATACTTGTTAAGGATAAAAGAATTACTCGAACGCAGTACCTTACCGTACGGCATATTTTGTGTATGATACTGTATACGAATGGTCGTGTAAGAAAGGTCTTTAGTGTGTGTTTGCCATGTTTTCAGTAAATCAACCAGCACCTGAAAGGCAGAAAGGGTCTAAACCTGACAAAGTCACATCCGAATTTGTCGTCGGGACGTTCGTTTCATCGTCCAAGCGAATCATATGCGAATTAAACGATAGTGCAGACTTTATACCTAATTTAGTGAAAGTAGGCATTTTAAAGTTATAAGTTGAGTTCATACGTGCGCAAAATGTGTTTTTCACACATTTACTTTTTCTTAATTCTTACACATTTTATTTAATTATTTTTTGAAGGAAGTACTTCAAAGTCTAGTTCCGTTCAATTATTTATTTTTTCTTAATTCTAACATATTTTATTAGGACACAAAAAATCTGGGGGGGGGGGCCTGACGAATATCTGGGGGCCAAGGCCCCCCCGCCCCCCCCCCCCCCGTGGCTACGCCGCTGCTGGATGGTGGGAGAGGACTTATGCTATTGGGTTTGTGATACCATTGTTTTCGGTCCCTCACTGCTCCTTGTCCTTGGGCCCAAGGGAGTCTTGTAACGTTCCTGCGACATCTAAAGACATGAATGCCACCTACGAATACCAAGTATTTTCAGTGGTACACTGTGCGACGGTGTTTGTATTTAACATCTCACGACATCCCAAGACATGGACGAGGAATCCACAGAAATTTTGATTATGTTCAAAACTGTGCGATATCGATGCGACTTCCCGTGAGTTGCCACGACTTCCAGAATTTCCACTTCTCACGACCTACCCTTTCCCCCTTTGCGACTTTGTTATGTCGCAAACTGAGTCTTCAGACATCTTGAGAAATCGTTTCCATGTAGTTTATCAAAAGTCGTGTAATGGGCACTTAGACGCACAATACACCGACCCGACTGCAACTGCAACCTGCAACACATGTTGGTTCCTTCATTTTGAAACAAAATGGCAGGTATCACCAGAAAATTGTTGGGTATACATCGACGGAAATTGTTGCTTTATCGGCTTTAATTTGGAGACTTTGACAGTGAAATTAAGCCGAAAAGATTTGCGAGGCAGTGGATAAAAGTGGATAAACGGGCGAGGCACACAGGAAGCACATCAGAACCTTATGGGTTTTATTGCTGTAGTGCCGATGAGCAGCGTCATGTAGACAGAGCACGGACCTCCAAAGATCCAATAATTTCACTTCTTGTTCTTCTGTCCACATGGAGCCGCCATTTTGCTTTTCTGTCACCAGATTTCACAACGCTTTGTCATTAGCTATACACTAAAATCTTGTTGCAGATGGGTACTCAGTAACAGCCGTACGCTGCCGCGAACCGACTCAACTACGATGCAACTCCAGTGGCGTAGCCAGGGGGGGGGGGGCAGAGGGGCAAGTTGCCCCCTCTGGAAAAATCTTGGGGGAAATTTTGAAAGTGAATATATGGTGAAATTTGCGCATGATCTGGTAAAATTTTAAATTCCTCAACCAGTACACTTTACTTATTTTAAAATATATGCCACACTGCCACAACCAGTCCGCATTAAGGTTTTCAGAGATGGAATCATGACACCATGCTTATAGTTGTACTAGTTATGTTTTACACTCTGTTTTATACAGCATGGGAACTCTGGATCCAGGGCGTTGCCAGAGCATTTATCATAGGGGGGGGGGGTGTGGTGCCTTATTTGCCGACTAAGAAGAAAGAAATGCCGACTGAAAGTGTTGATAAGAGATGCAGTTAGAGCTGAGAACCGTTAGTCCAACCGGTAGTGGTCCAGCAGGGGTGGCGCCAGGATTTGCCCAACAGGGGGGGGGGGGTGGGCAACGACCCGGAGCCTCGATAGCCCCAATGCCGTCGAGGGGTTGGTGAGGGGAGATTTGAAGAAAACCTGTGTACTATACCATGTCATTGCGGGTCATATATTGCATATACTAGGGGAAAATACTTCCGCCCGATTTAAGGTTTTTCCCGAAATCTGAACTGTGAAATTGCAAAGCGCGCGAAACTTTTGGGTAAGCTTACACTAAAAAGAATCTGTACTTATTTAAAGCTTATATAGGTCAACCAGTAGCGTACCCAGGATTTCTCTCAAGGGGGGGGGGATGCAATATGTTGTGTGATCGCCGGCCTGGGGGAGGGGTGTAAGGGGAGGGAGTGTCCCCCTCCCCTCTGAAAATTTTTGAAAAATTAGGTGTCCTTACATGCAATCTGGTGCCACATATGCCACCTTTGGAAGTAAAATTTGTGTTAAAACATTTACGTTTTTTAGGGACCAGAAAAAAATTGGCATCCGTGAGGGGGATATGGCCCAATGGCCTCCCCCCTGTGTACGCCACTGAGGTCAACTGTCCAGGCAGTTGGGCCCTATCGGGCACAACTTACATTGTACTTCCCTCTTCGAGTCACTAGCCGTACCGAAAGACAGACTCAAGAGAACATTACTAGTAACTTAGTTTAGCGAAATGAGATGAGATTCCTGGCATTTACATAAAACGATAAATTCTACTTAAGTTACTTAAAAAGATGGAAAGGGTTTGTTCTATATTCAGCTATTAGTAACGAAACTGAGGAAGAGCGGGCAAAGCATACCAAAAATTTGGGGTTTTATCGCAGAAATGACCCTTTTGAAAGCTAAAATAAGTAAACTGACCATGGGTGGCGACAGAATTTTCCCAACATGGGGCCGGACCATGCCAGCGACCCCAAGTTCCGACAGCATGTCGAGGGGGTAAAAAAGGGAAAGGGATAGGAAGGAGCCTAACTATCCCATGGCATTGCAGAGTACCGTATATTTAGCATAATATCACTTAATATGTCAAGAGCCAAGTTGCGCACTGATACTGTTCTTTTGAGTCTGAATCGTGAAATTGCAAAGGGCGCGAAAATTTTTGATAGGCTGACACAAAAACATGTTATCATTAAGAACAAAGAAAAAAAGTAAAAACATAAAAACTGTAAGGGTTGTAGGCTGTATCAGGGACAACATACATTGTGTCGAAACAACTGTCGCTCACCAACTGACCGTATACTGCATGACACAGACTAGAGAACGGCAACTAGGCTTTGCGATATGGGATGAAATTTACATAACCTTTGTACCCTGCCTACATGTTACTTGGTAAGGTTGACAGGACTTATGCTATCTAGCTATGTGGAATGGAACTACTGAAGAAACCGGGGTGACATTACAGCGCGCGTAGTGCGTCGAAAATTTTGGGTTCTGATTACAGAAATTGTCTTCTTTCTTTCACTTTTTTCCCTTTCTTTTCGTCATGTTTCCTTCATTTGCCGACTGGTGCAGAATATACCTACTCAATGCCAGAAACCACATGAACGATGAACTCATTTAGTATACAATCATACTGAAAAGCCCTATGTAGCTTTTTTGCCGATGGAATATGTTTTAAGTTTCAAAAAGTGTTGCTTACGGGCTTTGAAAATATTGTAATAAACGTTGTTTACAAATGCATTCCAGTCTCCTGTCTTTCGTCTGCACCAGCCCCTTTCTCTTGCCCTGCTTTGTCCCTCCCTCCCCTGTCCTTTTCTCTATTCGCTCGGTCTTTCTCTCTCCCTCTTCTCTCTCCTCTTTTTTCTCTTTTCCCTCTTTCTTCTTTCCTCTTACTTTCCTTCGTTTGCACTTCCTTTTTCCTTCATTTGCCGACTAGTGCAGGATTTTGCTGACTGCGTGGATGGGGGGGGGGGGTTGTTCACACCCCACACCCTCCTCTAGTGTCGCCCCTGTCTGGACCTCTGACAAGGGACTCTGTCCTTTTACTGTATACTTCCAATGTTTCTTGATAATTAAAGGAGCAGCATTGTGGTATATGCAGTTTGTTAGAATAGGCCAGTGGTCAAGTGCTATACTCTGATACCAGGGAAGGTCCTCGTTAATTTCACTGATTGTGGTGAATGTGGTGAACTGATGAAGGGAAAGGTGTACCAGGGTTTACTAAATTACTGTAATTCACCCATTGTGATTCTGAAGTACCAGTAGGGCTCAAGAAAAATTCACCAAGACAAGCAAGATAAAAAAAAGCTTCCTAAAAATAGGAATTCATGGTGGGAATTCAATTTTCATTTAGCACCAAATGTGGCACCATTTTGCATCTAGTCCACCTTACATGAGGGGTTTTCCCCTCCCCTTAGACCCCTCCCCCAGGACGGTGATCATTCACATCAGCCAGGTCAGAAGAAATCACCCGGACAAAATTTGGACCTGCGGAGAACACTGATTATTAGAAAGCAGATCACTAATTGGGGGAAATCTTGGTGCTCTTGCCCCCCCTGACAAAAAACCTGGCTACGCCACTGGGTGTTCCCCTCCCCTTAGACCCCTCCCCCAGGGCGACACATTCATGTAGTGACAAAGGAAGGATTCCCACTGCTGTATACAAACGCAGGGTGCATAAAAAGGTGCGATTTACGCGTCGCCACTGCAGTTAGTAAAAGCATCCAGGCAGCCGGAAAATTAGAATTCACTAAATTATGGACATTTTCCAGCCGTATACGATCAGCTCCAAAAATATTCCAAAGATAGCACCATTTTGCACCTAAGCAACCTTAAATTAATAAAATTTCTCAAAGAGGAGGGGGTATCCCCCTCCCCTTAGACCCCTCCCCCAGGACGGCACCTTTATGTAGTGACAAAGGAAGGATCACCACAGCTGTATACAAAACGCAGAGAGCATAACAAAGTGCAATTTACACGCCGCCATTCTGTTGGAAAAAAACATCCAGCCAGTCCGAATTGGGGGCCTCCACACCCAAAAACATATGACCCTGGCTACGGGCGTGGTTGGGGTTCATGATCTCTGACAATGATCAAAGCTGCGGAGCGTGGTTTCAGCTATTTTTGGACATGATTAAAGTAACATCTTGAAGTAATTCCCTGGGCTCCGTGTATTTCAGCCGCCCCCCCCCCCCCTTTGAGCAAATATTTGATATTTTTTGATGCCTTTTTTTTTTACAATATTACTAGTGTTTCCCCTATTTATATGCAGTAAATAGGCCCGGGAAGTGCCATTTCCAGCGATCTGGAAGGCATTTTGGACCAAAATTTCTCGCGCTCTGCGCCACACCATGGGTTGGCGCGGAGCACTGGCAGCATACTTGCCAACTCTATCGATACCGTAATGGGACAAATTGTAGGTCTACCATATCAGGAACACATGGTATCTAGTGGTAGGCCTATGTACAAAAGCAACACCTTGCACTTGTTTGAAGCTGTTATGTGATTCTGCATACTTGTAGAATGATAAATTATTTGCCAGAAATATGTGTATTTGATTTCTTTATGGTTATTCCTACAAAATATTTCATAAAGTACATAATAATATGTCTCCTTATGCATACAAAATACCATATAAAGTATGCACCAAATCGCATATTTTCACATTAAAAAAACACAAAAGCTTCTCACCGTGGGAGGGGGACACCCCCTCCCACAGCCCTCCCCCCTCGCGCGCAAGCGCACTCGGTCGCTTCGCATCCTCGCAAAATTTACCGCTTCGCCCCCCTTGAAAAATTTCTGGCTACGCGCCTGGTCATGTGTGCCCCCCCCACACACTTCAATACGGATTGACGCCCCTGAGTCAAGCAAGTCATTTAGGGGTCCAGACTCGAGTCAAGTCAAGTCATTACTTATGGCTGATGACCAAGTCAAGTCAAGTCAAATATGCGACTCGAGTCGACTCAAGTGTGACTTAGTGACTTGACTTGTTACAACACTGATTATCACTGTGTTAAGTAAAGTGTATCATCCTTCAATATTATTAAATAAGAATGAAACCAGGCTCTCCATAGGGGTCAAAGTCAAAGCTTCAACTGCCAGTTTAAGGTGATAATATACGGCCTGGAGTTACGTTTTGTTTTTGCATGAGACCTAGACGCGTTTGCGGTATACGCATATGATTCTGAAATCTGGGATGATTGAAAAATAAGTAACATATAAGTAGCAGATAACGAAATGTTGGAGGGCGGGCTGCTGGTAATTGATATTACAAATATCAAAATCGTACCACTACTTCGTTGCGAGCATGCGTTTGTGTACAAGATTGATGATATACACGCAAATTGAGTAAACGGTTCAGGAGATTCCCCTTTAGCCACATCCTAATTGTAGGTTCAACACCACGTCTTTGAGAAAAACGCATTTTTGAATATTTTTCGTTCTTACTAAACCTTACCTTTGTAAGTCTAGAAAGCCTATACAATGTTTGCATAGGATTTCCCCCATTGGGAGAATTTTCGTTTTCCCGAAGCGGAGAATCTCACGGACCGATTAACCGGCCTTTCATTTAAAAATATTTCGTCTCTTTTACGTTACATAAGCATAGTCCAGTCATACCTTACCCTGTTAAACGTAATGCAGAGAAGCCTCTGGCTACCTGATTTGAGGAGGGCCTCATGTAATATTGCTTATCCACTGTGCCCCTAAGAAACTAAAAATCAACTACTAGTAGTACCTATCCCGTCATACCCCCTGCCGTAGAATGGTGGCGGTGTTTAAGTTTTCATTTGACTTTTACATCAGTTAGCTCACATTTAAGGAGAAATAAATGAGATGGCTGATCTATTGCTGTAATATTTCAACTCTTCCTCTTGTTTCTGCTTCATGTATGACGAAGTTTTGAACAAGGGCGTAAAATATAATGTGCAAAAACTAAGCACAATTATACTACTGTCAACGCAGTGGTTAAGATTTGCATGACATGAATCCTCTTTTAGCCCAAAGTTATCAAGGAGCTGACCACATCTTATCTCTTGTATCAACACAAGGTAGTGAATCTCAGCTCTATCAGCCCAATGTGTATCCAAGTGAGTAATTACTTGGTGCTTGCCATCTAGCTAGTGTAAACTGCATCTTTTGTCATCCCTAAACTAGACGATTGTTGAAATCACTCATGTTTGTCTTGCACTCTAAATGCTGCTTGCACATCTTGGAGGAGTTTGCTTATCTTGCCAGAACAAAAGCAGCAAGGAAACCACAAAACAAACAAAGCAGTCAAGCATACTAATCCCCTTTTCCCGTGTTGTGCCTGCCAACCCGGGATTTTAGCTGTAAAAGAAGATGCACAGCATGTGTGTGGAAAATTTAGGAAGAAAAGGAACCCTTCGGTGAAAACCCATGGAAACATCTTAACGAAGTCAGGGACATATATATTCTTACCCCTTTATCTGTGATTTTCCGAATTACTCTGAAGCTGGGTTAATTTTTGGTATTTTTTATTTTTGACAAGGTCAGTTCCATTTAAAACTACTGCTTTAAAATTGAGAGTTGTTGGACAATATTTAATCCTTCTTTAAATAAGTCATTATCCGAATTATACTTCACCTAATTCCTCGTAGGACACTGATATAGCCATGTTGAGGACCTTGGTTAAATGGTTCGTTGGGTACGGTACTGTCTACAATGGTTCATACATGATAAAGTGCCGTTATGTGCAGCCATGGAGCTAATACTTGGACAAGAGAAAAAACTTCACAAATCCCTTGGAAGACGACGATAATTCAGCGAAGGTCAAACTCATAAAACTAGTTAACATCGCTAACCCTCTCCCTTTGTACTTTATTGAGGATTCAATAAGTGTAAAAGGTGTTAGGAACTAAGCACAATAGGTACATGTTGTCCGCTACATCTTGAAGAGGGCATCGCCGAATTTTGGTATATACTTCATGTAAGCCAACCTCAAACTGAAGTGAATAGACACCTACTAATCCTATTCACTTCAGGCTATTCAGACTATTCATCTCCCTTCAATTGTCTTTTCACCTCAGTTTGAGGTCGTCTTACATGAAGTATCTCCCCGAATTTTGCCTACCTCTTGAGCATTGCCAGTCGCTCAAAATGAAAATTAAATTGCTCGTTTAGTCGCGTAGTGTCGCTAATACATAAGTATTGCTTTGATTCCTCGTTAAACGCTGCATATGTATAAACCCTTCACAATATGCGGAAATTGGTCAAATTTCACCTGCAAAGTATAGACTCGTAACCCGTCTGCTCACTTGCATATGGCATTAACCTAGCACCAGCGTCTATTCTTACCAAGAAATAACCAGTCGTTTTGAATTTTTGCTGTGCATTTCTTATTTAGCTGTCTGCAACTTCCTCCGCATCAAATGATTGTTCTATTTAATCAATTTGTTAGGGTACCTGAAGAAATGAATGAGGTTGCCAATGATAAGAAGTGTACATTGTAAGTGCCAGAAAAAAACTCAAAAGCCGCAAGTCTCATCATCCATTATTACAGGATTATCTCCTTACGCATGTCTGGGGTGGTAGCTCCATGGTGCAGCAGTATTGTTTCGCAATAGTGTTATAGTAGTGAGTGTGGTTACATGATGGCAAGTGCATGAATTCCAGGTAAGGAACCTTCTCTCAGCCTACCTGTTATATGTAAAAAAGACAATCATTCCTTAAAAACCTGCCTTCATTTGGACACTAGATAAAAACAGTAGACAAAGGTGGTAGGGGCACTTGACCGACATTACACTTGTGGGCTGAGATATGTAAAGAGGATAACCGCCTGACTTTCAGTCTGCCGAAGACCAGTGACCCTAATTTAATATACAATCTCAGATCTCAGATCTTCAAGGGAAAAGTGTTTCCATTACTCAATTATTGTTACGTAAAACTCCATAGCAACGTTGGGGTTGCAGGGGCTCGCCAAGGAGGGAGGGGGCATGGGACAATTGTAATCGTCCACACTTTTGTTTTGTTCGTTTTTATTAAAAAAAATTGTAAATAAAAAAAATGTAGGATTGATGCGTACGAACGACATGTTGCCATTAAGTAAAAATTCTGCTCTTTACTCCCCCCTCCCATCCCCATCCCCACTTTAAAATTGGTAGTGGCACCACTGATGAGTTGACATGATTCGTTTCCTCAACAGAAGTATCAAAGAATGAAGTTACGAAACATATCGCTCTTCAATGAGTTCACATGGGAGTTTTCACTAAAAGTGTTAAGTCCATGTTTTTACAAACCAAAGCAACCAGAAGAATGCATCATAGTTGTCAATATCGTATAAGCACGATAACCTTACATCAAATATGCACACCTGAGCAGATAATTTCAGGTAAGTAACGGGTATTTGGTTTTGGGTTTTAACAGGTACATGTCAAAATCAGTAAGAACCTGTTAAAACCCAGCATCAACTGAAACATTCTGCTGGGCATGTACAGCCGAAGTGAGGGCTCCTTGATACACCAACAGAGATTACCTTCACCCCTTGCCTTGTTTCCACTGCAACAGTCCACTTTTCTGGAAGGTGAAAAGTAAAGGTGAAAAGAAAGGAGCAGAAGGAACATCCAAATTACAACGCAGTTTGTACCTATGAAACAGCCCAGTGATTATAACATGTGGCATACACTGTAACAGATGGTATAATTATCGAGCTAAGTGGGGGGTACTGGAAAAACAACAAAGAGAGGGGACCATTTCTTACGATTGGCAGCAGACTTATTCCTAAGGAGAGAGACTTGACATTCCATTTCATATAAAGAGCGAAGTTTGTTTTGGAAGGCTTGAAATTGTAAAGCATTTCCCTGATATTTACTGGAAAAAAATATTTACATAGAACAAAGACGGTATTGAACAAGAGAAAATGCTTTTTATCATCATACAATAATAGCGTCTCGGAAGTTGATGGGTCCCTATTAATAACATTCTTTTGTTTTAGCCACGAGAGGACTTCCTTCCAAAAAGCACTGGTTACTTTACAAGTCGAATACATATGAATAATAGTTTGTTCACCCTCATTACAAAAGTTACATACTGGGGAGTTAATCAAATTAGCTTTGTAAAGATAAGAGTTTGTAGGAGAAATTCGGTGTAAAAATTTGAAATTAAAATTCCTTAGCAGAGGATCTAGAGTGCATCTAAAAGAAGTATTAAACATGTCCCTTGAGTATGATCTGTATATATTTCTTCGTATTTTTCTATATATAGACCTATGTATAATACTTTTGATCTATATATATATATATATATATATATATATATATATATATATATATATATATATATATATATATATATATATATACATTTCTCTAATTCGGCACTTAGGGGGAAAGTTGTTGTTGAAAAGTCGACCTTAAGGGGAAAAAATTTTTCGGGTGAAATATAAGTTTCGCCTTAACGTTTCCACACACTTTTTCTATAGGAATACGTAAACTTACAAGGGCGCCCTCTTAGATTTACAAACTAGATGCCATTACTTCAAAGTTGTCAAATTTACGGACACCTAGCTGTTAACACGAACGGATGGCTGGCCATTGAAATAACGTTAATTTATATGTTCAGACGTTAGGGCGAATTTATTTCTTATGTATTTTATTATCTTTTTTTCGCCCTATGTACAAGCAGATATAACAATTTCCCCTTAAGGTGGGAATTAGCGTTATATATATATATATATATATATATATATATATATATATATATATATATATATATATATATATATATATATATTTCTATAAATTGGGATTTAGGCGAAATATGGTATGAAAAAACGCGACTGTTGGGAGAATTCGACCTTCAGGCGAAAAAACCGTTTCGCCTTAACGTTTTACACACTGTTTTATATAGGAATGCGTAACTCTATACGCAAGTCCGATTTACCACATAATGTTTATGCAATTACTTAGTTGCACACCAACTTACGTGCATGTATCCGTTAACACTAAGGACTTACGGGCCATTGAAATAACGTGCATATATATCTCAAAACCAAAAGGGGAAATATAATCTTAAGTATTTAATTGTTTTTGTTTTCGCCTTTTGTATTAGCGGATTTGACCTTTCGCCTAACAGGTCGATCTAGCGTCATATATATATATATATATATATATATATATATATATATATATATATATATATGTGTGTGTGTGTGTGTGTGTGTGTAGGAATATGTGTGGGTGGATATGTATGTGTGTATGAGTATATATGAACCGTACGGTATATATTTATATATGTATATGTGTATGTGTGTTTATATGTATATATATATATATATATATATATATATATATATATATATATATATATATATATATATATATATATATATATATATTTATAACAAATTGCCATATGAAAGTGTACATGTCTTGAGGGAAGGTCCCTAGCCTTCAAGGTATAAGCATGACGGGACAAATAAAAGAAACACACACACACACACACACAAAAAAATTCATTCTTCAAGTTACATTTTAATGCTCGTAGAGCTAATTGTCAGTTCTAAATGACTGACATGATTAATTCTCAGGCAGCGGTCCTTGAGTGTTTTATGTCACTTTTCCTTTCAGCTTACCGACCGTAAAAGTCAAAACTTTTTTGATTGGCTTGTTTTCTTATGTAAATTTTGGGTCCCTCCAACCTTTCAAGTTAGGGCACTTTCAACCCTCGTCGGGTCAAAAAAAAAATCCTCGAATAGCCACTTTAGAATCTAGGTCTCCGACAAGGTAGCCTTTTTGTTAGCAAAGTGATTAGCCCTGAAAAGATTTCATAGTAGAAGTAAGCTATGTAAAACTTAAGTGCTACATATATAGGCAGACGAGCTGCGTGAACGAACATCAAGACCAGACCCTTGTTTTCTATTCATATCAATGTAAAAAATAAGTACCGGCCCATCACTTCCCCCTGTAACTGATCTTACTTGTTTTGTCGATTTTAAGACATTTCCGTAAAATTTCTCTAGTACACGATTGTAGACAATTTAATCACTTTTCTGATGGGGGAAGGGGGGGGGGGGGATTTGTTAATTTGCCATACTTCGTCTGATATCTGTTTTGATCTTAGAAAAGTTAATCAGTGCGGTAGTTATGATTTTTGTCACTTGCCGAATAAAAGAAAGACTGATTTTAAGCCAAGCTGATTAACTTTTTACCATACTTTCAGTCATTTCCTAGTAACAGTTCTGTTTTTCAAATGGTCTAGAGTTGCCCTCGTCAGTTTTGAGAAAAGAAAATTAATAATAATGACCGTTTTCTCTGATGTTTCTTGTATGGAGCTGACATTTTCAATTATTGACAGACATTCATATCTGAGGTACACAGAACATATATTTACTAGCTTTATATCCAATAAAAAATTAAAAATCAAAATTATAGCAAGTGCAGCTAAAAACGTAATATTTTCAATGTAGGCCAACTGTCAAAGTAGAAAGTTAACATTAATGATAGCCTACACATAGTATGGTATGTGAAGAGGGTTCGAAAACGTGCAATGTCCTACCAAGTATGATTACAAGCATGTCAAGTTAAAGCAGTATGCCATTGCCAGTATGATTATATCTTAGAAAATGACTGAAATTCCTCTGTCTTTACCATTCCGACTGGTTCCGCCGTTGCCTTTGAATTAAGTGTAATACTAACAAGACATCGAGTTCTTAAAGCAATATATGTTGTACACTGACGGTCTGGCTACAAACGAGGCAGACAAAGGCACCATAGGTAAACTCATGACTACAAATTCCTGTGATGGGATTTTCATTACGACCTCAGCGACAGGGACCCGCTACGCAGGCTCAATACTTGCTGATTGAAAAAAGACGGGTGGTATGCACGCATGAAAAAAGTTACATCCATCCACCAGGCCTAAAGCAAATGTAGATAAACCAGTGCATTGTGAATACGGTATACGGTATGCGGTATGCCGTAAGTGTTTCATTTTCAGGACAACAGTGTTTGCTTTAATACGCCGACTAGTGCAAACAATGAAAGTAAAATGTAAACGATTGAAGGGGACTGTCTGTGCAAATTGCGCAATAACCTAGAACAGGCTGAATCAAGGGGAGTTTGCAATTTTTGATTTTTTCTCCAAGTATTAATAAACATAATTTCGAATTCCATTCTATTACGCAATGATGCATAACGTCATAACGTGTAAGTCTTCTGCAAGTAATAGACAACAAATCGACATCCACGTAACACTGCAGCTTAACTTTGACCTTAGTCGTTACGGTCGGGGGTCATACACCCTTCCTTTTCCACATGGGCATCAACAGGCGTAGACATAGAACATATCTTCTCAAGTTTGATAGCATTTTATATGCATGCATTAACTTACAATTTTTTACTCAGTAAAACCGAAAATGTCAAAAACAACCATTTTATTTTAAATGAAAAAAATTAGGAAAATACTCAAGCCTACACAACAAAGAATGTTTAATCTTAAAATTCAAATGCATTTTAGCGAACCCACATCCCAGGACGCTAGAGCCTCGCCCAAGCACTAGACCTGTTCAAGCTCATAAAAGCACCCTCCCTCCCCATACACCCACACACACACACACACACACACACACACACACACACTTTTGATAAACTGTTGACGTCCTCAAGATGGTTCTCTATAAGCTTCTAGTTCATATACCAGATCAAGGTATCAATCTTCATTGGTAACTAACCGTACGTACAAGAATAAACACAGTTACAAAGAAAAACGTCCTTAGTTTATCCTTAATATAACTCATTGGTTGGAAAGTATAAAGGTACGCCATATGACATACATAGTCTCCAAAATGATAAAATTCTTGAAAGCTTAAAGCACCCTGGTCTATAATCACCACTGACGTTATATACATTGAGTAAATCATATTTACAGGAATTGATTACGGGACAATTAAACATGAATGCGTAGCCAGGCTACTATATTTACTTGAGCAAGTTGAGCAGCGAAATCAATCGGAAAAGAACAAAATATTATTAGCAAGTTTTAACTGTTTTGAAGGAATATTTTTATTTGTGGAGAGACTGGGAGGAGAAGGGGGAGGATTGAAGCATTAAGGTGCGTTCACACCAAAACCGAAATCTGCTGCGTTTTGCGGGCGGGACGAGAAATTTTTTCCCCAAGACAACTAGGGGCAATTTTACTCCAATGAAAATTTTGAAAATCTCCCCATTCGTTCTGAGATAACAAATTTCGCGTCCCGCCCGCAAAACGCAGCAGATTTCGGTTTTGGTGTGAACGCACCTTTATGAAGGTGGCATGATCAACATATCTAGTTTCCTCTTAATCGTCACATCAACACTGGGAGTGGATGAATGAATTTAAAAATGATCGTCAAAATCATCATTGAGGAGTTTTTACTAAAAGAAAATAAATTGGTAATACGAAAGGCATACCCTGTATTCTGACTCAGTCCTTCAACCTGTTTCAATGAAAACCCCACTTACGAACAAAATAAAATCTTTGAGAAAAGCTGAACCCAGCTGAACCCAATCACAGACACACATACACACACACATACGACATCACCATGGCATAGATTTCTTGCCTGCCTTCGGCTAGAAATAAAAAATCACAGGTCATTTACTCGGAAACGAACCTTCAAGTTGGCTTTATATACCATAAAAGTAATCAATCTTGAACGCATTTTAATGTAATAGTCTAAAAATTCGCGTGTGGCCAATTCGTTGTGACTTTGTTGCCGGTGGCTTATGACATCGGGCCACTTGTTTAGAAATAGAAGTGAAGGAAAGTAAAACGGTTAGTTCGCTTTGCTTGTGATCTACTTCAAGAGTCTGTCCAATTGCATCAGACAGTCAAAATTGAGATGGCAAGCTGGTTAATGAGTGGATTTTCAAATGACTCTTTTTACTACACCAAATATAGTAGCTACTAAATACCTTACACGTTCTGGAATAGATTAACTCTATTACAATTGTGCCAGCGGTATTGAAATATCCGGTTAATATTTGTCGTATTCTTATTCAGGAAGTGAATTTAGCATTTTGAATTGAAATGAAAAGTCTCGAATATGAAAATACATTTTACGCACAATTTTTGCACTGAAGAACCTCAATTATTCTCTCTCCTTTAAAATTAACCATCGTTTTACTGCGATGCTTCCATACGGTCTACATGCAGTGCTACATTAGAAACTCTGGTGAGATTTCATTTAATAAACCGTTCTTTTTTCAGATAAAATAAATTGGTATAAAGGGACAGTCCTTCTGAGCAATCGGTGACTTCAGATGCACCACTGTTCACAAAAAGCTGTGTGTTTATTGAATAGTATACCAATTGAAACAAATACGTAATGCTTAACACAGTTTACGTTCAAGTTATTTTCAACTAAGTCAACCAAAATATGTACATGTTAGGTATAAAATCGTGTTACTATTTACACTGTATAAAACCACAATCGAAGTCATATAGCCTGAGACGTTCGAGGTGTATGAAACTACGGTAAAAATCTTGGGGCGGCAACTTCATCCCCATGTGAAGGCGACAATTAATATGAAACAGTTTCATGCCACAATTAATTCACAGCAAACTATTGTTTAAAGTACCTGTATCAGACTTGAAATAAAGTTCTTTTTAACTCAAAACAGTAATCTAAACATACCCCCAAAATTAAATAATGAGTCTAACGAAATAATCCCAACCCCCTCTCGCAGTATGATAGGTACTGGACTCAAACATTGGACCTTGATGACGGTCTCTAGAATCCACGGTTATCCTTTGATAATTTGTAAGACAAATCGATTTTTAGTTAAACATCTCGTCCTTTAGCATGTATCGGAGTACTTATAAAGTCCCTCATTAAGGTTTTATTAGTCGTAAGTCCCTTACCCGAGTACTTATAAATACCCTCGTTAAGTTTTTATTACACTGTTAGAACACTGTTTAAAATTTTTAAACAACCACATATTAACCAGTGAATCGCTCAATGTTGTTTAAATTTCAAACAACCTTGTTTGAAATTTGAACAACATTGTTTAAATCTCAAACAACCTTGTTTGAAATTTAAACAACATTGAGCGATTCACTGGTTAATATGTGGTTGTTTAAAAATTTTAAACAGTGTTCTAACAGTGTACATTAATTATTATGACTTCTGTCAATTAAATGATTTATCAAGATATTTCTAACTACAAAACTGTTCTCCCAACCACTAGTGAACCTCTATCTAGCTACTCGTTTTGTTCCTGTTAGCGTTCTAACACAGGTTAATCGAGTTACACCACAAAAATCGTTTACATATTTTATCACTTTGAAAACAAACCCTTTGAAGATCTTCATAGCTTAGACAGTTTTTATATGTGAATTTTGGCGAATATATAGTCCTATGTTTGTAATCTTTAGATTTAAATAGCGGTCTCCTACCTTGGACCTTTAAAATGTATGGCCTTCCACTCCTGAAACTGAGCCGCAAAACCTCATCTAACTCATTTAACTCCTTAAAGTGTTGTTACATATTTACTAACACTCATCAAGGTACCATATGGAACTTTCGGATGCAGCTTTAGCAAAAGAGGTTAACATAAACACAAATAACTAAAGACCGTCTATGGGGGAAAAGGATGCCAACCGATAGGTTGGAAAGTGAATTTAAAATGCTTATTTAAAGACAAAAAAAACGACAAACTTGATGTAATGCTGCACGTTGTAAACACATTTGACTGTTCTTTAAGGGTATGTTGACCTCGACTTCTTTCATTGAGTACCTAACTGACGATTTTAAGAAGTAAATTTCCTTACTGTAGTAGTATACTTCCTTTGACTTTATTGATCAAAGTTCTGATTCTCAATTTTCTTTTAGACCGAGTCATCTGTTATCCACTGCAAGTGATCTTGCATTAAACACTATGTAGTTTGCATCATGCCATATGATCCACTGGTGCTCCCCAGATCTACAGATCTCTGCGGGTACTCTGTTACCTTTTTAAAATATAAGACAAATGCTGCAAAAGTAAAACCGAAAGCTTGACTGACGCAATATACACAGCATCAGTTGAAAAATCTGCAACAGCACCAATTTCGGTACTGACGTCGTTATGTGGTTAAGATGAGTCTGTTGCTAACGTCACAGAGTGGTTGTTGCTGACGTCACAGAGTATGGTCATACCGTCAACTCATCCCGGTCACAACATGGAAAGTTAGAAAGTCTGGAGAAGAAGAATAAAGTAGCAGAAGAAATATATAAAATGTAGCGCTGTTTTGGATTGCACCAATGTCTAGAAGACTGACCCTATTTTGCATTGATTTTGCAATTATTTAGGAATATTTCCTAATCACGTACTTTCCTCATTCCCCCCTCAATCTTGCCTGTACTGATATATCAAAAATATACGTTACAACAATATGCATAACGAGAAAGAAAAAAAATCCAAACCTCTTTTTTCCGACAGCCGGTAACAGTACTACAAACATAAACATGGGCAATGATACTTTTACTGCATATGATGTATATAACCATATGCGGTAATACGCGGTAATAAAGGGTAGGTGTATATATTGTGGCGGTTTTTAACATTTAACAAGCGCCCTCAATTTCAAGGAGAGTAGAAAAGATAGAAACTACCCTTTTTCCGATCGCAAACCTCCTAGAATAACTGTAAATCGGGTTGCTTCTTAAAGAGCGTAAAACATTCGTTTGAACCGAATAGATTCCTTTGAACGGAAGAGGATCCTTTGAAAGGAATACTTTTGAATTGAAATAGATTATGTATTGAGGGAGCATCTCTCAACAGAATACTCCGTCGAACGGAATACTTGGCCACGGAATAGGTTTACTGACGGAATATTCCTAACGGAATCATTCCGTCTGTATATGTAATGAACTTTGTAGCTCTAGCTATTGTCGATGTGTACAGTTTGACGTCTTTTCACTGAATGATCTTTCTGCATAGGCTTTGCTAGTGAGGGCGTCCTCCCTGATAAGTGTGACTGACCAATCAATATTAAGTATTGGCTTTATGTTTATTAATTATTCGTTTCTGACCAATCATGTTTGATTATTTAGTAAGCGAAGAGTATAAAAGATGATGATTTTCGTGATTTTAGTGCTTCGGACCTTGGATTGACTGTCCGGTAGCCATGGTATTCTGATGCTCCTACACTTGTCCATACTTGCCTAGTCAGAACGGAATAGATGGTTCTATTTACTTTAACTCCTTGAGTCTTGTTCTTTCTTTCTGTTTCTCCGACGGAACAAGAAGTCACCTCCGTTTCACAACAGAGGCCTATCCTCCAACACAAACCTCATCTGTGACGGTTATTAGAATTCCGCTCCGCCCGTTACAAATTGGTGTGCAGCGGTGGGATAAGACTTCTGATTCCTCTATCAGAACTTACTGGCTAAAGAGCAAATCAGAAATGGATCTAGGTGCGGGAGTCGTGGAAGGACCGATTCTTAAGCCTCATATACCCGAAATTCCTGGTGGACGGAATGACAAAACTTGGAGTGACCAAGTTTCCGTGGCATCCAGAGATTGCGATGACGGTAATGACTTGCTTAGGCGGCGGTACAACTCTTTACCTTCGCTAAGCAGAATTGAGGGCCCGCGGTCCGGTTCAATGAAGGAATACCAATCCGTACGGAATACGGCTGCTCGCACTGAACGGAATGTTTCGACTAAAGCAGTAGGGTTGGAAGGTTATTTTAATTCTGGGGCTGGTGACAAACGTAGGCAAGCGGAATGGGAGTATGAAAGGAATGTTCTGCTTGACTTCTCAGCTGGTAAAGTCGATTGCTCTTCATCCGCCGATAGGCCTGCGGGTAATGATACTGACGGTAGGGTTGGACGCGAAGTAAACCGTGGGCCGCCTTATGATGATTATATTCCGGCCAGAAGGAATATGGACATTCCGCCGAGGAATACTTACAATGATGATTATATTCCGGCCAGAAGGAATGTGGACATTCCGCCGAGGAATACTTACAATGATGATTATATTCCGGCCAGAAGGAATATGGACATTCCGCCGAGAAATACTTACAATGATGATTATATTCCGGCCAGAAGGAATACGGACATTCCGCCGAGGAGTACTTACGATAATGATAACAGTCCGTTCAAAGGGAATTTAAGTATTCTGCCGAGGAATGCTTACAATAATGATAACACTCCGGCCAGAAGGAATACAGACATTCCGCCGAGGAGTACTTACGATAACGATAAAGGTCCGTTCAAAGGGAATTTAGGTTTCCAGCAGAGGAATTTTAGTTTGAGGTATCCTGATAAACAGGCTTGGCTGGAAGAGAGGGGGCAAAGAAAGCTTGGCTTTGAGGGCATAGGGGGACGGGATAGAGGCTATGAGTGGACATATGCCGACGAGCCTATCCCGGGCAGACAGCATGTGAATCACCCTACAAAGGATTTTTATAAGATTTTCCCAGGTGATGAACGGAAACAATGGAATGAAGGAGGGAATGGCTACCCATACAAAGACACGGGCTTCTCCGTACCGAGGAAACCTGTAATGCTCCCGGAGAAGTATGACCGGAAGTCATGTTGGAGTGACTACTTAGTTCACTTCGAACATATAGCTAGTATTAACGGGTGGCACCAACTCGAAATGGCAAAATTTTTAGGGGCGAGCTTGAAAGGAGAGGCGCAAAAGGCGTTCACGGACCTCCCACCACATGAGCGCCATAGTTATCAGGCTATGTGCAATGCCTTGAGCAGGCGATCTGGAGTAGAAAAACAGGGTCTTATCTACAGAGTCCGACTCCAAAACCGAACTCAGGGTCCCGATGAGAGCATTGTTGAGCTTGGGCAGGCGCTAAAACGGCTTATTGTGAGAGCTTACAGTAGAGTTAGCGATGAATTTGCCATTGATGCATTCAGAAATGCACTGAAGGACCCTGAACTCAAAAAAGTGTGTATCAAGCCCACCCCCGGGATTTAGATGAAGCAATAGGGGTCGCCGCTGAAATGGAAACTTATTTGCAGGCAGAAAAACACAAAGGTACCGGAAACGGGAGTCGGTACGTTCCGTGACTTCCGGTGCGAAGAATGTAACAATTTTAAGGACCTCAAAAGTGAACTGCAGCTTTGGCTACGAAATGAAATGGATCAGGTTGTAACCAAGTTACAGGGCATTGGTTCTAAAAAGGCGACGAAAGATCGGTCTCATAAAGGAAATCAAAAGAGCTTTAGCAAAGATAAGCTGACTTGTTGGAACTGTGGAGAAAAGGGACACTACTCAAACGAGTGTACGCAACAGAAGGATCCAGATGTCCTTCCCTTTAGAAAATCCACCAAGGAGGGCCAGAATGAGGCAGTAAACGAGCCAGTTACTACTGTATGTAATGGTCTGATGACTGTAGAACCTAATTCAGGTAAAGAGGCCTTCGTAAAATGTAATGTGTTGGGACTGACAGTGGAATTTCTAATTGACACTGGGGCTTTAGTAACTATCTTGAATAAAAGTGTGTTTGAGAAGGCAGAGGCTGAAGCAAGACCAACCCTTACAAATACTGGGTTCTCCTTAAGCGTGGCGAATGCGCAACGCATTCACCCGCTCGGAATGTGCGAAACGGAGTTACAATTTCAAGAGAATGCGCAATTTAAACACGAGGTTATTGTTGCAGATATTAAAGCAGAAGGAATTCTGGGCTTAGATTTCCTAAAGAAGTACAACTGTGTATGGGATTGGGAAAAACCTTCCCTACTGATGAACGGAAAAGAAGTTCCTTTTCGTGTAGAGTTAACAGAGCCGAAAGCGTGTCGGGTCAAGGTCGAAACCGATGCAGTAGTACCTGGAGGCCAAGAAATGTTGTTCATTAGAACTCTGGTTAACCCATACAGGTCGTGTTCTTTGGGGTACTTGGAGGGGCTTAGTCAATTTACGGACAAGTTTGGAGTTGGAGTCGCTAGTACCCTGGTTGATGCACAAAAAGGACAAGTCTTCCTACGTCTCTTTAACCCCGGCGAAGAGCAAATCCGGATCCGGAAAAACACACACGCTGCAATGTTCATCCCTATCGAGGAAGTGATAGAACTGGCACCCCAGGGCAAAGGTGAGGGGGAAGCTGTACATCGTGTGGACACAGGAGTTGGGGGCAAGGAAGTGCCCCCACACTTAAAGGAATTGTACGAGAAAGCCAGTGCTGTGCTAGATGAAGAACAAAGGAGTCTGGTTACGAAGGTATTGACAGACTTCCAAGATGTCTTTGCGAAAAACGATGACGACTTGGGCAGAACGGGTGAGGTTAGGCATACGATTAACACTGGAAAATCACCGCCGATTAGACAGGCTCCAAGAAGATTACCGTTTCATAAGCGGAAAGAAGCTCAAGAAGAAATCGAGCGTATGCTTGAAAGGGGAATAATCGAACCTTCAGATAGTCCGTGGGCATCACCCATTGTTCTTGTTCGTAAAAAGGATGGTGGAGTCAGGTTCTGCGTGGACTGCCGACAGCTTAATGCCGTCACTATAAAAGATGCGTTCCCTTTGCCATGTATCGAAGAAAACATTGATGCATTAAGCGGGTCCACTTGGTTTAGCAATCTTGACCTTGCAAGTGGCTACTGACAGGTTTCTATGGATGAGAAGGACAAGGAAAAGACAGCTTTTTCCACTTACTCGGGTCTGTACCAATTTACGGTCCTTCCCTTTGGGCTCTGTAATGCGCCCGGGGTCTTCCAAAGACTAATGCAAAAAGTTCTGGCCGGACTCCAATGATAATCAGCAGTTCTTTACTTGGATGACACTGTAGTTTTCGGTAAAACTTTTACCGAGCACTTGGACCGACTACAAAACGTGTTGGAGCGGTTGCGTAACGCAAACCTTAAGGTAAACCGAAGAAATGCAGCATATTTCAGGAAAGTGTTACTTTCTTGGGCTATGTGGTTTCATGTGACGGGGTGTCTACGGACCGATCTAAGATAAAAGACATTGTAAACTGGTCAGTTCCAACTAATGCGACCGAAGTTCGAAGCTTTTCGGGCCTTGCGTCCTATTACCGAAGATTTGTCCATAACTTTGCACAGATTGCAAAGCCTCTGCACAAATTGACGGAGAAATCGGTAAAATTCTCATGGTCCACTGAATGTACGGAGGCGTTTAACCACCTGAAGGAGAAACTAACCTCTACGCCAATCCTAGCATACCCAATGCAGGAAGGACAGTTTATTCTGGACACCGATACTAGCTCCGTTGGTATCGGAGCTGTATTATCCCAGGGGCAAAATGGCGAAGAACTTGTATTGGCCTATGCAAGCAGGACCCTGAGTAAATCTGAACAAAACTATTGCGTGACAAGACGTGAGCTTCTGGCAGTAGTACATTTTGTAAAGCACTTCAATCATTACTTGTACGGCCAAAAGTTTACAATACGGACTGACCATGCGTCTTTAAAATAGCTATTAAATTTCCGAAACCCGAAGGGGCAAGTGGCCCGCTGGATCGAAATCCTGGGTTTCTATGACTTCGAAGTTCAACATAGGGCTGGGAAAAACCACGCTAATGCAGACGCACTTTCTCGTATACCATGTAAATAATGCGGGCGCACTTCAGAGGAGATATCTGAAAGCGAGGGACAAATCGAAGGTAATTGTGTGAATAAAGAAGATGCCCAGGTGAAAGAAGAACCGGTGTGTCATGTAGAGGGCCCCACTGCTTAAGCTGAGGACGCACCTGGAGACAGACATACTAGGAAAGTAAGAGCGGGCCCGGTGGCCTCCGAAGAGCTACTTCTTTCTTGGTCACGAGATGAGATGTCTGAAGCACAAGTACAGGACAAAGAGCTGGGTACTTTATTTTCGTGGAAGAAAGCAGGGGAAAGGCCTGAATGGAATACTATTTCACATTTTGGGAAGGATGTAAAATTCTGGTGGGCCAGATGGGAACTGGTTGTGCTCCAGGAGGATGTACTTTACATTCGCTGGTATCAAGGTGACATAGAAGTACTGAAGTATCTGGTACCGGCCTCACAACAGGAAAATGTACTGAAGCAGTTACATGATGTACCCACTGCTGGGCACTTGGGGATAAACAAAAGTCTCTCGAGGGCTAAGAGGGCCAAAGTCTACTGGAGGGGGATGAAGGAGTCAGTGCGTAGGCACTGCATGAAGTGCTACGAGTGCGCCTCTAGGAAGCCAACTCCGAAGGGTCGGAAAGCACCCTTGAAGCATTACCGAGTCGGTGTTCCTTTGGAAAGGATTGCAGTTGATATTGCAGGACCTTTTCCAGAGACTAAGGCAGGAAACCGTTATATAATGGTAGTCGCAGATTACCTAACCAAATGGACGGAGGCATATGCACTGCCCAACCACCAGGCCCATACAGTCGCCACAGCTCTCGTGGAACAATTTATTTGTCGGTTTGGCGTGCCAAGGGAACTCCATACTGACCAAGGGAGGGACTTCGAAAGCACGTTGTTCCAGGAAATGCGCAAATTACTGGGTATACGGAAGACAAGGACGACCGCCCTCTACCCGCAAAGTGATGGTCTAGTCGAAAAATTCAACAAGACGTTTGAGACTATGCTGAGTGCTTTCGTGGTAGAAAACCAAAAAGACTGGGACCGGGTCCTTCCGTACGTTTTAATGGCTTATCGTTCTTCCGAACACGAAACTACGGGAATGACTCCGAATCAACTAATGCTGGGAAGGGAAGTATAACTGCCCCTAGACGTCATTGTAGGAATACCCTTGGAAGGGGATGGCCCCCCTTCTGAGCTTGTGGAGTATAATCAGTCACTCAGGGATAGACTAGAGAAGGCTTATGATGTGGCTCGAGAAAACACAAGGAAAAGGATAATCAGGCAGAAACGAAACTACGACCGCCATGCGACAAATTTGGTTCTTTCAGAGGGTGACCCCGTGTGGCTCTATTCCCCAACAAAGAAAGTAGGATTTTCTCCTAAACTTCAGAGAAACTGGGAAGGTCCTTGGATAGTTGTACAAAAGTTTGGAGATGTTGTGACGGACCTAGGTATCTTCCTTGGTTGCCGTATTTGAGGGCGCTTTATATGAGTTCGCGGCTTGTTTTTAATTGCTATTGTTACGAAGCTACGATGCACCGTTGAGCTGATCTTTAAACTCGTCTATCGCAAGCATCCTAGTATAGTTTGCTCGAAATGTTTAACTAATCGAATTTGCTACGTTCCTTTGGTAACTTTGAAAGATTCACAGTCATGTAAGTTTCTTCATTTTCCTTCATTTTCAACAACTGTAATTAAGTCAGGATTGACCGGCCCTCTCTCAGGTCTTACTACTAGCAGTACGGTATGGGTATTATTTGTGCGAAAGTTCTACGTATCTTGATTTCCTCGGATTCTTACCCTAGATTATTGTTCAAGATTTCTCTTATGATGGTTGTTGTTTATGCACTAGATGCACTGGTTTACCGAGTTTTCTTAGATGGATTGTATTAAAGAGGTTAGAGTTGGGTCCGAGAGGTCTGGTCAACCTTATTCAGTGTATCTAAGCTTATGTGCACTCGCTTGCATTTCGTGTCGTTGTACAAACGTTTTAGTTTGTCGGAAGCAGCAGCCTGCCTGTTTCCTGGGCTATTTCTCAAGTATATTTGTCCTTTGTTTACTGCATAACACTTCTTGGGGATGTTTTCATATATGTTAAGATTCAGTAAAGCTGTTTATCAATGATGTAATGCATAGTTTAGTAAGGAGGTAGTGAATGGTTCGGTATCAGACTCATACGTGTTGTCGTTATGTACAGTATATGGGTTAATTGTCAAGCGCGTTGTGTTACGTGTGGAAATACTACACGTGGTTTGATCAACAGTGTTTTTTTGTTGGGGGCGCCATTTAAGTATTCTACCTACGGAAGCTTTGGTGTGCCATTTCGCACTAATTAGGGTATGTACGGTTTTATAAGAGTTTTTACTGTTGTTTTCTTGTTATTTACAGTTCACCGGTAATACAGTGAAGAGTTGGAATCCAAAACGCTGACTTTTGGCCACCTTATTTATTGTGTTCTGGTTGACACAAACTGGCAAGCGGTACCAGTTACAGATGTTCTTTACAAGATACAAAAATCGGCTACTTCCAAACCGCGGGTGGTCCATGTTGACCGCTTGAGAAAGTTTGGAAGCGATTTTGACCCGAAGATAGCAGAAAAAGTCTTAACCGAGTTCAAAACAAAACATGCTCTATCTCCATCCCAAGAAAAGGCTTCTCCTGAAACACAAAACCCTAACCAAACAAATGAACGGGAGACAGTTAAATTAAGTAGAAAAATAAATAAATCCGCACCGAGTGAAGTGACACCAGTGGTGGTGACTCGCACTGGAAGACGAAGCAAGCAAACTGCACGATACCAATGTGATTAGCTAATCGGGCGGAAGTCCCCTCATAATGAACAATTATCAACACCGAAAACAATAAGCCGCATTACTTCGAGGTTTTCTTCGATGTGCAAAGATTGCTTTATCCTACCTTTTCCCCTGTAAACATTTGTCATTCCTGTGTGTAACTTCAGTAGTGGAACTCGTGAAGTAACCAATTATCAACATGGAGAAGTCGAAGGCACGTTTCCCCTGTGTTCATTGCGGGAAGCGATACAGTAGCAAAACTAATCTAAATCGTCACCTTGCGGAAATTCATACTACAGGAAAGGCGAGGGCCTACCCGTGTAACCAGTGACAGAAAAAGTTTTCATCGAGGAGGTACCTATTTGACCATCGCCGCAAGTACCACCCCCAGAAAAACGAAAATAACATTGAAGGCCTTGAAAGTGAGGGAACCCTTCCAGACAGACCACCGATCCCGAACATAGACTCGGAAGGTGAAATAACAGTTGCTACCCCTGAAGAAGTGTCTGAGGATGAGGCTGCATCCGTTGCCCCATCCGCTAGCTCCGTTGAAGTACCGGCAGGAACCACAATTAAGGTTAACGGAGGAACCTGGAGGACAGCGTATCCACAGGTGATTTTATGCTTGCCAAACCCTGGGGAAGTAAGGCCAAGGCAAGAGGCTTCTTCTCAAACCGATGCTGTTGTCTGGCAGTTACGCCTCCAACATACTGAACTGAGTCTAGACTGAATTTGGGAAATTCCGTTCCAGATTGACTCCGTCCGTTGCAGCTGCTTCCGTCCACATTCGTATGATTCCGCTCTGACGAAGTGACCCTGCTCTTCATCCGTATTCCGTCAGCATCATCCTGTACTGTTTGTTATACGAATTTTGTGTAAATTATACAAAATGGACATCACATTTTATTTGCTGTGCAAGGGAAGCATGGATAACTTGGAAAATTTTCTTTGATATATTTTTGTTTGTGCTACGAAGGGACGTTTTATATTTTACTCCTGTTTACTTCATGGACATTTCATTTTGCTTGTGTTTCTTCATCGCAAAAAGGACGATTTATGTTTGTGATGTTTACCTGTGAATTGACACTTCATACTGATTTGCCCTACTTTTCGTTGTGGACGCTTTATTAATTTTTGTTCGACCCAGGTGTTGAGATTTACCGCTTTGTGCATTGTGGTGAATTAATGTTGTGCCGGATATTGCGATATTGTGAATTTTATCTTTTGTAAGGAATCACTTTGTCAAGGTAGGCTATGTGACTGAGTTCTTTAGTAATGTTTGAAAAAAAAAACATGTGATTGGGCCGTTTGAAGTAAAATAATTTCTTAAGTCAAGTGTATATAGTTAGTAATAGTAGTACCACAATTATACATGCATTCCGCTTATGTTCTGTATTTCACTATAGCCTATGCCTGTATGCAAAAATTGCAATGGGGCGTAATCGAACGTATCAAAATTTTTAAGTGTTACATGATTTTGGAAATTGTGGTTGTTAAAAGGATTCTTTCTCTGAAAATAGTTAAGTTGCGAGGTTCAAGTTGCAATCTCTACGGAGTAAGAGATATTTGTTTTCAATTTGTTCTACTAAGTAAAAGTGTGGGAAAATTTTGATGTGCAGCAAGTAAGGCTTATGATGTAACTTACCGTGTAAGGAGTGTTTTCAACATCGTAGTGTTACTTTATTGATTTCACTTTGTAAGATTGTCCCAGCAGAACTTTAGATAAGTTGTATGTAGATTTTATTGGTCTACACGAGGGCGTGTAGTCTTGGAAGGGGATGGTGTGGCGGTTTTAACATTTAACAAGCGCCCTCAATTTCAAGGAGAGTAGAAAAGATAGAAACTACCCTTTTTCCGATCGCAAACCTCCTAGAATAACTGTAAATCGGGTTGCTTCTTAAAGAGCGTAAAACATTCGTTTGAACCGAATAGATTCCTTTGAACGGAATAAGATCCTTTGAAAGGAACACTTTTGAATTGAAATAGATTATGTATTGAGGGAGCATCTCTCAACAGAATACTCCGTCGAACGGAATACTCCGCCGAACGGAATACTCCGTCGAACGGAATACTTGGCCACGGAATAGGTTTACTGACGGAATATTCCTAACGGAATCATTCCGTCTGTATATGTAATGAAACTTTGTAGCTCTATCTATTGTCGATGTGTACAGTTTGACGTCTTTTCACTGATCTTTCTGCATAGGCTTTGCTAGTGAGGGCGTCCTCCCTGATAAGTGTGACTGACCGATCAATATTAAGTATTAGCTTTATGTTTATTAATTATTCGTTTCTGACCAATCATGTTTGATTATTTAGTAAGCGAAGAGTATAAAAGATGATGATTTTCGTGATTTTAGTGCTTCGGACCTTGGATTGACTGTCCGGTAGCCATGGTATTCTGATGCTCCTACACTTGTCCATACTTGCCTAGTCAGAACGGAATAGATGGTTCTAGTAACTTTAACTCCTTGAGTCCTGTTCTTTCTTTCTGTTTCTCCGACGGAACAAGAAGTCACCTCCGTTTCACAACAGTGGCCTATCCCCCAACACAAACCTCATCTGTGACGGTTACTAGAATTCCGCTCGGCCCGTTACAATATCGTCATTTTTGGACATGTCCCTTTGACAGTCATTTATACACACAGTAAAATTTGCTTCAAGACTTCTCGGCCTTTTGGCCAAGATCACGTGTAGTATCTGTTCTTTTTCAGACAGTCAAGTACGAGACCAAGCATGACAGACCCATGATGTAGAGGTGTGAGGGTCAAGAGGCTGATCAGTTAAGTTTGGTGTCCTTTCGGGGACGTAACTCATTTTGGGGGAGCAGACCTTCGGGAGTAACGTTTGGTTTCTCCCCTTGGCTCTTTACCAAGGGTCGAGGGGATTTTGGCAAAGTATAGAAAACTTTGCTTCAAGGTCCCCTCATTCGCCAACCCCCTTTCAAACAAATCTCAGTTACTGAAGAAGATACGCTCAAACATTTAGTCTTCCAAAAGATCATGTGTGCTTCCTTTCGGCTACAGCATTATCATGAAATGTTACTACAAACGATCAGGGCCTAATGTAAAATAAGATAAAACAGTCTGGGCAGTCAGTTTTTAATAGACGAGTTGCAGGGGCGTAGCGAAGGTGTTATCTTTGGGGGGGGGGGGGGGTGGAGATTATGTTCTGTCGACGATCTGGTAATGCTTAGCGCGAAAACGAGCTGTAGCCGGTGGGGTCCTGGGCCCCGCCTAAGGACCCCTGGCTGGGTCCAGGGGGCGCAGCCCAAGGAAGCTCTGAGGTTTAGGTATACCTCTGGGTGAAGTCTCAGGATGGATGTATTTTGGTTCATAATGCATCATCAAATACAAACTAGATCCCACTAATTTTAATGTATTAGGCTATATCCCTCTCGTCAGGCCGCTATAGTTTTAGGAAGTTGGGATCCAGAGGTCCGCCAGTGCTTTAGCTAGGACCTTTTTCTCAATGCGACATTTACTGATCTGTGGCCTGGGGGAGGGTTCTAAGGGGAGGGGGTGTCCCCCTCCCCTTTTGAAATTTTTGAAATTTGCAAGTTGCCTAGATCGCAAATGGTGCAATATTTTGAGTGGATTTCTGCCCTAATGAGGAACCTCAAAATTTACACCCGGGTAGAATTAGCATGTCAGATTTTTTTGTCCGACATTTGTCGCCGTTTATGCGACATTGTCGCACAAATAGGGGATGGCTAAAACACTTGGCTCGCCTAAGGAGGATTCCGGAGGGCGAAGCCTCCGGAAGCTCTGAGGTTTAAGTATATCTCTGGGTGGAAAACTAAGTCTCAGGATGGATATATTTTGGTTCATAATGCATCACCAAATACAAACTAGATCCCACTAAGTTTAATGTATTAGGCAATATCCCTCTCGTCAGGCCGCTATAGTTTTAGGGAGTTGGGATCAAGAGGCCGCGCCAGTGCTTTAGCTAGGACGTTTCCTCAATACGACATTTACTGATCTGTGGCCTGGGGGAGGGGTCTAAGGGGAGGGGTGTTCCCCCTCCCCTTAGGCTATTTTTGGAATTTGAAAGGTGCCTAGATCGCAAATGGTGCAATATTTGAGTGGATTTCTGCCCTAATGAGGAACCTCAAAATTTACACCCGGCGGGTAGAAATTGCGTGTCAGATTTTTTTTTTGTCCGACATTTGTCGCCGTTTATGCGACATTGTCCCACAAATAGGGGCTGGCTAAAACACTGGGCTGGCTCTAGGGTCCATGGTGGGGGTCCGGGGGCTTCTTCCCCGGAAGCTCTGAGGTTTTAGCATAATCTCCCGAGAAAAAACTAAGTCTCATGCAGGATTGGTATATTTTGGTTCATAATGCATTATTCAATGCAAAGATTCCGGTTAATTCTAATGTGTTAAGCTATTCCTCCCGTCATGCCATTGTACTTCAGGTTCTGAACCTGTCGTTCACAAATGGAACACTATGTGTTCAGCATTTGAACACTAGACGCGTCAGGAGTTCAAATACGATAAGTGGATAGGCTTCTGACGTTCAAAAGGGGGAGAAAAAGTGTTCAGAATCTTAACACAAGCGTCCAAAATATGCTTTGAACGCCAGGATATGAAGATGGGTTTCTGTATCTGCTTCATTTCGGTGTTTTAAAGTTAAAAGCCTGAGACTGCAGCGAAGGCAAGACAAACGCGGCACGCATTATTTTTTTCCCGGGATGTTTGTGGGTAAACCGGATCCTCAGAAGTTTGCAAAATGTGTTTGAAGTCAAGGTTAGTGTTTAGGAGACGGGCTAAGGATACCCTCTCTATGGGTAATCGGGTGCTGCTCCCCATGGTGATGATTAAAGTGAGGAATAATGTGCAGAAAGTGCTTTTTTAAGAATGTCATATGACCCGAAATAGTGCACCTACACGGAAGCCGTTAATTTCCTTTCTTTTCCCGAGTTCCCGACGGACTCAGTCACTCGTCCAATTACACCGACGGCCGTTGATACGGTCGTATAAGGCCGTCACATGCATAATCAATTTGCCGACGGGCCTTCAACTTGAATGGACCAATTAGATGAAGAGCCGAAAATCGAAATAGCCGATAACAGACTGGCCCGTTCTCTCTTTCTTTTCATTCTCCGTCTTCCCTTTCCTTTCCTTCCTTTCCCTTTCTTTTCTCTTCTTCTCTCTTCTTTTCCTCTTCTTTTCCTTTCTCTCTCCTCTTTTTGCCGACAGACCGAAAATTTGCCGACGGGCGACCAAATATTGGGGGGTGTGACACCCCCACACCCCCGCTCGCTACGGCCCTGACGAGTTAGGAAATGTTTCCACGCAATGCATTATGGTATTGAGTCAAAGGTAAAGTGTACCACGCTTACAGTGTCCCAGCGCGGGTGTTGCATACTAAGCACGCAGAGCTAAACTCGTAGCCGTTGTGATGGTACACTTGACTTTGTGACCCCACCGGAAGTACCGCCGAATTTCCCAACTCGTCTATGAACGATCATGTATATTACGTGACGTTAAGATTGGTTACGATATGTTCCGAGTAGGAGAGCCTACAATATCCCCACATATCAAATGTTAAAGTTTACTGAAACCATAAACACAGTAACGATTAATGCTATTGTCATTCAATAAGTTTTTTTGGAAATAATATAATGAGTATTCTACTACCTCTAGCAATCCGTTATTGGGAATCCTGCATTCTAATTGGTTAACCACTGACCTGTCATTCCACAATATACAGTAAGTAAACATAAACACTTATAAAATGAAGTTTTTTACACATTTTTGGTGGTAGAATAGTCATAAACCACATTTGTCAGACTAATATTGACTCATAAACCGTCTCCGCGACTCCAAATTTGCAACATAACAGACTCGGCTTTGCCTCGTCTGTTATTTTGCCACGTTTGGAGTCTCGATGGTTTATTCACCAATATTAGGCCGCCAAATGCGATTTATTCCTAATACTGGTTGGCATAACTGTACATTACCTGATTCCCTTTCTTCATCTGTTGTATTTGTCTGATCTCCCTCACCTATTGATAAAACATCAGTTATGTGTTATGAATATAAAAAGGCATATCCAACACTGTGATTATCAGTTATGAATGCCCATTCTTTTCGAAATGTTTTACCCCCACCGTGACCCATCGAGAGTGGTTTCAATTACTTTTATCTGTGTTGTTTTGAAAGACTAATGTGGACTACCTCCTACCACCTGAGGTTCAGAAGACAGGTTTAAGATTAGCGATCTGGTACAGCACTTAAACGACTTTTACAGGGTCATGTCGTATAGAAAGAAGGTTCGTTTATCAAGCTTTCTATGTGAACAAAGCAAGACTGCGTCTGATACCCACCATATACTATGCTATAGTTTGTTCATGGAAGTACTACGTCAAGGTAGTGCTACCATGGTTCGTTTTACTCATTTGTACGGGAGGTACATTAGGAGGAACGTTGTAATCTTTTAGCTCTCTGGGAGAAGTGCTCATTCAGCAAAATATACATTTAGCTGAAGGGTAAGTTACTTTTATCAAAAATCTTACTACCGTCATTTATTGAATTTCTTCCTTGTAAGGCAGCTATAGAAAAAAGTACCACTAAAACTCTGGATGGGTTACTGATTGGCCGTACGTCATGCATTGTCTACAGCACCCACATCTGTAACATGATGCTATAATTACATTCAATGTCAACAAACCAAGGGTATATTGATTATTAATATATTAATTATTAATAAATTTAGCAAACTATAACGAAAGCCCTGATTCCTCTCCACTCTTCATCCTCTCTACATCCAACCCACCCCCTACATCCACCACACCCCCTTCCCGACAACCTTCACGTGCTCATTAAAGAGTTCACCTTACCAGATGCTGGTTGAATCTGTACGTTTTCATGGAAAAATCCCCATTATGATTTGCCTGGACAGCTAACCATACAACCGTCACCCAGAGGTCAAGGTTGCGTGATGGTTCGGTGGCGGGATGGATTATGCCATATGGTACTGGTGTTATCTGTATGTTTGCTAGTTTCCTTCTTTCTATGCGTAACGATCTGTTATCCTTCCACACAATTTCTTACTTATATATCTTATCATTCGTTTATTTCATTTGTATTGGAATAAATCAAAATAAATGAAATTAAAAACGAAATGAATGAAAGTAGTATAAGATCAAAACAAAGTTGGTGAAGCCAGACATGAACAAAGATGGAACTAAAATCTTTTCTACATGGTTATAACCACACACTGACAATCTTATAATTTTACGAGAACCATGCACAGGTGCACTTTATAGTTGTCAAGCTGCGAGATCAGTAGTAAATTACTTGTCCTCATTGCGATACAATATAGAAGTACGAACACATGCCCGTAGCCAGACAAGGTACTGAAAAGGGCGAGATGACTTTCAGGGGTAGACAAATTTTAGCAGGCGCGGGGTGGGGGAGGGATGTTTAAAAATGTTTCAAGTCAATGGCAACGAAGTTTTTTAGAGGACGAATTTGTTTACGGAGCCTCGTCCTCCCCCCTGCCACCCGATTTGCACCAACGTGGTTTCTCTTGTGTGTGTGTGTGTGTGTGTGTGTGTGTGTGTGTGTGTGTTTTCACTTTTATCCCGACATTCAGCAGGACTACAGTAAACGTGTAAAATTCTGGTACATTAAGCTCTTTTCAAGGTAGGCTAGGTCTTAAAGGTGATGTGACATGCCACCAAAAAGAGCTGTTTTACTTGTCAGTTAAAGAATTAAGTCTTCCAATCAAAGATCCGTTGGAATTATTTCAATATCTTTTACCGTTCTCAAAATATACGTCTTCAAAGTTTGATGGTTTCTGAAGAAACTAATTGCCTATGCAAAAGTAATGATGTGGAGTGTTGCACAGTGTGAAGATTTCTTTTGTTAACCCTATATAAATTATCTCTTAACTACTGATCATACTGATTACAATTTGGTGAGTGATATCAATATTTTTCAAGGAAAAAATTTAACTTTTAAAATAAACCCCTCAGGGAATAACAATGCTACTAGTGTCATTGAAATTAAGGTTGAAAAAACAAAGGCTAACATGTGCCATATATGGTATGTCCCTCTTTGGATGTCACATATTTGCATATTTAGCTCATGTTTATTCATGATCCAAGTGCGAAATTGAAATTTACCTGTAAAATGGTCAATATTTGATGGATTTTAATGGGAATTGTGGCTATTTTCTGGATTTTTAATGCTTTTTACATCTAATATCCAACTATGTTATTTTCATGTCACACGACCTTTAAAGATGTATTAGAATCGCTGGAGTTTCACGAAAACGAAGAATGGAATAAAGTTTGTTCCAATCAAACCATAGTGCATACCTATTTCTCTCCGAGTTTACAGTAATGTCAGAAAACGCTGTTTCATCCGGTCATAAAATAAATTGCCAAGTGTATGGCGCATGATTAGTCTATGCATAGTTGCCGAAAATATTTACAACATGCATGATGTCTGTCAGACTGGTTCACGCTAAAAAAGACAAGCAATTTATTCCAATGCCATGATATATTTAATTGGAGTCGTGTAAGCTTCAGGGTTGTTGATTTATTCCCTTCCTACCCTCTGGTTAACTTAAAGCTTCATAATTCCCCATGACACGTTTTGCTGGTTAAACAAAGTATAAAATCCGTATAATCGTCTACATCCATACTGAGCTATACAACTTTACGAATTCTTCGTTAAATTAGGATAAGCCTTACTTAAAAAGGCATACCGGTATCACCCCCAAGTCATTACAGTTAAACTTGCTAAAGTAATTTTCCTACCACAATTGTCATTCCCTATAAGTAAATACGTTAACTTATCAATATCATGAAGGTATCATGCAGATTAATAAACCTTCAAATTTAATCCTGTCCGTTTTAATATAAGACAAAAAAGTAACAGAATTGCTATGCTGAAGAGATGCAGGACATATACTTGCTTTCATAGATAGACGCAATGTAGTCAACAGGGATCCTTGAAAATCGGGGGTGTCAATCGAAATGGAAAAGTGGAAGGTCACGGAAAATGAAAAGTAGGATAGGAGCGTCATGCGGATTTTGTCTAAAACCGTTAACAAGTGGGCCTCAGATATGCCATATCATCGTTGACTCCCATGCTGGCAATATTCCATTGCACACCGAATTATTGTACTGTCCATGACGTCATGGACAGTACCTTAGGCACGCTTCTCATTTTCGAGAAGCAGTTCTTTCGTTCAATGTTTCTTGATTCTCATTGAGTGCTTTGTTCTACCATTGAGCTCATTATGTAGAGTGAATCATGTAGATGGGAACGAGACTTCCTGGTCACTTTTGGTTGGAATGGGGCTGAGCATGATTGGTTTTTATTTTAGCAGTTTTGTATTTTATTGTTTTGTTAAGAATGGCTTGAGTAAGTCAAACTACCTAAACAGTAGTAGGTCTACAGTATATTGTGGCGCATGGTCGTACTGTCGTATTTCGCACACAGTAGGCCTACTCTACGCACGCTTCTTATGTCGTAAAACCAGGGAGCTGCCATTGACACACACACTGTACGGCTATAAGTGCTGCCGCGTTTGCTGATTGGTCGATTGCTTAGAGTATGTGGGCAAGGTCAATCACGAAAGGTGAGATTTCTTGAAGCATTTTGAAGCAAGAAATGAAGCTGGCAGCCTATAAGTCCATTGTGATGATATCTGCGGAGAAGTACAGCTATAGGCTTATTTAATGTTGAGACATGAAATATTTTTGAATACTTCCCACAAGACCTTGAGATTATAGGCCTACCATTTCCTGCATGCAAAGCCCAAAATTTGTGCTTCTCGAAGTCAAACAGTAAAAGCAAAGTGATCTGTCACTCAAATTTCGGTGCATGAAGAGGATTTAATTATCTTCAAGTACATATAGGCCTATTGTCTGACGGATTTGGTCGATCTTTCTCACATCTTCACTGTGCCAACACTGAAAAATGAAAGAGCGATATTCTGAGCACAGTGGCGTAGCCACGGGGAGGGTTTTGGGGGTTGAAACCCCCATGACCCAACCTTGAAAAATATAATTGCAAAAACACATGATCACAATAAACGTTATTACATTTGAGGCACAAACATTGCACCATTTTGCATCTGGAGACCTAAAATAGGCGTTTTTCTCCCTCCCCTTAGACCTTTCCCTCATGTCGTACTCCAAAACCCTCCCCATGACACAATCCTGGCTACGCTACTGTGCTAGCATAACCACTGAGGACGTTTCAAAATACCAGCACAGAAACAATCATGGAGAGTAAGTGGTTACGATTTTCGTAACCACATTTTCTAGTTACAGTCTGACATTATTCTAGTGGTTATTCCAGTATTTTGGAAACGAATTTCATTATATCCACGTCTAGTAGGCAGGCCCGTATACAGTGTATACAGTAATAGGGGGGGGGGGGCTACACTGGGAAGGGTGTACCCTTTAAGATTATTTTTTGTAGCCAAAGGGGTCATAAAAAGTTGGTTTGGGAGTCATAGGGGTTGATATTTTAAACCCACTAGATATAGCCTCAGGAAATCGCTAGTGTGCAAATGTGGGTGACTGTGTGCAAAAACCTTTTCCCTTAACAGGAACAGTTCCCCTTCTATTGCGATACAAAATTCTTCTTGATGGAATCAGGGAAATTCTCGAAAGCTCTGGGGTATTAACAATAGGAAACTTAGCCTTTGTCAAGGCTTTTCTGCCGTTTGTTATCCCTCACTTTATTTAGGCCTACTTCGATTTGAAAGTAGCCTACGCGCTCCAACCATTGAAGCAAGGCCCTCGTAACACTGACTGCTGAGCAAACGGATCTCGCGTCGGCATCAAAGCCTTTGGACAAAGTGTTAATATATGCATCTATGATATTCACGTTGCTACTACTTACTATTAATTGTTATTATGCTGCTATGTCGTCGAAAGGAAATTGACCAATGAAATTGCTCGATCTTGTATTATTGTTGCTTGAACACTCGCAGAACCAGTCCCTGTTGTTGACCTTGCGTTATTACGTCGACCCAACGTTATCGCTCGTAGAACGGCCGACACTGGTAACTCAAACTCTTACCAAATCCATACGGCAGGTTCACAAATGTGTCCTTCCCTTTTGAAACAGAGCTTCGAGCTGCCGATTTATTAATGAATTCGCGTCTAGACTAAGTAAAGCTGCTGAATGTTGTGCGCTTGATTCATCCCATTGATCCCAGTTGTTGTTCCCCATGGAACGAACAGAACACTGAGGCAAGGTACAGTCGTGCATATTCATGCCTCCTTGAAACCGAAGACTCTCTGATTGGTTCCCACTAATTACTACCGATTTGGTAGCAGATTTTAAAGGTTGTAGTTAAGCAGTTTGTGCATGAAATTAACTTTGTCCAGAGGCTTTCCTGCGTAGCGATTTCCAGGGGGAGTATAACACCCAGAAGGTAACAGCCAATGTTTCCAGAGGGAAGAGGAAAATTGTCGCAGGAAAGACTCGACAGAGGCTATAGAAAACTTAGCATGGAGCTTTCAGCTGACCCCATATGACCCTGAGAGTTCATCAAGTACCGATTTTTTGCAGGAAAGCTTGAAAAGGAACGAGCAAAATGAGAGAAGGTGTAAAGATAGAGAACTCATCATTATCATTGAACATGTTTATTATTTGCAAATGTATTAAATCAATGTACTGTCACCATAGACCGAGAAATAATAGTTTTAAATAAGTCAGTTTAGTTAGAGAAGCTTCAAGTCATGTAGTTATGACTTTACGAATCTTAATTGAAGTTTCGGCTAGAATTATAGTTTATGTGTTTTTGCCAATAATATCAGGAGGGGCTAGTGTAAGGATTGCGCACAAATCGCCCTAAAGTTTTGCATTAAAATAAATGACCGTTTAAAAAGTTACATTGCGTGCACAGCACTGAGACAACTACCAAACAGTGTCTACTTCAGGAATGTCAATCCGGTGCATGAAATTTACAACTGGAGCCAGGGTATCCCTGATGGCTTCACATGCTTAAAGCGCGTGAATTTTGAAAGGTCCCAAATGGTAAATCCCCTTCTCGTTCTGCAAAATGGGGGTTACTAAAATAACTCCCACGACGCTAGGTAGACCACCACCATAAATAGGCACGTAAGGTACGGATTTTTTTCTTTACCAGGCCATAAGTTCCATTTAAAAAAATTCTATTTTGTGAGTTCAGGTTTTAGAAAGTTACTTTAATTTCAAAAGATTCTGCGTGGTAGAAAATCCCCACAAATTAAAGGAAGTATAATGCATTTCGAGTCTGCCCCCCCCCCCCAAGAAGGGGAATTTGGAAATAATTCCCCTACTGTGGCATTGTTGTAGTGCGATGCTCTTTCCAAATCACTTCTCGGCCTTATTGTAGAACCATCGCAGACATGTAACCCTATTATATCTAAGGCGGTATTAATGATAAACATAGCAGCTACAGCTGAAAGCACGCGAAACGCCCGAAACGTTTGATAGTTTCATATGGATTTCAGGAAATTGTGGTAGTTTGCGAACAACTTGTGATACAACATGAATCTAATAGACATATCACTCTTTTGAAAAGACACCTCATTCTATGCCCTACAGAAATCGATACATTCATGGCCTTTGGGGCTGTTTGTTTTTAATCTTTTGAAGTGTTGGGAAAGCGATGGGGGGGGGGGGGGTCCACAACTCTGTGACAGCTCCTTTGCTTCCAATTTTCTAACAAATTATGTCTGTCAAGATGATGAGTCTGGCTGTCTGAATATTCATAATCTTCCTAAAAAAGTACAGAAAAGCGGTAACACTCTTTTTACGTTAATTTACAGTTCCCTTTTTCTCGATATAATGCCTGCGTCGAAGAACAATATTAATTGCAGTATTTTTGCTGTTAAAATAAGACCCAATGAGTTTAAAACTGTTTAAGAAAAATAGAAGGTGAAAGGGCCTGAAAAAAAATGATGGTTAACGACAGAACTCGCCTAATACCCCTTCCCTCTGAAAAAAAATTGATCATTTTAAAGTGATGTTTATAGTCGCCTTGTAGCAAGCCCACAATACCCCGTGAGAGCACCACTTTTCATAGGTAGTAACAGTTTATGTTTCGATCGATTTTCCAGAGGGTAAGGGCGGCATTATATTTTCCCTTTCCTTGTCCCCCTGAGTACTAGCCTGCTAGTAGGTGAGACAACAAAGAATATGGGCAGCTACTTCCCCACAAAGAATCAGAGTGTATTTGCAGAGGTACGCACAATTAAACAAATCTGCTGCCGTAAACAGTCCACATCTACGTTCAACTATAGCAGCTTTCTCTGCTAGCCGATGGCCTACCATTCCTTAACCTTCATTCCATCATGGCGTGTAGACGCCTCGGAAGTTCAGCCAACGCTCCCTGACGCATTTTAGACAACGTTTAGAAACGCAGTTGAGCCAACCAACTTTTTTCACCTGGCCTTAAGTACCTGTCGTCTTAATTTTGACAACGTTTGCAACCCAAGTTGAGCCAAGGAACCGTTATTACCTAGCGTTTAGACCTGTCGTCGTAATTTTAGCCAGTGTTTACAGACCTAGTTTAGCCAACTATGGATGCGCCCACGCTATTGATACTAAGCCGACGTTCATTACGACGGTTTCAGTCCAGTCTACAAATAACATTTTAAGGGTGACTGAGTTACTTGTGAGGAAATTCTCCAACCCCCCGGACCTCTTCCCCTGAAGTATGCTCAAATAGAATGTTGTATTCATAGTCTGATATTGTATGAAATGCATTTTGTATTAGCCTATATAAGGCTCAGTGTATTTGCCTGTAAACACCAGATAATTAGTATTGCTAACGCTAACGTAGCTTAAAAAGTTTACCAAAATGACTGATATTTAGAACGTAAATATTTTCAACCTATTTTCAATTCAATTTTACGTAGTGTTTCATGGTGTAGTCCAGTATGCCACAGAGTCAAAAAAGTGTCGGCTCATTATGCAGAATTTGCAAATACTGCACATTCCATTCCGTATAGGTGTGATAGAAGGTGTGTCAACTTTTAACCAATCAGAACGTTTGGTTACATTTGCACCCGAAGTGGATGAATCACTGTAGTTCGTAGGCCTGTGAAGTTTTACAATGCACACGACGTAATGTAATCATAGACCCAGTCATGTACGTGTGTATTTTCTTTTTCGTTTGTGGCAGTAGTGATATATTTAATCAAAGAGGAAGTCTCTTGACGCCTTGTGTTATTTTATACTCTCTTGGGACTTAGTCAGCCCCAGGTTTGAGGAGCTGTCCTCAAATTTTTAACCAAAATTTGCTCTCGGTAGTTACTCCCAGCTCCTATGAAGTGTAGTTACCATAGCATGTAGTTAGTTTAATTTACAGTTTTTCATGTCCGTGTGTAACGTGGGTGCAGCCAAATAGTTTTTGGATTTTTTGCGTGTGACAGAGTTCGTAGTGGTGCCAATGGCTTCTGAAAGTTTTGCTACACAAGGAGTTGCTTCATTGTCGAGATACTCTCAGATAATTCGGTCTACATAAAACGAATTTTGACATTTGTAAATGAAAAAAGAAGAGAGAATTTTCTCATTTCACACATTCATGTAATGCTAATAAAATCAATGAATGAAATGAATTTTTAGGAATGGTGAATGAGACTCAACAACTTTGAAATTTTTAGTGCACTCGTACAATATGGTATTTTCAGAGAAAGTGAATCCTTTCATATCGCTATCACTCTCCGATTTTTGAATTACGATATTTAACAAGTAATAGTGATGTGTACCTGCAGTATTTTAGCAATTTTCAACATCAGAATGGTCACCTATGATCTGGTATGTTCTTTGTGGTACAGCTTGTCATCTACAATCTATAACGTCAAGACAGATATGTTACGGTAAGACATATCCACATAGCAGAAAGTATTTCATATATTTTACCATGACAGTCAATTCAGTGTTTTAAAATGATGATGTATGTATGTTTAGTACGAGCTGAGGTTTGGAATCACAGTTTAGTGTTTTCTCCTTTCAGGGAAACCCACCCTCACTTCCCTCGCCGTGTCGCCTCACATCGTCCTACCTTTTTGCAACAGAATGTGATTTAGGCCATATCATTGCACCTTCTAAATACTCGTCTGCATATTTAGAATCAGTAAAATATTTCAGACTTGGTTTTCAAAATTTTAAAAGTCCCAAGGGGATGTTATTTAGTATACAAAAGGTATATTCATACTAATCTAGAGGGACGCCATTTTGTTGTTTACGACTTATACTCCCTTACCTTTGTCCTAGATCCCCAGATACCTTCTTTTCCGGACGTTCAGGAAACTCCAATGCCACATCTCAGATATCTAGCAAGCTTAGTTTATGGGTGTGGTTTTCCAAACCCCTTACCCCCCCCCCCTCTAATTGGTCAATCCTTGAAGCCTGTTGATTTATGTTCATATGGCGCAGTGCATGTTTACTATGGACCAATCGGGAGCTCATAAATTGTATCCCATAATAGTAGCAGTCACCGTTAGGATCAGAGCTTCCACGTGTCTGTCGTCAATCCTGCAGTCACTTGAGATCAGAAGCTAAGAGAGACAAGACTTCAAAACAACTAACACCTCGCGGCTTAGGCCGTTGGACAAGGAAATTGAAGGAAGAGATATGAAGCTGTTTGTATTTAATCATCTATGTAAGGTCGGCCTTCAATGCTTCGATGCATGTATTTTCTGTGGTTACCAACGAATCGACTTAATCCTTTTGGAGAAATATGAATCAATAAATCAACGACAATGAACTGAAAGTTCACATTATCTGCATATCCTGTGGTTCTTTGGTCTCTTTGTAATCAAGCTACACCTCGATGCCTTAGAAGACCGGTTGGCCCTACCGTCATTTAACAGTGCAGACGATTTTAACAAAATACAAATTGATATTATAAACTCTATTCACTAAAACATTCGTAATCTGAACAAAACTTTGTCAACGTAAATGACTCCTCGAATCTCTTGAAAAATAATTTCAGTGTTCTCGGTTTCACAGAGACCTGGTTTACTCACAATTCTTCTCTCACCGTACAAGTAATATGGGGTCTGTACATTTACCAATGGTGACCTTAGATGTGTATTTCCTACTGATACTCCCACGCCTATAAGTGATATTTATCGGGATAGATGCTCCTTATACGAGTAAGGCTATAGTGGTGGGAATAACTTTTCTCTGATATACCCGAATTTTTACCAAATTAAGTGACTTGGTGTGTGATATTCCAACCAATGAATCTTCATCAATGAAGTCACGTTTCATTACGAGTATATATTCATCGGTACAGCAGTTTAACTAACGGTACTTCTTTCGATATAATCCCAGCCCTTGAGGTCTTAAATCTCGTAGTTATTTAAAGAAAAACCTGAATTGTTCTACTAAACACATGATACACACAATCTTGACTGGATTATATGTATGGAGAAACAAAACGCAATTTCAGCTGTTGATGAATTTTACATCAATTTAATTGAAATCTGTAGGGATACATTTCCGCTAATGAAATTCAGATATAACACGAAGTACAACCAAACTGGATTGAAACCAAGCTGCACATGTAACCACTGCCGCCTCAAATAACCTACACACTGTTAACTGGTCATCAAGACTGTTTTCTAATTGCTATACTTATTCTTATCTGGTTCATAGCTCTGCAGGACACGGCAGTCTAGTCAAGTAGTTGTCTAGTCAGGTAGTTGTCTAGTCAGGTAGTTGTCTAGTCAGGTAGTTGTCTAGTCAGGTAGTTGTCTAGTCAGGTAGTTGTCTATTCAAGTAGTTGTCTAGTCAGGTAGTTGTCTAGTCAGGTAGTTGTCTAGTCAAGTAGTTGTCTAGTCAGGTAGTTGTCTAGTCAAGTAGTTGTCTAGTCAGGTAGTTGTCTAGTCAGGTAGTTGTCTAGTCAGGTAGTTGTCTAGTCAGGTAGTTGTCTAGTCAGGTAGTTGTCTAGTCAAGTAGTTGTCTAATCAGGTAGCTGTCTAGTCAGGTAGTTGTCTAGTCAGGTAGTTTTTTACTGCAAGTAACACCTCTTTTGTCTAGTCATCTACACACTCCTACTACTTTACTACACTCTAAAACCCGTGTTTAGGAATTAAACACAGTTTTTGCCCCCACTTTAGAAACATGTTTAATTCCTAAACACACATGTTTAATTCCTAAACATTATGTGTTCAATTCCTAAACATTATGTGTTTAATTCCTAAACATTATGTGTTTAATTCCTAAACATTACGTGTTTAATTCCTAAACGTGGTAAGAGTGTAAACGTGTTTCCAAAGTGGGGGCAAAAAGTGTTTAATTCCTAAACACTGTTCTTAAGTGTATCTGCTTTTAGACACTGTTTTCAGTAGCGGATATTGTGTGAAAAAGTGAGGGAGGTATAACGGTCTTGAAGCAAAAGTTAGGCTACTTTGTGAAAAAGTGAAAATCGATGGGTGCTTTCAAAAATTGGAAGGGGTATCCCCAACGACATTTCCCGGGGATTTCCGCCTATTAGTTTTAGGTATCTTTCCTGAGCCATGTTAGATTTTCTATTTTACTGACTCGTTCAGCTTCGTCAAATGTTATTATTTTTTATTAAATTTGGTAAAATTTACAAAATATTTGCACCTGTTTATGTTTATAAGGTTCTTATACTAAGATAAAGAATTTCGTTACATTTTGTTGAGCGATACGCATCAGCTTGAAAAGTTTGGGTGGGGGAGGGAAATTCCAGATTATTACGTGGAAAATCATTGTGAAGCGCCACCATAACCTGGTACATAACTTACTTAAAAATTATGTGACGAAAGATCCTCCCAGATTGCAAAGATGGCACTTCCTGTGTCGGTACGATAAAATCTGTAGACCCCAGTGACAACCAGTCGCCCGACTGTTTACTTAGTTTTGCTCTCAATTGGACGGTTATGTCAATATAGGACCACAAATTTACGACAGTTATTCGAGTTTTGGTTGTTTCAGTTTCTTCCATAGTTCCGCTTCATACAGCTAAATAGCACGAACCCTTTCAGTCTCACCAAGTAACTCCATAGGTGAACTGCACAGTTTTATAAGTTGGAGTTCCATGCCATATCGCATAACCTAAGTGGTTCTCTTTTCTTTGTCACACAGTGCGGTAAGCAACTCGTGGAGGGAGGTTTGACTATTCCACCAGACAGATGAGGAGGATATAATCCAATGTATGTTATCCCCGATAAGGGTTAGCTGCCCTGGAAGTTAATCTAATGTTGCTTTAAATGAGTACAGATTGTTTTAAGTGTACCCACATATGTCCGCGCTCGGTGCCCTACGCATTTACGTTTCCCGAAAAAAAGCTTAATAAGCACGCATCTCTGCACCTCAATTATATACGGTCATCACGTAAAATATGCCCTGCAACGAAATATTGCTAAAGGTTATCTTTCATGACCCCTGCCCCTGTTGAAATCGTCCCTGCAAGCTTTCGTCCCCCATTCGAGGAGCCTAGCCCTCTTCCCCCATTGGGACGTACCCTGTCGCCACCCATGGCTACATGCGGTCACATATTGAAATTTCTAGACAAATAAGAATAGGAATGAAATTGACAGGTTTAACATCGGCAGACTGATTTCCCTAAGAGTAAACCCAGCATAATTTCATCATACTAGGGTGCCAGCGTCAAGAGCACACTATACCGGCTCTTTATGTCCACTTATTGTGTCCACTTGTCGATACGAGCTAAATTTTAATTAAATTAAAAATTGCTAATGACTTATCCTGAAATCAATTGAGCACATTCAGAATTGGCAAACTATAGTATATTTCTCTTTAATATGTCATGAGGGTAAGTCGTTGCCCATGCCCATATGATAATGATGCTAGGAGGAACCATAATTACTTTGATGGGGCTGGAGTTGCACCCTTCACCACAGGAAGTGGCAGTATGACACACAAATCTGCCCCAGTGGTTATGCGTCATCCACATAGAGGCTGCCTGAATGAGGGGAAGTGGTCATGTTAAGATCGTCCTCCTAATCTTTAATTCCTTAAAATAAAATTTGTTTTTATAATAATGAGAAAAGGTGAATAAAATTAACTATTGCATCTTTAGTTTGTATTGTACAGCGCGATAAAAAGGCCAACGATATCGGGAGCAAATCAAGCGGAATTCAGTCTTTGTTTCGAGATAAATTATTTAAACAAAAATGAACTACTTAGACGCAACATAACAATTTAATTTTTGCTTCCCTGAAAGGTGGAGAGACGCTCTCATCCCCCAAACAATCTTTGTGACCCAAGTGACTCAGTGTGCCTTACCTCCGACTGATAGTCTTCATCTGTCATCTTCCTACCAGGGAATTTCTTATACTGTAGAGAGAAAACAACCAGGTGATGTTAGTAATGCTATATACAAATGTATTGGGGACACGGCGGGAAAGGCAAGGTTGAATAGGAGTTGATAGTGTTAACGAATAACGCGCTTTATATGTATGAGGTGAACTGAAAATATGTCCCTCAACTTGTCAGGATTTATTTTTTTAATATAGCCTTATAATAATGCATGTTATACTTCTCAATGGATTAACCGTTTTGCACACCATCACTAACGTACTAAAAGGGCGATTCATACTTCAGTAGAGTGCAGAAATTGCCCTGCTCTTCAAATTTTGAAGGGAATGCCCCCCCCCCCCACTTCCCCCGAGAATTAGGTTGGGTGAGGGATTTGTCAGATCAAGAGATAGACCTACTTTAAACTCCTAACAAGGGTTCGTGACTAGGTTGCGATGCACTACTAGGTTGTGATACACCGTAATATAAGAAGGGGAATATAGTTTAAAGGTTACCTGGGACCGGCCAGTTAGTGAAAGTTGGAATGGAAGGTCATACCGTTGAAACATGCACAAAGCTAAAAGAGCTCCACAGTCATGGTCTCACAGGTAGTACACCATGCAAGAAAATGACAACTAGACGACCACTGATCTTAATATTCTAAACACCATTAACAGATTAATGGAGCAATTAAACAAAAGTTATGTCACGATGATAAACACTTAATACTGCCACTGAATCTGTAGGAGGCAAAATAATGTTACTTTATTAATAAATGACCGTAAACTTACCCAAAGATGACCTTTGAGTCCAAATCTCTGACCACCACTGATAATTTTTTATATTTGTATCATTGTGCCCAAATTTTATAAAGTTTGTCCAAGCATGTACTCTTGGGATGAGTCTTAACTTTTTGACACTTCCTTGCAACAGTGATGTATACATTATGGGTTATAAAACTTGTAAAAACTTGCCGACAAAGGAAAACGAAAAAAAAAAAGAAAGAGAAAAAGAAACAAAAATGCGGTGCGCTATGTTGGAGGAATTTTCCTGCTAATTGCTTTTTTTTTTTTTTTGAAAAGCTTTTCTCAAGAACTGCCTTGGTGAGCCGCTCCGTATTTTTGGTAGGGATTGTCCTTCCTTGAAATTTTGGTAACAGGGATTTTCATCACTTTAGTGGGAATTGGCCAATAGTGCAGCTTAAAGACCGATTCACACTTCCAAATGTGCACGCGCTATAAGCTATAAGAACTATACATGATCATCCTTTGCTCTGCCGCGCCAATTACGGACAAAGTTCAAAGTCGCACAACCTTGGTGTAGCATGGCACCCTGGTATAGCGCTATAAAGCTGGCACAGTTGAACACTGTTGAACACTGTTTGATGTTTGACGTGATTACTAATAGCTTTAACACCACCATACCAGGGTGCTATATACCAGGGTTATTCAACTTTGAGCTATGTCCGTGACTGGAGCGGCAGAGCAAGGGATGACCATATGTGGTTCTTCCTTTATTGCGCGTAAAAAAAAAAAATGGAAATACAAACCAGCTTTAAGTTTTGTGTACGTTTATCTACTGCTATTTCATTCACCAAGGCAAGTTTATGACTACAACGCGGTAGGCCTACTCTTTTAACTTTCACCAGGGCCGTAGCGAGCGGGGGGCGTGGTGGTGTCACCCCCCCCCCCCCATATTTGGTCGCCCGTCGGCAAATTTTTCGTCTGTCGGCAAAAAGAGGAGAGGGAAAGGAAAAGAAGAGGAAAAGAGGAGAGGAGGAAAAGAAGGGATAAGAAGGGAAAAGAAAGGGAAAGGAAGGAGTGAAAGGGAAGACGGAGAATGAACAGAAAAAAGAGAAAGAGAGAACGGGCCAGTCTGTTATCGTCTATTTCGATTTTCGGCTCTTTCGATTTTCGGCTCTTCATCTAATTGGCCCATTCAAGTTGAAGGCCCGTCAGCAAATTGATTATGCATGTGACGGCCGTATCAACGACCGTCGGTGTAATTGGACGAGTGACTGAGTCCGTCGGCAACTCGTGAAAAGAAAGGGAATTAACGGCTTCCGTATAGGTGCACTATTTCGGGTCATATGACATTCTTGAAAAACCACTTTTTGCCCATTATTCCTCACTTTTATCATCACCATGGGGAGCAGCACCCGATTACCTATAGAGAGGGTATCCTTAGCCCGTCTTCTAAGTCCTAAGCTTGACTTTAAACACATTTTCAAACTTCTGAGGATCCGGTTTACCCACAAACATCCTGGGAAAAAATAATGCGTGCCGCATGTCTTCCCTTCACTGCAATCTCAGGCTTTTAACTTTTGAACACCGAAGTGAAACAGATACAGAACCAGATCCTGGCGTTCAAGCAAAGATCCTGGCGTTCAAAGCATATTTTGAACGCCTGTGTTAAGATTCTGAACACTTTTTCTCCCTTTGTGAACGCCGGACGCCTATCCACTTATCGTATTTGAACGCATGACGCGTCTAGTGTTCAAATGCTGAACACATAGAGTTCCAGTTCTGAACGACAGGTTCAGTTCCTGAAGTTTAGTGGCATGACGGGAGGAGTAGCCTAACACATTAGAATTAACCGGAATCTTTGCATTGGATAATGCATTATGAACCAAAATATACCAATCCTGCAAGAGAGTTAATTTTTTACAGAGAGATTAAGCTTAAACCTCAGAGCTTCCGGGGAGCGTAGCACCCCGAACCCCACCAGGGGCCCCAAGGCCGGCCCAATGTTTTAGCCAGCCCCTATTTGCAGGACAATGTCGCATAAACGGCGACAAATGTCGCACAAAAAAATCTGACACGCAAATTCTACCCGGGTGTAAATTTTGAGGTTCCTCATTAGGGCAGAAATCCACTCAAATATTGCACCATTTGCGATCTAGGCACCTTACAAATTCCAAAAATTTCCAAAGGGGAGGTAGACACCCACCCCTTTAGACCCCTCCCCCAGGCCACAGATCAGTAAATGTTGCATTTAGAAAACGTCCTAGCTAAAGCACTGGCGGACCTCTGGATCCCATCCTTAGCGGCCTGACGAGAGGGATAGCCCAACACATTAAAATTAGTGAGGATCTAGTTTGCATTTGATGGTGCATTATGAACAACAATATATCCATCCTGAGACTTAATTTTTCACCCAGAGATATACTTAAACCTCAGAGCTTCCGGGGGCTGCGCCCCCTGGGTCCATAGGCGGGGCCCTGGACCCCACCCGCTAAAGCTCGTTTTTGCACTACGCATTACCAGATCCTTCGGCAAAACATAATCTCCACCCCCCCCCCCAAATAACACCTTCAATACGCCCCTGACTTTCACGATAACACAAATTACATTTCCACATGTCACAGTAGTGCCCAAGAAAGTGAGACTGAAGTTCTTTGACCTTTGTTTAATTCGTGATTAAAAGTTTGAAGTCTAGTGGCTTGCTTGATTACTAGTTTGGTTATGGGCAGAAGTAAAGTGCACAATTTTAATCATTGTTTATTGTAACAGGCTGAATTTGTTAATGCAAGGAGCCGTCGCCGATAAAAGACAACAAATTATAAATACAACGATCGTTTTCCACAAAGAGTGGAGCAATGCCAGGATATGTTTTCATTTCGTTTTCATTCCATTTATTTGTTTCTCCACTACAATATACAATATGACAAAGAATTACATTTATACAGTTACGGAGGCAATTTGTCGTAGTAGTAGCGGAAGGAAGTGAACTGCAAAACCCTGTTGGGCTTGACATCAAAGGCAGAACATTCCCTTGAAAAAAAAAATAGAGTAAAGTTACTAAAATAAAATAAATTGTATTTATGTACTTGAATGTGTTTAAATCTCAATTGTCCCAAAATTAAAAAAAAAAAAAATTTTGATCGATCGGAGCAAGTAGAAAACATGGATCTAATCCGCCGCAGGTGTGTGGGTGTAAGCGACCCCTTCATTCATCAGCCTTCCTACCCAGTTTTACTTCGGGCAGGATAGTCTAAAGCAAACACTGAAGATATATTGCAGTAAAACAGGTATTGAAGCTCCATCTCTATATATTTAAATGCAAGAACTCCGATGTACGTGCATAATTATCTTAGTACCCCCCCCCCCCCCGCCTCCTTAGCCTAGGTCCTAATATTTGTGCACAGCTTTAAATAATGCCCGTATCCAAAAACTTTTGATGTTGGGGCGAACCTTCGCCTAGCCAAAAAACCCTGCACCCCTCGACGTGAGCGACCCCACCCTCAGCAACTGTTCATCCGACTTCGCACCCAAATGTACTAATGCAATTGAACACCATGCTATGCTGCAGGAAGATTTGTGAGGTTATTCTCACCTGAAAACTAGATTAAATGAACTGCCCGAGATAAGCTGTAAACTAAGGTAAGCAGTTTGTGTAAAAGTCTCATTTGCAGTAACAAGGGCAACAACATTCACAGTCAGCAAAAATAAACTGCCACAAAGAGCAGTCAGAACCTATACACAGAAATGCACGGAGTCGAACAAAAATAGATGGCAGGACCTTACAAATCTTCATGAAGATAGGAACCCCCTCCTATTTTAAAACAAGATATACATCAGAGGGGAGTCGAGGTTTGAACTTACTCTCCTTTTCCAGCCAACCTCCTTGTCACAGAAGCGCCCTTATTCGCCGTATAAGTAAACTTTGCAGGAAACCTTGTATTTGCCGAAAGTCGGTTACAGTGGTTCGCCTTAGATGTTTGCGCGTAGTGAATTACAGGACCAAATAACTACTCAAAATTTGACTCAAAACTTGCATATTAAAACGCGATAAAAATTTGTCCACTTTGTTACAGTTTTTTCAGAGTAAAGGTCCCTGTATTCCTCCGTCACGAGGCGGGACATGGCAGTCCCGTCGGTGAATACTTCTTCCGCATAGTTGCTTTCTCTCAGCGGTCAGATATTTCAACTTGACCCCAAATTTTTGTCGGGCCTCGCATCTTGTGGAGTCGTTGGACTCTTTTTTGTGCCAAAACTTAGTAATAAGATTTCTCTTATCGGTGCCACCCAGAGGATGAGTAGGGATACAAAATATCTGTGTCAAGGGTAGTATGCCTTTTCGACAAATAAACTCACATGGAAATATTTATTTACTTTACTAGATAATTTGAAAGAATTTGAAAATCGCAAGAGCAAAAAATGGAGTATGACTTCCCATGTTTGCAATTTGGCCAATTTCACATCAAATTTAGCAGGCATTCATCTTTCCATCATTGTTCGTTAAACTTTTCATTCAGTCGATAACCCTGTTTATGACTATTCTATGTGATGTATGTGAAATGGCAGTGTTGGCAGTAGCGTATGTGTGAGGGTTGGGGGCGGCAAGGGAGTAAGAGTGCCTCTACCCACCCAAGAGTGCCTTGGCCGGTCGGGCTAGCTCAAACTACCGTGATATTTTAGGCAAGGTGGGGGAAGAGGGAACTTCAGTGAAAGTGGAAAAGAGTTTTAACATAATTAACCTGTCCATTGCAAAATATTTAAAATGTATAGATACTTGCACTTCTTTTGCTATTCCTCTCGTACGTCGTTGATGCTTGCTACTCCCTTATCGAGTGCAATATTTCCAAGGCCCCATGTCGAGCGTACGAGGCCTTGTGCCATATGGCCCAACACATAGTGCTGGCCTTCGGTCAGAATTTTTTCCAGTGTCGTACAAGACCAAGTGAATAAATTAAAATATGTGGACCTCCAATGATGGTAAGTTACATAATCTGTTTGCCCAAATTAAGTTAATTTTGCCCACAAAGAATGCAGGTTTATCTATACAATTACCAAACTTTCGTTGCGCTTCGTATGCGATAAAGTTTTATCGCCCTTCATGAACTGTTTAGTTTTATGTAGGAAAGTGTAACAACCATACCTCCCAGTATCACATTAGACAAACGTGGCAATAAGAGTTTGTGTCAAGATAGGTGATCTCATCCACAGTTGAGTCTGCTATTTTTTTCTTTGTTTTTGTTGTAATTATGATAAATAAGTCTGAGGGTCTATTCATTTCGACCGCAAATGAAGCAATAATTTCAAATGCGTGTGATTCCATTTACGGTCAGCACTATACTGCTCTTAACGGGCACAGATTCTTCCATGCGTCAGTAAGCATTTTCGCCTGCTTTGCAATGCCACTTAAAAGAAAAGTGAAAGTTTTAAACGGGTGACCAGCCGAGGACCAATATGACAGTCTACTGAACCCAAAACTTCGTGCACTGCTTCGAGTAACTTAGTATTTTTTCACCGTTCCATGATGCCAACCTGAACTTGGAATGCACAAACTGTAGCTAGACGCTTAATGTTATTAATATCTATGATAGCTTCGATCTGGATCGATAAAATGTTCACCGGAAGCAAGAGTCTCATTTCTTATATATCCCTTTAAGAACTTCTTTGGAAAGGGTAAGTCTCCTTATGTTAAGCGGGCATATGACCTGTTTTACATTAGACTTCGTCATTGGAACCCACCCCCACCTCTGCGCTCTTTATCCGATAACTCGCGGGGTCTGTATTTAATTCTGTATCCCATCTCTGACCGGTCTAGAGGGTTGTTGTATTAATGAAAATTTTCCATGCTCTCCATACGATATAGGATCTGCTAAGCCTTACACCCCAGTAAGTAATCTCTTAATTAGGGCGAGGGATTACGTATAATTGGAGTGCCGAGATGCAACACTTTCAACCAAAATATTATTTCTTGTTTACCAGAATAAAAGCATTTATTTTGCCTCAAAATGGCAGATTTTCCGTCGGAATGGACAAAAAGGGAGGTGTAGCCCTAGGCCGGCCGCTTCACACGCCTTGGAACCTATATCTAATTAACTTAGCCTAAGTAATGCTTTGTTAAGATTGGCCAAAATCATGATCAATCCAAAGTTGTGATGACGTTATTATTGTAGCCTATGCAGCTTTCGGCGGACCACTTCGTCCAGCGACCGGTTGCATACGACCTAATGTATGTAATCCTAGAAAGGTTCCAAATGTTAGATATGACTCTTTCTCCTAAAATGCTTGTATGAGTTTCTAATCACTTGACGAACTGCGCGTGCTATGCATGCACCCTGTGGATCAGATTTCTCCTTAAAACACAGAAAAATTCGCTATTCAGATCTGTGTATAGGCCTACTTGGTGCCGAATGTACATTAAGATGAAATGGCAACATTTAAAATTTACTCCCGATCCAAATCAACTCCCCGTCTCTGGCCTTGAACGTTTTCATTTCCTAAACTGTCTTTGTTCTCCTTACCCGTGTCGGGGCTTAAGTTTGTTGTGAATCGTCGGGAAAATCCTGGGCAACCCCCCCCCCCCCTCCCTCGCTTCCTTTTCCAATGTACTTATGGAGCCTTTGAGAGATTTCTTCAAGGAATCTTATCCGTGCAACCCTTCCCCTTCCTGCCCATTTGGAAATCTTGTTTACGTGTCTGTCAAATGTACATAAGTGATACAAGTACTGTATCAAATAATTTGTTTTCCATTGTAAGGAAGTATGGCTTAACAAGAAATTTTAATAATATATAAACGCTTCGGTTGAAAAAGAAGGATATTTCCAAATATTGGCGGCGCTCTTACAAGAGTTCAATTATGGAATATTGGAATATGGCAAGAATCAAGTCATACTTATCTGTGCATATATCACATTAATTTACTATATATTTCTAAAAATACTCAGCAGCAAGCTAAGTTGACCACCGCCAAAGGTAAAAACCTTGGTTGTAGTTTTCCTCAGGATCAACCAGTAATATTGTGAGTTCCAACATGCATGACACCACCCCGAGGGTATGCAGTATATTACACTAACCTGATGATAATTAGGATTCTCAGTATTGCATAAAAAGCAAAACAGAATTTAAAGATAGAACGCGCAAAGCCAGCGATAATATTGATGGTTTGGGAAGGTTTACGAAAATTTTAATCGTTTGCCTACAATTTGTGATAGGAAAGGATTAAAATAAATCCATCAGTGAGTCGAAAACGAAAATAATCCTCAGCCTTAGATAAATCCACCGCCCGGCTGTCTAGGGCAACGGCAGAAAATCACCTGTGCAAGTGCATTGCTCAGAACCGTAGCCCGGCGGGCAAGAACCAGCTCAGGCGTAAATTTTGAAATACGAATTGTGTGAAAATAGTTGCATTCGCAACCTCAAAATCCACTAAGGCCTAGATATAATCATCCATTAATGGTGAAAATGTCCTCAGAAGTCGCATATGTCGGAATCACAGCTACGTCAGAGTCCGACAACCCTTGCGCCACAGGAAGTACCCAACACTAACACTGAGTAACGTTTTTAGCACTGGTCTATTGGGCCTGCAGCTGGCCCTATCATCATTATGGAAGGTAAGACTGTATGTTTTTGATACTGTACCTTCCAACCATAGTGCACTAAATCACTATGACCTTCACTGTACTTAAATATGAAGTGCATGCTATTCTGGAGACTGCAACGATTAATGGGTAAGAAAGTAATCAATGTACACAAAACTGGTAATATTAGTACTCTATCTTGAAAAAGTCCATAAGACCATGCCTATTTCAAGCTCGTAACCAGGAGGGGGGCATCCCTTAAAAATATTTCACCCTGGAAGCTGTTTCGCCCCTTTTTAGTACCTTTGTCTGGCTACTGTCCTCACCGATTTGCTGCAAACACAATGAATATACGAAGACTGATTTATCGGAAAAGCACCGCACATTTACACATTTAAATCAGTGGCGTATACACAGTATATGGATCATTATCATGATGCATGGGCTTCACGTGGGTATCGATAGGTTGAGGATTGCGGGCATATCCCCCTTTTTGGAAAATGGAGGGAATTCACACCCCGATTTCCCCAAAACAGTAATCAAAATAGAAGGCGAAATGTTTGATTTATTAAAGAGCTTGCAATAGCTGATTTAATGAAATCAAACTCGAAACGGTGAAAACACCAATTTAATGGATTAAAGTCGTTAGAGATGCATCAGATTATACCACAAATCATCTGACCTAGAGCTACATTTTTCCAGGGCCCCTAAGTGAACCCGGAATACCGGGCTTCTAGGGCTTCACTGATTTGCGCTTGAAGTAGTCCAGGTCAAGGTCATGTCCCCCTCCCCATTCATAGGTGTTGGACCATCAAATGCCTTTTAAACTGGTCTTGGAAAAAAACCCCCCCCAAAAGCGAGTGAGATAGCAGAAAAAAATTGTTGATTTCTTTTAAGTGGAAATAAGGCAGGTTTTAAACTGGACAAGCAGATATCCTTGCAGGCAGAAGATATTTAGAGTTGCTAGTCTGGGACAAGTTATAAAAAAAGAATTTGTCGAAGCCTACCCCCTGCAGACATTTATAGCTTTAAAGCCTTCTGGTTTCATTTTAGAAAGAAGTAAAATTTTCAATAATCGCTTGAAAGCATGCCCCCCCCCCATGCGCCCCAGTGCTGGCGCCACTGTCCCCGTTCCTCACATGACATCATCCTTAATATCAAACGTTATACAGGTGTACGTTGACGAAAAAAAAAACAGCACGCTTAAACACAAATTTGTCAGTGCGATTCAGCGTCTACCATCATGCACGGGGAGACTATAGGACTGTAGAAAGTTGTTATCTCAGTGGACTCTTGCAGGCTTTTTCTAAGAATTCAATAACTTAAATCCATCTCAAATTGGGGTGTTCTTACAATTCTAAATCACGTATGATGCGAAATGTATACTTAAAAATTTCTCCCTCGTATGTCATGCTCGGCTGCCACTCTGTTGTGCGGGACACCGGTCGCCATGATGACGAAAGTTGCATACAAGAATAACGTCATGAACTTTGGATTGATCACACATTTTTGGCCACTTTTTACCCAAATATCTGTTGATATCTGTTTTCCCCTCAACAGATCAATGGTTGTGGATTCTTCTATGAGTTTCTAGAACACTTATCGCCTATCCTCTTTATCAGGGGCGTAGCCAGGATGAAATTTTTAGGGGGCCTGGGTATCAAATGGGGGGTCACGGCATTGATCGCCGTCTTTAACTTTTACGCATTTTATAGGACACAAGCAATTTCGGGGCTTAAGGTTGCTGCGAATGATCAAGAAAATCCTTGTGTAACCCCATCCCACCCCCGCCCCCCCCCAACCCTGCGGTTCCTTTGCGAGTATATTTGTAGAGCTTTAGAGAAACTCCTCTGAAGGATCCATCATAGACCTCCCCCTCCCCCTTGGGAAATCGTTACGAGATTGCAAAATGTGCATGGGTGGTACACATGCCGTTTGGAATTTGAATTATTGATAGAGGTATTGCAGGAGTTAAATTTAAAATATTGGAATATTGCTGGATTTAAGTTGAGGAGAGTGTACGTACATTACATTATTAAAAAAATATTCAGCAGCGAATTCAGTTAACCACAAATTAAAGGTAAAATCCGTCCTGTAGTTTTCCTCAGGATTTTAACGTGTCTGAATATTTGAGTTGCAATAAGACACCACCCTGATGGTATGCAGTATATAGGATACTACTAGTATATAATATATGATATATATATATATATATATATATATTTGATATACTATATATTATATACTATATATATATATAATACAGTTGCCTGATGATAAATTTAATATGCTCACAGTAAAAGTTCTGAAAAAGGCACAGTATTAGTTTGTTTTTTTGGTTTCAGTATAGGAAAGGCAGGATAACCCTTGCAACATCTAAAGAATACTCCCCTCGGAGGAAAAAACCCAACCAGCTTAGAATATATAAGAAGTGATTTAGTTATTTCAAAGCTATGAAAATCTATTGTGACAGATTTAATTATACAGTCAATTAAAAAATGACAGCGGCTTCCATAAGTAACGGCTACATGATAGGAACCACAGACTTTCATTCTTATTAAAAAAAATGACGGATATTAAACCATTTCTCCCTCAGGTGCTGTGTATATAATAGTCTTTCTACTGGGGATTTTCCGGACAGCTACCTCATAATTATGACAATTATCAGGGAAAATTATAAACAAGGATCACTGTCAACATTGGCGAAAATACAGTCTATGAATATAACCAGAAAGCCCAAAGGCTTAGTGATTCCTTGCCGAATGGGAATGCTTTGTTGCACTGAGGTTTATCCCTCAAATTTATCTTTCTTGACTACATAATTTTATGTTTTAACAATTTGACCTCTGCTGACATCACATGACCTTTGAACCCCACCAAATATAACAAAAAAGAAAATCTGAAGTGTCTTGAAGGGATTCAACTCCAATGGATCTTGGATCTTGAAAATTCTTGGAAAATTTTGCTGTTTGACCTCTGGTGACTCCTGATGACTGTCTTGGACGAAATTCTTGGGAAATTTCACTCTTTGACCTCTGTGGTGACCCCCATATTCATGCAGTCTTGGATGAAATTCCTTGGGATTATTTTGCTTTCACAGTGACCTTGGTGACCCATATAACAATCTTGGAAAATTCTTGGGAAATTTTGCTTTAGCTTTGTTTTGGCCTCTGATAACTCCAGATGATGATCTGGGGAATTCTTGGGAAATGTTGATTTTTGACCCCAGTGACTCCAGATTACAATCTTGGGAATTCTTGGGATATTTTGCTTTTTGACCTCTGGTGACCCCATATAACAATCTTGGGAATTTTTGGGAAATTTTACTTTCTGACCTCTGGTGACCCCATATAACAATCTTGGGAAATCTTGGGAAATGTTGATTTTTGACCTCTGGTGACCCCATATAACAATCTTGGGAATTTTTGGGAAATTTTGCTTTTTGACCTCTGGTGACCCCATATAAACAATCTTGGGAATTCTTGGGAAATGTTGCTTTTTGACCCCAATGATGCCAGATTACAATCTTGGGAATTCTTGGAAAATTTTGCTTTTTGACCTTTGGTAACCCAAGATGACCTTTGACCTCCACCAAAAACAATAGGGTTCAAGCTTCCTACAATCATTGACAAATCTATATACCAAAATATGAAAAAGTGTCGGTCATTCCTATCTTGATGATATCGTATAACGAGCTTTTTCACCTTTTTACACACTCCCATGTGACCTCAATGACCTTTTGACCTTCACCAAAAACAAAAGGCTTCTTCCTGTCAACATGACAAATCTATGTACCAAATAAGAAAAGGGTCGGTCATTGCTATCTGGAGATATCGTGTTTACAAGCCGTTTACGAGGTTTTTGCAGTTTAACCTCTGGTGACCTCAGATGACATTTGACCTCTACCGAAAACAATAGGATTCTTCCTCTCAACATGACCAATCTGTATAGGCCATTCCCATCTTGACATATGGCGATTTCAAGGTTTTCGGTCTTTGACCTCTGGTGACCTTTACCACTGAGAGATGTTATACCAGAGTCAAGTGAAGTGAAAGAAATTTTCTTGACTTTTTGACGTATGCAGCAGTTTCGTTTTAAGTCCCTGGGCCAAATGGGGTTTCTCCCAGTGTTGTTGCTGTTTAAAAGAAAGGTTTATGCACAAAATCAAGCTTCATTTTTGGAGGTAACTTCTAAGCAGTCAAAAATGGCCGTTTTTTTCCAAAATCTCTGGCACAGGTGAAAACACTGTGTGAAAACTTGTTCATTGAAATCCTCCCTTTCTCATAAGCTTGGTTCTTAAACAAATTGTGGTATGTTGAGGTCAATTGGTTGCTTTGTATTAAGGTCTTTTAAAACCATTGCTAGTGTTAAGTTTTATCTGGACTCTAATTTGATATGGTTTGTTTGGGCCAACTGTGTCTATAGCATTGCGTTAATTTTTATGCCTGATTGATAAAAAAAACTTTTGTTATGTCACCGACATAGGTTTACATGGTGTCATACATTGAGTGGAGACTTGTAATTGAACCTTGAAAATGAAAAACTGTGATACTTCTTTCCTCTTTACTTTTGTGAATATTACTTTCTGAGACTTTTAATTTCTGACTGACTACCATGATATCCAGCATAGATGTGTTATCATGTAATATGTGTGGGATAAAAGAGAAAAAGTTAACTTGTCATCTTGAGGTGTAAATGAGGTGATACTTTTAGGATGTTTGAGTTCCTACCTTTTGCTACCAGCATCAAACATGGGAAAAATCAGTGAGTAATCTCATAAAATTAAGATCCCTTAAGAAAATATGATACATTTACAAAAAAATTGTTGTTTTTGTTTCAAGTTCTTTTAGAACAATTTGTTGCTGTTAAGTTGTATCTTGAGAAATTGTTATTTTACGTATGACCTATGAATTATTTAAGCTAACTGTATTCATGAAATTTCTTTGATTTTAACGTCTGATTCATAACGACTGATGTAATCAGTGGCGGATTTAGACGGGGGCGCACCCGGCGCGCGCCCCCCTAAAATTTTCCAAGGTTTGTTTTTTTACCTTCGTAGAACGGATCATTTCACCTACTTGATTCTTCATCATGTTGTATTGTCTTATAATTGCTACAAAATAATAGCAGTTTAAAAGTATACAGTTTCAAGTTTTCCGATGGAATGGCAACAGGGTGACATCGAAGATCTCGACCGTATCTCGCAACTTATAGGGCATGGGAAGGGCCATTTCCTGCAATCTGGGAGGCTCATTTTGCAAAATTTCACTCTTACGCTACGCGCGAACCAATGATCGCTTACGGCTTACAGATACTGGGAAAGTCGAACTCCAAACTGGTCATTTGTCAAATAGGCGTACAAGGCAGGGGCAGAGGGCAGACTGTCCCCAAATTTCCACAAGATCTTAATTTCTGGCCTGGGTTTGCACAGCCATTTGAGTCTTAAAAAATCTTGCATGTTTTAATTCCACTCAAAATTCCTATCGTGCCCGAATTCTTCCAAAGATTTGCCAGAAAAATTAAAAAGCGTCAAAAAAACTTTTATTCCTCAGCCTCTTTTTATAGTCTTGCGCAACACTTTGCCCGAAAAGTCCGAATCTCCCAATTCTTTGAAACATTTGCCCGAAACATAAAAAAGCATCATAGTCAAAGTAAAAATTTCATGACGAAACGAAAAGAACACAAAAATTCGCGACACATCCGGGTCGTTATGGAAAAACAATTTTCCTCAGTCTCACTTCATAGTCCCGTGCAAACTAAACTTTGCCCCAAATGGGCAAAGTTTTTCCCTCGAAAGGCAGAAAGGGAAAAAAGTTCTGGGATGTTTTCAATTGCTAGATTACACTGACAGACGGGAGGGTGTATAGGTGTATACAAAGCCCAAAATTTTGCCCAAAGAAATTAATCAAAGACCATTTTTGACGTGTCATATTTCTTTATGACAATACTACCAGTAATCATCATAAGGCGAAGATTCGGTTTAGTCGGGACGTATTCGGGCAGCTACGTGTGGTCACGATTTTGCATTTTTCAATGTGAGCCACCGTCAATTGTGCAAAACTTGCTACTTATAGGCTGTAGTGCTTTTAACCCCAAATCGGGCAACGGTAAAAGTATCTTTTTCTTCAATTTCACATATGAATTTAGTGTGAGAAAATATTCCCATAAGTCCGCCTGAAAATTCTTCAAAGCCATCTTGGAACGTGACATACCGGTTTTTCTCAGAAGGTGTTAGTAGTAAACTTAGTAGCGTGCGCACTGGGGGGGGGGGGGACGGGTGGGCAATGGGCCCCACCTCTATAAGTTGTCGGAGGAAAATCAACTGGTCGGGGGAAATCGGGAGCAGTCTGACCTACTCTGGCGGAGCAACAGACGCGCTCTCCCATGTGTGTTTTAATATGCTTCAAAATGTTTCAAATATAGCACCATTTTGCATCTCAGCTCTCTTTCTTAGGCAAAAGTTTCTAGACCCCTCTCCAGGACAGCAAAGAATCAAACCTTGCGCACCTCTGTTAAAACTTGTTTTACCTTCCAAAGGTTTACCACTAAATAAATAGCAGTTCTGAAAAAACGGTAAATCATCTATTGATCTATAATTTGACGAGTATGATTTTTTTAATTAATCATCTAATTAACCCTCTATTATAAGCCAAGGAGGAGGGGCGAAGGGGACAGTCCCACCTTATTTCTAGTATTCTATGTTTATTTTTTTACAATATTGCTAGTGTTTCCCTAAATTTATATGCGGTAAATAGGCCTGGGAAGTGCCATTTCCAGCTATCTGGGAGGCATTTTGAGCCAAAATTTCCTTGCGCTCCGCGCCAAACGAAGGTGGCGCGGAGCGCTGAGAGTCTGTCTATGGGCTACGTCTCCCCCTCTCCTCAAATTCCTGCGCACGCCACTGAGTAAATTCATCTATAGTTGGGAGTTAGGGCAGCAATATAGACAGTGGCATAAATTCAGTAGACCTTCAGTTCGGACAAGTGTCGTAAAAGATACGCAGTCATAAGCATGTTTTCAATTCCGTTGTATGGTTTTTTGTCCCGGAAAGGTACAAGACCATTTCATCCAGTGGTAGTGGTACATGTTTTCACTGACCTAGCCAGCAGGGGGCAGAATGCCCGCACAGAAATTTTAGGGACGCGGTCGACGATGTTGAAAAAATGAAGGGGATCAAAAATAAAACGGCGAGAGGAGGGACGGATGGGATGTTGTTCGGGTGGAAGGGTGAGGGTTAGAGGCCTAGAGCTAGAGGGAGGGTAATTGGGAAATATTTCCTTCACAACTGTGATCTTTTTATGATATTGAAAACTATGGCGAAACAGATTAACAGAACAATGTAGGCGTCCACATCGTATTTCGTTTTTCGTAAAAATTATGAATAATATTATTCATTGATAAAATGAAAATCAAGACATTTTCAGCACATGGATCTAGTGTGAAAAGAAGCAAAATATAGCACAATTTTTAAGCCCTTCGGGACAGCAAAAAAGATTCAAAAGGAAAGGGGACACTCCATGACGGCGGTCAAGAACGGGAACTATGAATAGACTTTGCCCCTGCATTTTATTTGGTGATTTTCTAATCATTTTGCAATTTTCTCATTTTTAATTGAAGGGAAAATTTTTTTGCAAACGAAAGCTCAAAATATCGACTGCTTAGACTCTACTTACAAGCCTGGGAAATGCCATTTCCGGCTATCTGAGGGGTTGCGATTTTCCAAAATTTTCTATACGCTCCGCGCCAACCGATGGTGGCGCTCCGCTTAGATAGTCGTTCGGGCGGATGTTTGGCCGTCAGCGCGCCCCCCCCCCCTAACGAAAAATCCTAGATCCGCCCCTGCTAATCACTGTTTCACTTACATAAATTCAGGAGGTGTTATACGAATGAAGTTGACATGTCTTAGATTGTTCAAGAGATAAGCGTGTTATAAATATATAATTTTAGACCAGACGTAATATTTTATGTCTTTTTTATGGATTCATTTTCTTTAACAAGCATATATAAACCAGTTCTTTCCATGTGATGACCTTTATCAGCTACCGTAGGTAAAACCTATATAATTGCTAAAAAGTTGAGTAAAGTTTGCCCAACTGTGGTAGCATGTGGTAGCATTTTACTTAGTAAAAATGTTGCCCAATAGTTTAGGAAACAAGTGTGCTAAACACAAGGTAGCAAAAAGTGCTAAAATTGTGTCATGTGCTATGTTTCCCCAAATTATAGCACTTTATTGGGCACTTTTTCCTAACTTTTCTTAGAGTGTACCGTGAGAAATATTGAGAAAGCCGAGACTACCCCACCGACAAATTGCATATTTGAAAACATTTTATACATCAATTTGCAAAAGTTATCTACGGTTGCCTACACTTTTTATTTCTGTCAGCACGTCATGTTCAAGGACAGCACGGAAAATGCCATGGCCCCTTCGGTCTGGGCTTTCATCGCCACTTCGGGGAATATGAGGGTCCTTGCCAGGGAAAAATGAATTTAAATTATGCCACAAGAGGACCCGTCAGGAACACCAGATTGAATTCGTCGACGAGCGAATGGAAAGCTCCAGAGAATTCAACTTCAACGCAGCCTTTCTAGAATTGTCTAGAAGTGAGAACTGTTTAAGTAATGTGCCAATTATAGCAGTGGCCTGGCTACACTTCAAAGAAATAATGCCATTGTTTACTACTGTACATACAAGGAACGTTCTCGTAATTGCTCGACTGTGTGCATTGGAAGTTTCTATTGAGGAACGTTCTCGTAATTGCTCGACTGTGTGCGCTGGAATTTCTATTGAATTCCAGAGATTTCTCGATTAAAAGCCTAGCGTATAAAAGGCAGTTCAACAGCTGTTATAGGAGAGAGATATCATAATACTTCATCGAGACCAGACGCCGTCATACTGCTGTCCGTTTGTTGACCGAATCACCTGAAGCCAGCCACTGACACTGCACACTTGTGATAAATTGCCTTACGCCGTTTCTACACTGTATTGAGATCGTTATCATCCATCATCGCCTAGCCTTGTCATTATTCGCTCGTGGAACCAGTTCCTACGCTACAGCACGCTGCAGGTCTACTACTGTACCATCGTCGACGTGCATGCACTACCAACCCTTGGACTAGACCAGAATAATACTAAGTAAAGGATTGTGAGTAAATCTAATTAATTATTGTAAATTTAAGTAAGATAAGGAGATTATAAATAATAATAGTTAAGTTGTTGAATTTTAATCTCGTTCTTCTGCGATCTTTCGTTGTTATTGGTTTGACTTGCGACCAAGCCGTAACAGAATTGGTGGCCTAACATCCAGGAACGAAAAATACTAGAAAATTCGAGAAGTTCTGTTGTAAATCGTAAGCAACTGTGTTTGTCCAAACTTGTTAATTGTTTGTTGAACGCTTGATACAACTTCAAAATGCCATTCAACTTAGATGAATTCGTGGCTAGTACCTCAGTCGAGGAACTAGATTGACTAAAAAAGTCTGAGTTGTAAAGGTCGCAAAACATTATGGCATTGAATTTTAGACTTTAATGCGGAAAGACGAGATTAAAAGATTTGTTCTAGAATATCTTGTGGATGAAAGTATCCTGCCTAGTACAGTATTAGAAACAGCTATCACTGTGCCAACTGACAACACATTTGAATTGAAAAGGCTTGAAATGGAAATGAATAAGGAGATTAGATTAAAAGAAATGGAAAGAGAAATGCAAAAGGAAAAAGAGGAAAGAGAAATGCAAATGCAAAGGGAAAAGAAAGAAAGAGAAATGCAAAGGGAGGCAAGAGAACATGAATTTAGGTTGAAGCAACTAGAGTTAGGGGTCATAAAAGGCTCAGACCCTAAAATAGGCTCAGATACTGGGGGATTCGATTTTTCTAAGCACGTAAAATTTGTCCCCAAATTTCAGGAGGATAATGTGGAGAAATTCTTTAACCACTTTGAAAAGCTGGGTGAGCAACTAAAGTGGCCAAGAGATAAATGGTCCATACTCATCCAGGGTAATTTCACAGGCAAGGCTCAAGAAGTGTATTCCGCTCTGTCAATAGAGGACAGCATGGATTATGATAAGGTTAAAAGGGCCATTTTACAAGCCTGTGAATTGGTGCCCGAAGCTTATCGCCAAAAATTTAGAAAGTATCGTAAGGCGGATACACAAACATACGTAGTTTGCTTATCAAAAAGAAAGGCATTTCGATAGATGGTGTGCTTCCAAAAAGGTCTCCACATTTGACGCCTTAAGGCAACTGATGCTGGTCGAGGAATTCAAACGGTGTGTGAATGATGACATTAAGACTCACCTTGAGGAAAATAAGGCTGACAACTTGAAGGAAGTGGCAAATTTGGCTGATCAGTATGCACTTACACATAAGTTCAGTAAAGTGGGTCAGACTCAAAACAAGGGTCAGTTTAGTAGGCCAAATAAGAAATATGGCAATAGTAGTGGCACAACAGGTAACAGTGGATCTCAGTCTGCTTCTATCTCTCCAACAAATTCTGGTAAAAAACAACCAGATTCAAGTCGTCAAAAGGACGACCAGGTCAGCTCAAACAAAGCTGCCTTTAAAGACATAATTTGTGGTTTCTGTCAGAAAAAAGGCCACACAATGGCAAATTGCTTCAAATTGGCAAAATTAAAGGAGACTGAAACAGCCTCCAAAGCCTTAGCCAATGTAGAGAACTCTTCTGAGGTGGTCGTGACTTTACGGCCTAATTCTAACGACCAAATTAAGGAAGAATACCTTCCATTCGTGTCTGAGGGGTTTATTTCCCTAGATGGGAATTCAGCTCATCCACCCGTCAAAATTAAAATTTTGCGTGATACAGGCGCAACTCAGTCGTTGCTTCTTGATGGAGTTTTGCCATTATCGGACTCTACTTCCACAGGGGCAAATGTACTAATTCAGGGGGTTGAGTGTGGTTTTATTTCTGTCCCTCTCCACAAAATTAATTTGAAGTCAGATTTAGTTTCTGGGTCGGTCATAGTAGGGGTCAGACCTACTCTACCTGTAAAGGGGGTATCTTTGTTGCTAGGCAATGACCTAGCTGGTGGAAAGGTAGTAGCCAATGCAATTTTGACAGATAAACCATGTGATTATAACAACACAGAGCAATTAGAAAAGGAATTTCCAAATTTATCCCCTGCCTGTGCTGTCACTAGAGCTATGTCACAAAAGCTCGCCATGGATGATAATCTTAAACATCCACCCTCCAAAAGTGAGGATACAGTTCCCAAAAGTGGAACAAGTAGGGAATCATGTAAGGATGATAATCTTAAACATCCACTCTCTAAAAATGAGGGTATGATTTCTGAAAATAAGGATGATAAACTTAATCATCCGCCCTCTAAAATTGAGGAATTAGTTCCTAAAAATGGAACAACACTCCCAAAGGAGGAGTCAGAGTCTGGAAAACATTCTAGTAAAAATATTCATGAAAGTGAAGATTCTTGGTATGATCTCAGCCAATCTTTTATGACTAATCTTAATGATAGTCAGGATTGTGAGTCTCCTGGCCCCACACATAGTGAGGGGGTAGAACAGGAAAAATAAAAAATGTCTGACACACTCCAAAGAGACCAGTTGTCAGTCCAGCAACAACATGATGAAGAGCTTCAGCCATTAATAGCTGGTGCACTCACTGAGGATGAATCGAAAGACGTCCCAGTCTGCTTTTATTTTAAGAACAATATTTTAATGCGTAAATGGCGACCACCTGATGCACCATTAGATGAAGAGTGGAGAGTTTACCATCAAATTGTGGTACCTAGGACTTATAGAAGGGAAATACTGAGTATTGCTCATGAAATGCCATTTGCAGGGCACCTAGGAGTCAATAAGACTTACCACAGAATTCTAAATCACTTTTATTGGCCAAAGCTTAAAAGTGATGTGGCCAAATATTGTAAGACCTGTCACTCATGTCAAATGGTTGGGAAGCCGAATCAGAATATTCCGGCTGCACCCTTAAAGCCAATTCCTGCTTTTAAAGAGCCATTTAGTAGAGTCATCATTGATTGTGTAGGTCCCCTACCTAAGAGTAGGGCAGGGCATCAGTATATATTAACCATCATGTGTGCTTCTACAAGGTTTCCAGAGGCAACACCTCTGAGAAATATTAAGGCTCGGACAGTCTTACAAGCTTTACTTAAATTTTTCACATTGTTTGGGTTGCCTAAAGAGATCCAATCAGATCAAGGGTCTAATTTTATGTCAACTGTATTCCAACAGATGTTGTATGAGTTAGGCATAGACCAAATTAAGTCTTCGGCTTATCGTCCTGACAGCTAAGGGGCTTTTGAAAGGTTTCACCAAACATTGAAGAATATGTTAAAGACATACTGTCATGATAATGAGAGAGATTGGGATGAAGGCATTCCATTTGTTATGTTTGCTGCCAGGGAGTCTATACAAGAGTCACTTGGGTTCAGTCCATTCGAAGTTGTCTTTGGACACACAGTTCGTGGACCATTGAAATTGTTGAAGGAGAAATGGTTATCAGATCCAGGTGAAGACATACATCTACTTGATTATGTATCCCGCTTTAAAGATCGTCTTCATGGAGCATGTGAACTTGCTCAGGAAAATCTGAGGCACTCTCAGAAGAAAATGAAAGCGTGGTATGACAAGATCACTGTGAAAAGAGAGTTTAAGCCTGGTGATAAGGTGCTAGTGTTTTACCTGTTTCTGGTCAGCCACTTCAAGCTCGCTTTCAAGGACCTTATGTCATTGAGAGAAAGGTCAGTGACACAGACTACGTCATTTTGACACCTGACAAGCTTAAATCTAAAAGAGTATGTCATATTAATATGATGAAGAGATATTATGAAAGAGAAGATTGTGACATTTCTAAGGATGAAAGTGTTCATGATGTAAATAGCAGCACTAATGATACAGGTGATGAAGTGTGTATTATCAATGCTGATCATGAACTCAGTAATGATGAGATCAAAGCTAATAATGTTCCTGACATGTGTATTAAATTACAAAATTCTGATGTGTTGAAAAATCTCGACCAGAAATTAAGTCATCTGGATCACAAAGAAAATTCAGAAATGAGATCATTAATCTATGAATATGCATGCTTGTTCTCAGATGATCCTACTAGGACAAATTTGGTTGAACATGATGTTGATGTGGGCGGTGCCACACCAATCAAACAGCATTCTTACCCTCGAAAACGACAACATCTCAGGGATGAGGTTCGGTACATGTTAGACCATGACATTATAGAACCTAGTAATAGTGAATGGTCTTCCCCTTGTATATTGGACCCTAAGACAGACGGTGGGTACAGATTTTGTACTGATTACCGAAAGGTGAATGCAGTCACGAGAACGGATTCCTATCCGATACCCCGTATCGATGATTGTATTGATAGGATTGGGAAAGCTACGTATGTATCAAAGTTTGACTTACTAAAGGGGTACTGGGAGATACCACTCACTGAGAGGGCTCGGAAAACCTCGGCATTCGTGACGCCAGATGGGCTATTTCAGTATAAGGTTATGCCGTTTGGTATGAAAAATTCACCGATGACGTTTCAACGCTTAGTAAATAACCTTACGTCAGACTCAGAAAATTGTGAAGTATATGTTGATGACCTTATTGTGTACAGCAACTCATGGGATGAACATGTACAACATGTTAAGGCATTATTTGACAAGCTTGCCAAAGCTAATTTGACTGTCAATTTGGTCAAAAGTGAGATTGCTTGTGCCCATGTGGTGTACTTAGGGCATGTGGTTGGTCAGGGTAAAGTTAGACCAATTAAGGCCAAAGTTGAGGGCATTGACAAATTCCCTGCTCTAACTGATAAAAGGCAGCTCATGCGTTTCCTAGGCATGGCTGGTTACTACAGACGTTTTTGTCCGAATTTCTCTGACATTGCTGCACCATTGACAAAATTATTAAAGAAAAATGAAAAGTTTGATTGGACGGATAATTGCCAAGCAGCATTTGATTCATTGAAAAGGGCACTAATGAGTTCACCAGTGTTGATTGCTCCAGATTTTGAGAAGCAATTTAAGTTGGCAGTAGATGCCAGTGACAATGGCACAGGAGCAGTTTTGCTTCAAGCTGATGAGCATGGTGTTGATCACCCCGTTTGTTATTATTCGAAGAAATTTGACAAACACCAGAAAAATTATGCAACAATTGAAAAAGAGACATTAGCTTTAATACTTGGTCTTCAACACTTTGATGTTTATTTGGGAACTACTAGTTTCCCTATCACTGTATACACTGATCATAACCCTTTGACATTTTTATCTAAGATGAAGAACAAAAATCAAAGATTGATGAGGTGGAGTTTATTTCTGCAATCGTATAATGTAGATAATAAGGCACATTAAAGGGAAAGACAACGTTGTACCAGACTCTTTGTCAAGAATTTGATCTGATGCAGTATGTTGAAAATCTCACTGTAAGTTTTGAAATTTTGTGTTAACTACAGCACAATGTGTGTTGATGATGTTACTGTATCCATGTATCATCACCTTGCAAGGCAAGTTATATGTTATGATTATACCTTCCATTGAATATTGGACTACATACTGTATGTACTGTAGTTATTACTGCAAAGTTATACATTGTAAACATTGTAACTTAAGTTTTGTCCGAGACGTCCAAAACTTTTTCAAGGGGGGGGGGGGTGTTACAAGACGACCCGTCAGGAACACCAGATTGAATCCATCGACGAGCGAATGGAAAGCTCCAGAGAATTCAACTTCAACGCAGCCTTTCTAGAATTTTCTAGAAGGAACTGTTTACGTAATGCGACACTTCTAAGAAATATTGGCATTGTTTGTTTACTACCGTGCATGCAAGGAACGTTCTCGTAATTACTCGACTGTGTGCTCTGGAAGTTTCTATTAAAGAACGTTCTCGTAATTGCTCGACTGTGTACACTAGAAGTTTGTGTTAAATTCTGGAGAGTTCTCGATTAAAAGCCTAGAGTATAAAAGACAGTTCAACAATTATTGTGGGAGAGAGATATCATAACACCTGAAGCCAGCCACTGGCACTGCACACTTGTGATAAATTGCACTACGCCGTTACTACGCTGTGTATTGAGATTGTTATCATCCATCATCGCCTAGCCTTGTCGTTATTCGCTCGTGGAACCAGTTCCTACGCTACAGCACGCTGCAGGTCTACTACTGTACCATCGTCAACGTGCATGCACTACCAACCCTTGGACCAGACCAGGCAAATATTAAGTAAAGGATTGTGAGTAAGTCTAATTAATTATTGTAAATTTAATAAGATAAGGAGATTGTAAATAATCATTAAGTTGTTGAATTTTAATCTCGTTCTTCTGTGATCTTTCGCTGCTATTGGTTTGACTTGCGACCGCAAGCCGTAACAATATATATATATATATATATATATATATATATATATATATATATATATATATATATATATATTTATATATATATATATATACATATATATATATATATTTCTCTAATTCGGCACTTAGGGGGAAAGTTGTTGTTGAAAAGTCGACCTTAAGGGGAAAAAAAATTCGGGTGAAATATAAGTTTCGCCTTAACGTTTCCACACACTTTTTCTATAGGAATACGTAAACTTACAAGGGCGCCCTCTTAGATTTACAAACTAGATGCCATTACTTCAAAGTTGTCAAATTTACGGACACCTAGCTGTTAACACGAACGGATGGCTGGCCATTGAAATAACGTTAATTTATATGTTTAGACGTTAGGGCGAATTTATTTCTTATGTATTTTATTATCTTTTTTTTCGCCCTATGTACAAGCAGATATAAGAATTTCCCCTTAAGGTGGGAATTAGCGTTATATATATATATATAAATATATATATATATATATATATATATATATATATATATATATATATATATATATATATATATATATATATATACAGCCCCATACACACACACACACACACACATACACACACAATTCCAGCCCTAATCTTTTCTCCTTTCATTTTTCAATTTGTTTCACTAAACTCAAATATTCTAAGCCAATATTTCCTTTTGGTAAATTTTTCCAACAAAAATACTTCAGCTGGACAATTATTTTGAAAAGATACGTAAACCACAGTATGCTATTAATTGTGCCAATTTTTTTTTCGGTCAGCAGGTTAGTCCTTACTAGTGTGGAATTTGAAAGGATTCTAGTATTACATTATATCATATCACCCGTTTATTCCGCTTTAGAACAGGTATGGAATTTATGCAATATGCACTACGCACCTTTCTGCCCCGCTAGCAGGCCAAAACTTAAACAAGAAAATGTGATAGGAAGGTGTAATTGAAGGTAAATAGGTACAGACCAAAACGTTAATGTCGTGATTGTGCGTTTACACCGAGATGTTATTTCGGGTGATAAGTACAGACTTGATACATTAGAAGCGAAAGTAGTTGGAAGAATTGATGTAAGCTAGTTTAAAGTCAGCCTAAACGTTGTTGCCTAGGTGCAAATTTAAATCTCTTCTTTTTTACCAGGCTTGCACGTTTTCGCAGATTTTAGTGATGATAGCTCCGGGTCCGGCTCGCAGAATAAATTAAAGCAACGCGGTGGCAACGCTTGGGTTGTCTTATTGTAGTAATTTACCAAACATTTTCTGCCAAAGAGTAAACCGACATTTGCATGGGAATGCAAGGCGGAGCCTGGAGGCTGCAGCCGACTCCCCTATTCTTTCAGAAAATTTGCTCTCTTCAAGCAAAGTATATGCATTGCTATTTTGGGGGACAACCATGCTTTAAATTTTCGGGCACAAAGCTGCAGCACCTCCAATCAGGAGTTAGTCTCGCACGCCTAAGAAGATGCACATGCAGGGATAGGTATGCAGGAATGAAACGGGTGTATAAAATGTTAGTTTGTCCCCTGAGTGCAAGTAGCTTCAGAGTGGATCACCTCTAGACTAACTACATCAAAGTTTATTATCCTCCTGTGATCTACTTCTGAGCAGATTTCCCCATCTCCGGAGTCTTTCTAAGTGTTAACTTAATTTTAAACAAGTATAAGACTCGACATATGTAGTGCACAGCAGCAAAACGCCGAGCATAGTAAGAAGAATGCCCCATTAGTATGCAGATTTCAACAAAAATGATCAAAATCAATTTTTACCTTCTATCTCATTTATTAAAACTAAATAAACAAAACAGATGATTACATTATTTAGAAAATTCTAAAAGTGGGTAATGATAAAAGATACAGTTTGGACAACCCTAGTGATAGGTTGAATAAGGGGCGCCGTTTGATCGAGACTAAAAATTTCATTAATAAAAGTCACTTTAAATGTGTGACCCTATACATTCCACTAGATAATCACAAAAAACGTACTCGACGCAGGCAAACTGTCCTAAAGACTAAAGCTATTTTCCAACTGATATTCAATTTTGTCTACCAGTTTCTATTGGTCAAAGCGGTTTTTAACTAGAAATCCTGAACTTGCGGGCAAGTACATCGAAGCCCATGACTGTTGAAATTGTTGGTAGAGAAATACCAACAATGTCACACAGCAAACAGAATTAGCCATACAGTTCGTAGCTCTACTGACAAAAGCTGCAATTACACCGTATGACAGACTAGTCTACATTGCATTCCTAACGTTAGGACTGTAAGTCGAAAATGCACAGGAACTGAACAGTTTACAGTAGGCCTATACACAAAATAGTAGGCTTCTATACTTCTACGCCGTAGTACCAAGGATGATTATACAGTGGTGTACCATAAACTTGGAGAAACTACGAAGCCTGACTCCCAACTGTTTGCCAGGCACAGATGGTCTGTTTACTATAAACCTAACGTTCTAAGTTACGTTAGGGCTCCGATCCTATTACTCCAACGCCACCGGGCAAAAAACGGACGCTATCATTACCAGGGGCGGATCTAGGGGGGCGACCCGCCCCCCCCCCCTTTTTGAAAATGTTTAAAAAAATAAAATAAAATAAAATAAAAGGGAAAAAAGAGAGAGAAAAAAAAACGGAAAGGAGAAGAGAGCTAGAGGAAAGGACAGAGAGAAGAGTGATAGAGAATGAAGCTGCAATTAGCAACCTCGAAGCATGGGAGTCATAGCGCACAGTAGATCAGTTTGAACGTCGATTGGGACGTTCACACGCATGCTATCTTACTACACATGATTAGATTCAATCAATACGATACAATACCGATACAATACCATCAGCCAATCGAAAAATACCTCACGAGACGGTGCGCATCAGTTGGGATGGGCTGCTATCAAGACTGGCAAGCAGGCAAGTGCCATTTCCGGCCATCTGGGATGTATTAAAACTTCAAATTTTCTTGGAAAGCTCCGCGCCAACCTATGGTGGTGCTCCGCTTAGATAGTAACAGCAGTGGCGTACACCGGGGGTGGGGGGAGGCCATTGGGCCATGCCCTCCCCACTAATGCCGATTTTTTTTTTATTAGTTCCTAAAATACGTAATTTTTTTAACACAAATTTTACTTCAAAAGGTAGCATATGTGGCACCAGATTGCATGTAAAGACACCTAATTTTTCAAAAATTTTCAAAGGGCAGGGGACACCCCCTCCCCTTAGACCCTCCCCCAGGCCGGCGATCACACAACACACTGTATGCCCCCGTGAAAGATATCCTGGGTACGCCACTGAGTAAAACGGGATTCAAACGTGCAACCCTCGGACCAAAAGTCACACCAGCTGAGTTAATCCGTCCCCACAGAAATGTGTGTTTTATTTTATCAAAATTTACATTTTGTTCACAAAAATTGATCTTCTTAATGGCTGCTATCAAGCCTGACAAGTGCTATTTACGGCGTTCTGGGATGTATGAAAATCTCAAATTTTCTTGGTACGCTCCGCGCCAACTTATGGTGGCGCTCCGCTTAGATAGTGACGGGAGCCCCGCCCCGTCCCCAAACAAAAAATATAGGCGGCGGAAAGCGGGGGAACGGAGGGGGGAGGACACGTCCCTCCCTAAAATTTTTAGTGAGGGGGACATCTCTCCATAAATAAATTCCTGAGGAGAAAAATGAGGAATTATAAATTAAATAAAAATCAGCAACCAACAAGTATAACCATAATCAATGACAAACTAAATGGCAAAATGCTGTTTCGTCAGTTAGTTAATCCCTCGATTTTTCTCTGAAAGACGTTAAGATTGGCTTACGGTACAGGCCACCAACAAAATTTTATTAAGAAATATAGTGGTCGGAATCATTACAATTCGGTCATTCAGTTTTGATACTATGTAAGGCCTACAATAATACCATGATTACAATGCCTGGACGTACCCCCAAAACAATGACAGGGCTGCCAAGTCTCGTGCATTTGGGGTCATTTTTCCTTTCTCAACGAGTCCACGCAAAAGAAGAAATTAGGCTGGCAGAGGGGAACATGCAGTGATAAAACGTACATTTACGCCCACATGTCAATGCAAGGTATCTGGGTCCTGGCATCAAGTCGAACTAAGATATGGGTCACAAATTTCTCAAGGAAGTCCCTCAATATTCACCAAGTTAGAACATGACTACTAAAGATCTGATTAGACGCCTTGAACAGGATGCATTGTAGTAAGGCACTGTGCCTATGATAACTGTCTTCTGTTAATAACATGTGGAAAAATTAATGTGTTGAGAGGTTGAGACATGAAATTATATGAAGCAGAAAATGCAAAAATAAGACATGGGAAGTGCTATTTCCGGCGATCTGGGAGGTCTATTTTGTCAAAAATTTTCTTGTACGCTCCGCGCCAACCGATGGTGGCGCTCTGCTTAGATGGTATAGTGCACTCAATCACAGGTCGAACAACTTCGCCCCCCCCCCCTTTTCAGAAATCCTGGATCCGCCCCTGATTACTGTAACAAAGAAAACTAACCCCACTGCTAACACGAGAGTTAAACGAACGAGAAACTTAAAATTACCTTTGGCTAATGTTATTGACTGTAGATTGGGCTATACACTAGGCCTAGGTAGGACACATGTATATATCTTGCTTGTATGTGTCAGGTACGCATACGGTATACACACCGCGTTGCACTTGCACTCCGCCTTGCCCGGGGATGTCACGTACATGTATAGACAACTTCTGTTACATGTTACATGTGTAGGTTTACGTATATATATGCATCCATAGTACACTTGGCAGACGTTAACGAGTTTCCAACGGATGTAGGGACTAGAAAAATGCACGTTTTGGTCGATCGTTAATGTTTAAAAGTGTTGAAAACTTGTTTGAATATAATTCTACGATCATTATAATTATTAACCACTCGATCAATATTAAATTACACAATCTATTAAGTATTTTCAGTGAGATGGTTGGAATTAAGTAGGCAGCATGCGTTTCGTATATGTACCTGTTCCTATGCCGATACGTCCATGTTGAACGTGTATACTTGATGACGAATGCATTTTGAAAAATTTGCCATTTCGCATGAGTGTTTCCAACGGATGTAGAGACTAGGAAAATGCACTTTTTGGTCGATCGTTGATGTTTAGGAGTATTGGAAACTTGTTTGAATATAATTTTACGATCATTACAATTATTAACCACTCGATCAATATTCAACTACACAATCTATTAAGTATTTTCAGTGAGATGGTTGGAATTAAGTAGGCAGCATGCGTTTCGTATACGTACCTGTTCCTATGCCGATACGTCCATGTTGAACGTGTATACTTGATGACGGATGCATTTTGAAAAATTTGCCATTTCGCATGCGTAGCTGTTCGCTGCGCCAATACATTCAGGGTGAACGTGTGTGCAGAAGGTATACCGAGCCGGATAAGTAGTCGAAAAAGTATGTCAACGAAAGCAATCCCTACAATCGAAGCTTTGGGCTTCGATTAATGACAACTGTAGACATTTGGAAAACAAAGAATGTTGGGGTGGGGGGGGGGGTGTTATCTAACCCAAGGCAAGATACGTTTGCTTGTGTGCCTTGAACTGAAAGACTGGTACAAGGAATTTAGCTAACGATGAAAAAATCACTTTTAGCCTCGGGCAAGTACGAAAGCTGAGGTAAGGCGTTTCGATTTATTTCCTAAATTTAAAACACATTTTTTACAAATTATTACAACTTTGACTGTCGTAACTTGTATGACTCTAAAACAGGTCCCTAAATTCATTCTTTGTGACAGAAAATTGTCAAACAACTTGCCTCCGTGTATTCCTTCACTCACGCTACAATAAATGGAATCAGGGAATTAAGTAAAAAGGATGAAATTCTGGAAGTAAAGGACATCAATAGTTGATGATGCTACTACCGAAGCCGAGAACATCGCGGTGGTATGAAATCTGACATGCCAGTTTTCCCACCCCTTTCTTCGGTAAAGATGGGAAGGAGAAATCAAGATACTACGAGTTCTCCTTACCATTATCCACCGATAATGTGGAGTGGAGAAAACCAAAGGTAGTGAGGGGTACGTACTTCAAGAAAGGACCATTACACAGTGTCTATTTTCGAACACCCTGTCCATAAATGGAAGCGCCCGCACATGGCACGGATTGGCGCTGTATAACTTTGGTTATATTATTACCAACCTGGGATGATCCCACTGTGGTACGGAGAAATCGTCGACGAGCGGGCTAGCTATGTTTCTTAAATTGAAAAGAGGATCGATGGACATAGTCCAAGTTATGGACAGGGTGTTCGAAAATAGACTCTCTGTAATGGCCCTTTCATGAAGTACCCCCTCATTAACTTTATCGGTATCATTAACATTATCGGTGGGTAATGGTAAGGAGAAACCTTATCTTGATTTCTCCTTCCCATATTTACCGACGAAAGGGGTGGGAAAACTGGCATGCCAGATTTCACACCACCGCGATGTTCACGGCCCCCGTATGCTACGGAAATTTTGTTACAGTTGGTAAGCCGACACACAACTAACTTCAATTAATAAATTGCAGCTTGGATTAACTGTATCTTGCTGTTTCTCCCTCTTTTAGTAGTCCCCTTTTTCACACCTCTTTCACATTCGTAGGAGGAGGGGGCTTAAGTTCCAGCCAAAATGTCGGGGAGGGGGTTAAAGAAAAGTTCCGCCCTCTCACTTTTCAAGAAGGAAAATCCTGTATTTGATCTCTCTGTAAAATTGACCGTTTTTCAATGAAACATCGAGTTTTTTTTAGTAAATGCACTTCCAAATCTGCAAAAAATGTTACATTCAATCTGATGCATTTATGGACCCTCAAATCTGCATTTTTTTTTTCTAAAGGGGGAACCCACCTTCTTAGTGGTCGTTTCAGTATGCTACAATGCCATTTGAAGATAGTTAAATGATCCATTGTTATGAAGTTCAACGCAACCTGCAGCGCTTCCGTAGCTTCTCGAACAAGTGTTCTACTGCGAGTCCCTGGACCCCACGCTCGTAGAGACACACTCCGCGCTCCCAGTACCCTTTAGGCCTAACATATAACATGACGATAATTATGAATAAATGATGTCATGCACGAATTTTAAATTTAATCGCAAACATTTAGTACCGTTGCATGGGATATACGAGTGTCATGCCGGCGCAATAGTTTAGGTAACTCCCCTGAGCAGTTAGTCCCGTGGATGGTCCACCCAAGGTATGAAATACCCTACTTTACACGTCTTTGGGTGGATTATCTCCCATTAATTCCCTTCCTGTTAAATATTTTAATTTTTCATGCAGTGTCTCTACCTAGATAATTTATAACCGCCTTTGATCAATGTCACTTTCAGATAAAGGTAAACATCAGTTAGCCAGTCTATCTTGAATTGTGGGCTTTGGGATAGTTTGCCTGCGTAGCTTACGTTTTTGTGATAATGTAGTAGAAGGTATTGCGACGACAATTCTGTCGAAGAAATTACTAAACGATTCTGAACACCGGGATCTAAAACAGCAGAGTTGTTTAACAAAAGTGGTGGAGGATCTCCACGAACATTTGTGAAGTACTGGACTCCGTACTTCGTCGATAGTTTGTGTTTTGGACTGTGGAGTTGCCAGACTTATGAAAGTGCGGGTGGGGGCGCTAGAGGAGCACGGCGTCTTACCACAGAACATGTGCGTACAAAACTTCAAAACTGGGAATTGACTACCTGGGTGTTTACTATAGCCCTTGGCAATAATTTTTTCTAAAAGGGCACGATACATGGTTTGTACGGAGTCGGGTCACCCTTTTGGTTCAACCCCCTCCTCCCTCCCTTGTTGTAGAACTAAGGTATACCCGTATCTATTGTCAGAAAATTGAGTGTAATTACACTCTTAAACACCGGGGTTAAATTTAAATAGGATCGATGTTCTATTTATTCCAACACAATCCTGATTAAATTTTCCATAAAATCCTGATTAAACTAATGCAAATTCTGATGAAAGTAACTCAAATCCTAGTTACTTATCCTAGTTAGTTTAAGCAAAATTTGCCTTAGTTTAACCGGGATTTCATGGAAAATTTAACCAGGATTGTGTTGGTGTAAATAGAAAACCGATTCTGGTTAAATTTAACCCTGGTGTTTTAAGAGTATAAACAGGAGTGGCAGCCAGGATTTGGCTGGCACGGAGCCAGGCTTCTGGAGGGGGAACTTTCCGCGACAGGAGGTATGGTCCCTTTCCTTAATCTAACCCCATTCCCTGTTGTTTCAGGAGGCTAGAGAAGTTTTCAACTCGAGGATTCAGCTAATAAATGTTTTCAAAATTAGTGTGGGTCGAATTCTTATTCCCAATTATGACAATAATCACGATTTTTTTTTTCAAGAGTAAAATCGCGTTTTCTTTCTTTCGTTTTCATATCGAATCATTTTTCAAAAGAAACTTTGCTTACATTTTAACTTAAATCCTTGCTTTGTTGATTCTAACTTGACATATACTATCAGACATAGCTGATACGACGCCCTCACTCCTGGAATAAAACGGCTACAAACAGAAGACAAAACAATTTTCTAGAATGCTATAAGGATAAATGTAATGTACTGTAATGTCACTTCATTGTCAGTTAAAGAGAAAAGGCTAAAGATGTCTGGAAGATGGCACTCAAAAATATCACAGAAGAGTCTGCCGTCGAGAGGAAATGACTGCGTAGCTGGCAATACGTTAATAATTGTGTCAAAGATAATACGAAATCACATCTCAGGCTTATGTACAAATGACAGTGAAGGTTTCGGCATAGAAGATCCCGTACCCAGTGGCCTATTTTATAGTAACCCTGGTTCGTTACAGTACTTAAGAGTGATTTGCGCTTAAATATCGTGCCTGTGCAGGACATTCGTCCGGGTATGAATAGGCAAGTGGCAATTAATGATCCACACGGACTATCATTTAGAAAAGTACGGTAGTCTATTGGAAGGACCAATACCGTGGAAGCCGAATTATTTAACGTTTTCTCCAAAATATTTCCTGTACACGCTAGCCGCTGGTTTCGTTTGACTTAAAATGGAGAGCATATATAAAATATCGAATCAAAACTTGACATCACCAGATACAGCAAGAATCTAGAGTAGGATGCGGAATAGACGAAGGTTAATGAAAAGCCTCTTTACAAATAGCTGATGGGTTGACCCCATTTTACCGCAACAATAAAAGATCACAGGCTAAATGCTAACACTCACAGAAAAGTCAAGGTAGTATGGACCAGTGCAATAGCCTTAAAGAAACATATGCGTGGTAAGAAAATGTTTTGTCTCATCACACATTTTTGTATCAGGTCTTTTCTCTCACTTTCTAAAACATTTACTAGTAAACAACCAAGCTGCTGGCTCCTTTGATAACTGTAATCATATTTTAAAAATATCGAATTGGGAAACCCGCGCCGTTAGCTACGCTAGAAAGTCTACTACCCAGCGGAACTGTGATTTGCAAAGTAAACCACCCCGTCGAACTGAATTTCAACTTATCTCATCGATGCTGGTATCTGAGTGATTCAAAAGTCTTGCTACGCAGGCTAGGAACTGTCGGATGAGAACCGGAGGGCTACATCAATTGCAAGAATAGACTTACACGTCCTACAGGTGATTGATGTACCAAATTCTAAAACGTAAAGACTGTACACAAGTTCTTTTAAAGAGATTGAGATTGAGTCGTCACAAGGGTTTACAATCTTCAAACTTTGCAAGGTGGTGAGTGAGCACTTGGTTATTCTCATTTGTAAAATATAACTTGCGAAATGTGGGAACAACCCAGAAATATATAAGAAACGAGATTCTACTGCAAACTACTATAAATGAATTAAAAAAATTATAAATCTAACGAATTTTACAGGAGCGTTCTATTCCCGGGTATCGTGTTTGGATACGGTGCTATTTTCAGGTAAATCTGGAGCCAAGTATTGATGCAGGAGCAGTAGGGAAAGACACTATTAAATTGATCTTTGATGAAGCGTTTCATGAAGTTAGACATAAACAGGTACTGGTAAGAGAAGAATTTTAGTTGTTTTCCTAACCTGGGTGGTATATTGAATCTTTTCTACAAGTAAACTTGGTGAGAGTAATTGTGTTTAAACGTTTTCAAAAGCATCGCATGTGCGCTACTCAGGCTTCAATGCCAGCATTACAGAATGTTGACCAAGCCAACATTTGAATAGAGATGTGATGATTAGAAGACATATAGAAACGACATGGTACACAGGACCGGGGGTTGAGCCGTTATGGCCTTAGAAAAACCTTCCTACGGAGAAAAATGGCCCGACTTTTCTTAAAAATGTGACAGCCAGCAGGTTTTTCTGAACTGGAGGAAAGAGGATACATAAAAAGACAAAGCTGCAATAAAGTTGCAATATTCGTCATTACTAAGAATCAGTTACTTGCCAATAAGGTGAAAGAAATGCGCCCTAAGTTCAGTTTTACCAAAGATTTTATCTCTTTATCATATATTTGCTATTGACTTTTGTTGTAGTGACGTTAGCATTCATATAACATAACATTGTGTGCTCGGTTTACTTCGTTTTCTTAAATTATTTCCGATGTAATGAGGAAGGGTTTGGGGCAGAGGCCACTATTATCAACCTATCCGTGTGCCATGTCACTCAGACAGCACTTGCAATGATTGAGTAATTTGAACTCCCCCTACGCGCACACACACACCTACGCACACGCACACCCACCTCATACACATCCCACACACATGCTAACACAATTACAAGCTTCATCTTCTCTCAAATTATAGGTCAATCTTTACTTTTGGTAAATTTATTCAGCGAAAATACTTCGGCTGAACATTTTGAAAAGATACGTAAACCAGTGTATGTCATTTACTTTGCCTATTTTCTTCGGTCGGCAGGTTAGTTCTTACTAATGTGAAATTTGAAAGAATTTTAGTATTACATTATACCATGTCCTAATGAAGTGATAAACTTTAATCCTTTTATTCCGCTTCAAAACAGGTATCAAATTTATGATAAATATGCACCACACACGGTACCAGGCCAAAACTTAAACAAGAAAATCAGATCGGAAGATGTAAATGAACTTATACAGACCAAAATGTGGAAGTCGTCATGGTGCAATTGTAACGTTGGGCCTGGGGGCCGCAGCCTCCACTCGTTCAGAAAATTTGCTCTCTTCAAGCAAAATATATGCTGTTTTGGGGCAAACATACGGTCAATTTTCCTTCACAAATGTTGCAGCACTCCCAATCAAAAGTTGGCCTCTTACGCTTATGAAAATGCGCATGCAGGGATAGGTAAGTATGAATTAAACGGTTGTAGAGGATGTTAGTTTGTCCCCTATAAGTACAACTACCTCCAGAGTAGATCACCCCTGGACTAGCTACTACAAAGTATATAATCCTCCTGTGATCTACTTCTGAGCAGATTTCCCCATCTTCTGAGGTATTTTGAGTATGCGCGATGCGCGCCAAAAAACTCTAGCCAGCAGTAGGATTTCTTCAGGTTTATGTTAATAAATTACCTGGGCAAGGGCAGGGACGTGCGTTATGACGTAAATCCAGAATCGAGAAGAACCCTCCTAGTATCGGTCAAAAAAGAGGGGCGGGGCGTTTACCTGACCACCATGTTTATTAAAATATTTAATTTTTTTAATCACAACCACCTCCATTTCTTCTCATCTTTGGGTTGCATATTCAACCAACGGAGCTCACGCAGGAGTTTAAAAATATTTACGCATTTAAAACCTTTTCGTGTTAGTGCATTCCTTCATTTTTAATCTCCAAAAGTAGTCAATACAATAAAATTTTCCTCGTCATTTTTCGGGTCTCGCTTCCTTTCCTTTGCTTTCAAGGTTTTATATCTTTCTAAAAAGATGAAAAAAGTGGGGGCAAATGCCCTCCTTGACCACCCCTGGCTCCTTATAATCAGGTCTGGGGATAACGTTAGACTCTCTTCAGTGGTTTAATTATGTCATCACTTTCCTACACTGTCAGAACAGTTAAGTAAAATACGAACTCCAGAAGTTTTAAGTAAAATCTTATAAAAAATTAATATAAAAATTGCCTTTATTTTGTGTAATTTTCTAAGAAAAGGATACTTTTTACATTGTTTATTAATAATTGTACTTCATTGCACAAGATGAGAGTAATTTTTACAGCTATTCTGTGTAATGTTTGACTTAAAAGTTCTGGAGTTCTTATTTTACTTAAATTATGAAGGGTATTTCTGTGAGTGTAGTCTTCGATATTCTGTTAGAGAGGTTCGTTGGAACCAGCCGCTCCTGCAAAGCGAGCGTTTTCCTATTGAGTCCTTATTCTGTTAGACGTTTCTTTAAATGTTTTTTTTTTTTTTTTTTTTGAATTGGGGGAGTTACTACGGTACGTTAACATTTGGCTACACACTTGTGATGTAAAAGCGTTTCACTGAACTTTCTCCCCTGTGTCCACCCGAATTCTTACCTTTGTAATCCGGGTGGGCACATACCGTTCAATGCGGCTTTTACCAAAACTAAATGTAATCTTTCAAAGACACTATAACGTCTTACCCTGAAGCAGTTGCAACTCTGTAGATGTTGATTCAAACTATAGTAATAGCCGAAACTAGTCAGACCGTTGAGCAACTGTACTGTACAACCGCTGAAGTTAATTACTAGCAAGAAACTTCTATAAAGTAGAAGGGGAACCAATCTGCCGATACAACTCTTCCACGTATAAATTGCATATTATAACTCTCCCTGCCTACTTAAATTTTAGAGATGTCTTAGAAAACTACAATGATTGCTATAATCACCGAAGAACGAGGTGGAAAAGCAGGGAGCTTCGGTTACTGCCACATTAGATGAGAATATATGATTCTCCGACAAGGCTTTAGCTGACAAATTACTAATACTTCGTACAAGTGGTCTGTTCCTACTCCTCCCAGACACACAGTGAAAGGTTTACCAGGTATTATTATTCCTTTCTAAAAACGTTAGGGTAAGTTTGACTACTGCATAGTGTATGCCATTATTACTCCTCGACATTAGCTTTGGGTCCTCCTCATCAGGTACTCGGCTATACCGAATATAATCGGAGCCGCCCGCTGTACTACACAGCAATGATAAAGTATAAACCCAAAGAAATGTGCTCCACTGCCGAAAACACTTGAGAACCCATGGCTTAGACTGAAAACCTTAGAGTTCCGATCATTAATGTGTGACATGTACCCACCTGGGAAGTGAGTATAACCAGGGGAGGGGGCGAACACTACTCACACCGACTCATTGTGTGGCATAGGCTACCGGTATTATATAATTTAAACGGTAGCAGAGGTTGCATTGCTTCGAATATTCACTTACAATCAGGCAGTCCTAGTTTCTGTCATTTCTATGAACAGGCCTTCCCTATCCAAAGAAATTTTCCAGTGTTCACTTGTGTAAGGGTTAGGAATGACAGAAAGAATATTTCATACAGCCTGCCACGTAGGCAAGCCGACAATGAGTGCGAGAAAATTACCCCAAAGTCCAGCTTTATGATAATAGACCCTTTTCCAAATAGCAATTACAAAGGATTGTGGGATTGAGTTTGGAATGCGTCGTTTGTGGCAATGGCATTTTACTGTGGCCAATAACGACACATACCAAACTCTATCCCACAATCCTTTTGTAAATAATATTTGGAAAAGAGTCTATTGTGTCCTTTTACTTGCATTAATTTCCGTTAAACTGACGTTATTGTACATAATATCGTGCATCACAGAGTTAAACCGTGTGACGGCTTAGATTGGAATGAAGCTTTTTAGTTATTTAATAAAAAATGGCTGGCGAAGTATAAACAGACGTGCGCATGCATGCAGTAATGCAAACATGAAACGGGTTTAGCAGATTACTGTTATCCCTAAGTGCAGCTGTCCCAGACTAGGCCACCCCTCGGGGCAATCTAGTTCAGAGTAAATCATTCTCCGATGATCTACCTCTGGGCAGAATCCTTCTGAACAATCTACCCAAGTGCTCATTTTAGACTAATTTAATGCAAGACTTAGTCTACCGTGTACAGCAAACAAAACGTTAATTATAACAAAAAATATCCCATCAGTATAATTTCAACTTTCAACATTAATTGATGGAAAACAACTTTTTCATGTTTCCTCAGATTTTTAAACTTGACAGCACAGACAAAAGAATAGTTTTATAGTTACATTTGAAAGATTCGAAAAGTCGCTGTCGGTAAAAGATAGATCATTATCTGCGGCTTGAGTACCTCTGGCCTCGCACACCTCCTCCCATTTGAGTAGCTTTATCCCCTACCTTTTTTTTCATAGACATGTCGATTTCGGTGGCAAACACTACTGATCTCTCCATATTGACCGGTGCTCTTCAAAATTCATACATGCCGCCCTCTCCCTTCAAAAAAGGCAAGGTGCTTTTGTGGGTGCATAAAAAGAATAAGAAGGGACCAGCTGTTTGAGAGAATATTTTTGACCACCCAATGAAACAGGGAAGAATCATAAGAAAGTCTTCCAAATAATATGGACGCGTAAAGTAACAATAGTTTAGTTAATTAATATTGGGTCAGATTATCACTTGGGCTCATGATGACCCTGTACAAGATTATTCTGGATGAACATCGGCGATGTTCCCTTCAAGTGATTAGATGATAGCTCAGCACGGTGTTTTAGTCATTCTTAATATAATCCAGGGACCGCCATTACACGTTCGTTCAACAGACAAAATTGTATCCGAGTCTTTTGTTACTGGAGGGAGGGACGAAGCTTTCTTGTTCTGCACCATCCAGTACTCGTCATATGAAGCAGACACTTTACCTGAGCAGGGCAACTAAACTCCTGCCTTTACATGTACAAGGGTAATAGCTTCCACAACATACGGAGCCTCAAACATTGTCTGAGTAGATACTTGTGCAAATTATTTCCTAAAAGTAGGTTAATTTTGTGGTTACTTTCGAATGAGAACTGGAAAGAGGGAGGGACAATCCACCCAAAGGCGTGTAAAGCAGGGTATTTCATACTTTGGGTGGACCATCCACGGGACTATCTACTCTGGGGAGTTACCTAAACTATTGCGCCGGCATTATATCCCATGCAACGGTACTAAATGTTTGCAATTAAATTTAATATTCGTGCATGATATCATTTATTCATAGTCATCGTAATGTTATATCGCTTTGCAACCGATTGTTTTGTAAACACTGTAACGTCACTTATTTGTAAGTCGAGAAGAAAGGATGTAAGATGCAAAGTGTGGCTTTTGCCTGAAGAAAACGATACAGTATCTACTGGGCCTATATTGACTTGGCTACTGCTGAGAAGCTTGGTTAACAAACAGGTTACCAGTGGGTTTTTTTTTTCATCCCTTTAAAGTTTGCAAGAACTTCTACGGTCAATTTCAAAGTACTAAGCTACTAATTTGGGGACTTTTTACGTTGGTAACACTATAGTTACACTCTAAAAACTGTTGGGTAAACTTTCACCCAAGGTTGGGTCCGTATGCCATCTCCTAAAATGTAGGGTAAAAAACTGCCCAAAGGTGGTCAAAAGGATTCCCATGGTGGGTGAATTTTCTACAAGTAAAGGGTAATTTTTAACCATTTTTGGTAGTTCCTTACCCAACACTGTAGGAGAGGGCATAATGACTCAACCTTGGGTAAACTGTTTTTAGAGTGTACGTCCGCCGAAGTGACACCGAGACCAGGCATGACCAACCCCCCACCATCAGACGGATCAGTTACATGTTATCCCGTACGGCTCCCCCATTAAGATACCACCACCCACATTAAGAATCGCTAGACTCATCAATACTGCCTAGGCACTTTCGTAAGTTGAGCCCTTTCTCCTAAGCTTTGAGCCGCCCTGCAGGCTAATACCACACTGAGTGATAAAGTATAAACTCAAATAAATGTGGCTCGCGGCCGAAAACACTTGAGGACCCCTGACATATATTTTCCACAAACTTCAGTCATAGTACAGTGTTACAATACGATGATGAAGGTACTGCCTACCACAATACTGCTGCTTAAAATAAAGACATGCCGTGTACTAACAATTGCCCCCCCCCCCCTTACCCGTCCATAGCTAGGAACTCTGACATGGGAAGGGAGGTACGTACAAAACTTCAAAACTGGGAATTGACTACGTGGTTGTTTACTGTAGCCCTTGGCAATCAATTTTTCTAAAGGGGCACGATACATGGTTTGTACGGAGTCGGGTCACCCTTTTGGTTCAACCCCCTCCTCCCTCCCTTGTCGTAGAACTAAGATATACCCGTATCTATTGTCAGAAATTTGAGTGTAACTACACTCTTAAACATCGTGGTTAAATTTAAATAGGATCGGTGTTCTATTTATTCCAACACACTCCTGGTTAAATTGGTTAAACTAACACAAATTCTGATGAAAGTAACTCAAATCCTATTTACTTATCCTAGTTAGTTTAACCAAAATTTGCCTTAGTTTAACCAGGATTTCATGGAAAATTTAACCAGAATTGTGCTGGTGTAAATAGAAAACCGATCCTGGTTAAATTTAACCCTGGTGTTTTAAGAGTATAAACAGGAGTGGCAGCCAGGATTTGGGCGGCACGGAGCCAGGCTTCTGCAGGGGGAGGGGGAACCTTCCGCGACAGGAGGTATGGTCCCTTCCCTTAATCTAACCCCATTCCCTGTTGTTTCAGGAGGCTAGAGAAGTTTTCAACTCGAGGATTCAGCTAATAAATGTTTTCAAAATTAGTGTGGGTCGAATTCTTATTCCCAATTATGACAATAATCACGATTTTTTTTTCAAGAGTAAAATCGCGTTTTCTTTCTTTCGTTTTCATATCGAATCATTTTTCAAAAGAAACTTTGCTTACATTTCAACTTAAATCCTTGCTTTGTTGATTCTTACTTGACATATACTATCAGACATAGCTCACTCCTGGAATAAAACGGCTACAAACAGAAGACAAAACAATTTTCTAGAATGCTATAAGGATAAATGTAATGTACTGTAATGTCACTTCATTGTCAGTTAAAGAGAAAAGACTAAAGATGTCTGGAAGATGGCACTCAAAAATATCACAGAAGAGTCTGCCGTCGAGAGGAAATGACTGCGTAGCTGGCAATACGTTAATAATTGTGTCAAAGATAATACGAAATCACATCTCAGGCTTATGTACAAATCACAGTGAAGGTTTCGGCATAGAAGATCCCGTACCCAGTGGCCTATTTTATAGTAACCCTGGTTCGTTACAGTACTTAAGTGTGATTTGCGCTTAAAGATCGTGCCTGTGCAGGACATTCGTCCGGGTATGAATAGGCAAGTGGCAATTAATGATCCATACGGACTATCATTTAGAAAAGTACGGTAGTCTATTGGAAGGACCAATACCGTGGAAGCCGAATTATTTAACGTTTTCTCCAAAATATTTCCTGTACACGCTAGCCGCTGGTTTCGTTTGACTTAAAATGGAGAGCATATATAAAATATCGAATCAAAACTTGACACCACCAGATACAGCAAGAATCTAGAGTAGGATGCGGAATAGACGAAGGTTAATGAAAAGCCTCTTTACAAATAACTGATGGGTTGACCCCATTTTACCGCAACAATAAAAGATCACAGGCTAAATGCTAACACTCACAGAAAAGTCAGGGTAGTATGGACCAGTGCAATAGCCTTAAAGAAACATATGCGTGGTAAGAAAATGTTTTGTCTCATCACACATTTTTGTATCAGGTCTTTTCTCTCACTTTCTAAAACATTTACTAGTAAACAACCAAGCTGCTGGCTCCTTTGATAACTGTAATCATATTTTAAAAATATCGAATTGGGAAACCCGCGCCGTGAGCTACGCTAGAAAGTCTACTACCCAGCGGAACTGTGATTTGCAAAGTAAACCACCCCGTCGAACTGAATTTCAACTTATCTCATCGATGCTGGTATCTGAGTGATTCAAAAGTCTTGCTACGCAGGCTAGGAACTGTCGGATGAGAACCGGAGGGCTACATCAATTGCAAGAATAGACTTACACGTCATACAGGTGATTGATGTACCAAATTCTAAAACGTAAAGACTGTACACAAGTTCTTTTAAAGAGATTGAGAGTGCGCCATTCAACAAGTCGTCACAAGGGTTTACAATCTTCAAACTTTGCAAGGTGGTGAGTGAGCACTTGGTTATTCTCATTTGTAAAATATAACTTGCGAAATGTGGGAACAACCCAGAAATATATAAGAAACGAGATTCTACTGCAAACTACTATAAATGAATTAAAAAAATTATAAATCTAACGAATTTTACAGGAGCGTTCTATTCCCGGGTATCGTGTTTGGATACGGTGCTATTTTCAGGTAAATCTGGAGCCAAGTATTGATGCAGGAGCAGTAGGAAAAGACACTATTAAATTGATCTTTGATGAAGCGTTTCATGAAGTTAGACATAAACAGGTACTGGTAAGAGAAGAATTTTAGTTGTTTTCCTAACCTGGGTGGTATATTGAATCTTTTCTACAAGTAAACTTGGTGAGAGTAATTGTGTTTAAACGTTTTCAAAAGCATCGCATGTGCGCTTCTCAGGCTTCAATGCCAGCATTACAGAATCTTGACCAAGCCAACATTTGAATAGAGATGTGATGATTAGAAGACATATAGAAACGACATGGTACACAGGACCGGGGGTTGAGCCGTTATGGCCTTAGAAAAACCTTCCTACGGAGAAAAATGGCCCGACTTTTCTTAAAAATGTGACAGCCAGCAGGTTTTTCTGAACTGGAGGAAAGAGGATACATAAAAAGACAAAGCTGCAATAAAGTTGCAATATTCGTCATTACTAAGAATCAGTTACTTGCCAATAAGGTGAAAGAAATGCGCCTTAAGTTCAGTTTTACCAAAGATTTTATCTCTTTATCATATATTTGCTATTGACTTTTGTTGTAGTGACGTTAGCATTCATATAACATAACATTGTGTGCTCGGTTTACTTCGTTTTCTTAAATTATTTCCGATGTAATGAGGAAGGGTTTGGGGCAGAGGCCACTATTATCAACCTATCCGTGTGCCATGTCACTCAGACAGCACTTGCAATGATTGAGTAATTTGAACTCCCCCTACACGCACACACACACCTACGCACACGCACACCCACCTCATACACACCCCACACACATGCTAACACAATTACAAGCTTCATCTTCTCTCAAATTATAGGTCAATCTTTACTTTTGGTAAATTCATTCAGCGAAAATAATTCGGCTGAACATTTTGAAAAGATACGTAAACCAGTGTATGTCATTTACTTTGCCTATTTTCTTCGGTCGGCAGGTCAGTTCTTACTAATGTGAAATTTGAAAGAATTTTAGTATTACATTATACCATGTCCTAATGAAGTGATAAACTTTAATCCTTTCATTCCGCTTCAAAACAGGTATCAAATTTATGATAAATATGCACCACACACGGTACCAGGCCAAAACTTAAACAAGAAAATCAGATTGGAAGATGTAAATGAACTTATACAGACCAAAATGTGGAAGTCGTCATGGTGCAATTGTAACGTTGGGCCTGGGGGGCCGCAGCCTCCACTCGTTCAGAAAATTTGCTCTCTTCAAGCAAAATATATGCTGTTTTGGGGCAAACATACGGTCAATTTTCCGGCACAAATGTTGCAGCACTCCCAATCAAAAGTTGGCCTCTTACGCTTATGAAAATGCGCATGCAGGGATATGTAAGTATGAATTAAACGGTTGTAGAGGATGTTAGTTTGTCCCCTATAAGTACAACTACCTCCAGAGTAGATCACCTCTGGACTAGCTACTACAAAGTATATAATCCTCCTGTGATCTACTTCTGAGCAGATTTCCCCATCTTCTGAGGTCTTCTCAAATATTCATTTAAACTAATGCAAGACTCTATCCGTGGACAACAAGCTAAATGCTGAGCATGCATAGTAAAAAGAATGTACCACCAGTCTTATCTCAATTTTCAACAAAACATCATCACAATTCTTTTAACATGCTATCTCAGCAGTATAAGGTTATTAAACCAAACGGTTAAATTACTCATAAAAATTCGAAACCTTGGTCAGTTGGCGTTGATAAAAGATAGATCTACACTTGCGATTTCACACGGACTATATATATGTCCATGTGTTTACTTCAATAAGCTTACGAATTACTTGGAAATTTGATGATTTGTCTAATCAATTACAATAACATGAACATGAAATTTAAACGTATCTGTCTGGTAAATACTAGTTTCACTTTAAGGCTAGTAGTTGCCATATACTTGGCCATAAGATTGTGACATGACAAAATTAGTACATGTCATCGTTTGGTTAATAACATTTGCGTGACGCGATCGTTGCCAAAAATGTATATATAATTACGTTCCACCGTGCCATTTATTAACTATATTAAGTCGTGTGCCCTTAATGGAACCTTTTTTGCAAGGCACGCAGCTGTTATTTGGTCATGGGGGGGGGGGGGCTCAAACCACTCTGGGCCGAATGACACCAATGGTACCGCTGGACAGGTGCTTCATTGTTCTGAGGCTTGTAGGTCAGAGTGGCAGGGAGTCATATCAGATTATTATGCCAGGAAAAGGGTTACTTGGGAACATTATTACTTCGCAAATAAGTCTTGAGCCCCTTGTCGCTAAGTGTATGACCTTTACAACATGCCAAGATGTTAAGTCCTTGAAACTGTTTATATATACAACACATACAGGTGTATGTATGTCCCGCATAGAATGGACTTACAATATGTCAAAATATATGTCCTTCATCTGTCTGCAAAATTAATCAATCTGTATGTATGTATCTATCATACGTCTGTCTCATACATGGAAGATACAGAGATGTACTTGTAGTAGTAATACATTAAAGTGAAACAGAAAACTACTCCCTGCTTCAAGGCAATATCACAAAGGAGCAAGACATGTGGGTCATAATGGACATGATCGTAGGAGCCCAAGTTGATGGGGGGGGGGGGACTCTAACGACTTGCCCCAAAAATATAACCAAAAATTTCCGCACCACTCCACGCGCGTTTCAACATGTTAAATGTACATATCATAAAGGCATGCATCGGTCATCACACCGCATGCCAGTTACATACAATCATTTGCCGTGTTACTACCCTTTCATATTGATTATAATTTGGGGGATTTCTGTCCTGGGGATGGGGCATGCATTATGTTGTGTGATCGCCGGCATGGGGAGGTGTCTAAGGGGCCCGGTAGGGCTTATCCCATTCCCCTTTCAAAATTTTAGGAAAATTAGGTGTCCTTACATGCAACCTGGTGTACGTCACATATGCTACCTTTGAAGTAAAATTTGTGTAAAACAATTTAAATATTTTAGGTACTAAAAAAAAGAAAAAAATCGCCATTAGTGGGGGGATGCATGGCCCAATGGCCACCCTAAATATTCCACTGAAAATCATAATATCAGTTTAACCATTATAGAACACACTGGTGAATTAATACCGAACATATAGGTGCTGGTGCAACTCAAGTCAGAACTTCATTTTAATTACCAAGAAAGCTTTTAAACTATTGATTACCTTTAGCTTCATCATTGCATTATTTTTCTTTCACAAAGTGCCCGAAAAATTGTCAGCATACTGCCCGAATTTTCACAAAAATATTTGGTTAGGGGTTGCAGCCCCCAGCTCCCTCCGGCTCCTACGCCTATGATAATGGGTATTTAAGAAGGAAGATTCTGACAGATCGGCAAATTGGCAATGGCACATACTGAAGAAGCCGTAAGAAATTAGAATATAAAAGCATATAGGAATATGCCTTCTGCGTGAGACATTTGGCGCTCTTGACCCCAAACCCCCGTCCCAGGACGAAGCTTTCTACTCACATCAATTTACAATAATTAAATCTCCTGGTGCTATACTGCCATCTTCTACGATATTCATTTATTTAAAATTTCTCTTTACCCAGACCCCTATCCCAGGATGACCTCTATCCCAGAATGACGATCAATTTGATCAGCCTCAGAAAATCCTGGACACACCCTTGGCTCAGAACTAAATGCATCCATGTACCACTGAGTACGTAAACTCAGGCCAATGAAACGGAAGAGTAGAAATCCTTTCTTAACGGAGGATACATGAATGATGTAGTTACGTTTACCTTTGGACTAGATGTTAAAACCATGTAAAAGAATGTTTTCATAGAATCCCCGTCAGTCGTAATAGCAGTGAGGGGGTTGAGGAGCCTGTTGAGGCTGATCGGTTCCTACAGGAAATTCTGTTCTTTCTTTTTAGCTACTCGCGTGGGATCAATTTATTTGACAGTAACGTCAGAAGGTTTGTAAAATGGGGGTGGAGACGGGGGGGAGGGGGGAATTAATCATTCAACTTCCAAGTTTTGACATTTTTAAGGTAACTTTAGATGTCATGTTTTCGGTTCATATCACCCTCAGGACCTTTGATGTATTAGTCTACAAAGACAGGCCTGTCTGTCCCCATTTTCTTCCAATTTAACTCTCGTTTTTACACGCTGTTTTGTAACAAGAACTCTGTAACATATTCTTAAGATTATTTATTATGTGAAGATGGATACTGGATTGGCATACCTAACCCTAAATTCAAACTATCTGTTCTAAGAAATAATTTCTATGCCTATACGATTGTGACAGATTCAATCAAAGAATCACATGCAGATAAATGCTTTTTGTGCACTGTCTTTGAACATATCAAGGCAATGACCCGGCCTTCATTCTTCGATCCGGATCTAAAGAAATACACTTTATATGACTAAATATCAGTATTGAAAAGTAACAAATTGTCTCGATTTAGCCTTTCATTGCTAGTTTACTCAGTCTTGCATCAATCATAAAATGGTCACTTTTAAATTGGTAGGGACCTCCGAAAGGGAGAAGCCATTGGTTTGAGAATACCCCCCCCCCCCCCCTCGCTTCTTGATTGCTTTTGCGGCCAATCTGAAACAGCTTTAAAGAAATTCTAGCTTGTTAACAGGCTATTAACCAGGATTTGTCTATCCCGGGGCGTGACTAAGAGAGTTAAGAGTGAGATTTCGATACTTAGTGGAGCCCAGCAGCAATTGGCGTGGAGAGTAACGTTTGCCAAACACGCACCCAAGTTGCTAAAAATGTCATTTCCATCGGTGGTCTGTAACCGTGCATTCACCTTTGAGAAATTGTTTTTATTTAAGGTGTATTAAATGCAAATAGTGAAGTGATTTAATGTCTAGAAATACTCAACATTTACTGAGATTTTTTCACTTTTGTCTCGGTAGCGGTATAGGGGAAGGAAAGTCGGTCGTCTAATGGAAGGGGTTATATTTCAATAAAATGAAGTCAGATGTTTATATGTCAAGAAACCAACTGGAAAGTCAAATCATTTGTTAGCAGAGAGATTCCGCTTAACGTGTAAACGCCCACATTCTTTTACTTAAGATTTAATCAGACCGAAACCTTCTTGTGGTAATAGATCGATGGTTGTGCAGAAAAAACAAATGTAAAACTATTTTGTGCATAGTAGATATATGGACTTAAGATGGCAACATCACGTAGCTAGCATACGGAAAGTTTGAAGTTTTGTTATTCATCATTCACAAAGGTGCTTGATGTGGTATCCTTACATTCAGAATTACCTCTCCTACCTACACAATGTGTACATTTTGCAGCTCTGAACAAATGGGACTAAATGCTTCCATTCCCCCGTTGCGCTATCATGGTGATGGTCCAGAGGGTGAAGTCCCTCGAAGTTCTGAAATGGGGACACTTGCAAGAGGCTTTAAACTTACCCACTTTACACTGAGAGTATTCAAAAAAGGTTAACTATTTACCTCTATTCGTGGCAACAGACAATTTCGTCAGAATAAGTTAATGTTCATGCGAGTCAAATTTCGCGTGTCATTGTCCTGAAAATGGGCATCAGGCATGACTAGTGCTTCATAGCCCACGAAGTACGTTGAAATATTTCTTTAGGAATCACAACCCAAATTTTATTTCATGCAGGCTTTATATTAAGTCTGAATTTACAATGCTCCATTAACTGCAGTCTTTTCCTTTTTCTTTCAGATATGTTTCCCCTAAAGTATTGTTAAACTGGTGAGGAACTCCCCTTCTCTACCTCTTTGCATATAAAACATGCACCTCCGAAAAATTGCGACATGAAAGAAGATAGTCTACAACAACCATTTATTTAAAAAAAAAAAAAACACTAACCCTGAAGATACAAAAAGGTAGGCCTTGAACGCATTTAGCCATTTGACATTTTGGTTAAAAATCAATGTGAAAGGAAATAATGAATCTCATTTAAAAAGGAAAACAAGACCATATACGGGTACTAATCACAAGCATTAACAAATTAAAAGACTTGGTGGCTCTCTGGGGGGGGGGCAAACCAACACCACCCCAGGATAAGCGTCTTTCCCGGCTGTAATTTGTAACGCTTATTAAATTTTTCGACAGACGATACTAACAAATTTAGTGAAAATAGTTAATCGTCGGCTTAGTTGAAAAGACTGAAGGTATAAAGGAGTGAAAGAATGAAGGCGGGAAAAGAGAACCGTGAGAAATATTGCAAGGGTTTCGTAAACAATGCCTCTCAAGCTATCCCACAGCAAACAATAATGTCGCAATTCTACTAAAGCTGTAGTACACACAGCTACAATAATAAGACACCCAGGTCCTCTTATTTTGAGTATGCGCGATGCGCGCCAAAAAACTCTAGCCAGCAGTAGGATTTCTTCAGGTTTATGTTAATAAATTACCTGGGCAAGGGCAGGGACGTGCGTTATGACGTAAATCCAGAATCGAGAAGAACCCTCCTAGTATCGGTCAAAAAAGAGGGGCGGGGCGTTTACCTGACCACCATGTTTATTAAAATATTTAATTTTTTTAATCACAACCACCTCCATTTCTTCTCATCTTTGGGTTGCATATTCAACCAACGGAGCTCACGCAGGAGTTTAAAAATATTTACGCATTTAAAACCTTTTCGTGTTAGTGCATTCCTTCATTTTTAATCTCCAAAAGTAGTCAATGCAATAAAATTTTCCTCGTCATTTTTCGGGTCTCGCTTCCTTCCTTTGCTTTCAAGGTTTTATATCTTTCTAAAAAGATGAAAAAAGTGGGGGCAAATGCCCTCCTTGACCACCCCTGGTTCCTTATAATCAGGTCTGGGGATAACGTTAGACTCTCTTCAAAGTTTAATTATGTCATCACTTTCCTATAGTCTTCGATATTCTGTTAGAGAGGTTCGTTGGAACCAGCCGCTCCTGCAAAGCGAGCGTTTTCCTATTGAGTCCTTATTCTGTTAGACGTTTCTTTAAATGTTTTTTTTTTTTTTTTTTGAATTGGGGGAGTTACTACGGTACGTTAACATTTGGCTACACACTTGTGATGTAAAAGCGTTTCACTGAACTTTCTCCCCTGTGTCCACCCGAATTCTTACCTTTGTAATCCGGGTGGGCACATACCGTTCAATGCGGCTTTTACCAAAACTAAATGTAATCTTTCAAAGACACTATAACGTCTTACCCTGAAGCAGTTGCAACTCTGTAGATGTTGATTCAAACTATAGTAATAGCCGAAACTAGTCAGACCGTTGAGCAACTGTACTGTACAACCGCTGAAGTTAATTACTAGCAAGAAACTTCTATAAAGTAGAAGGGGAACCAATCTGCCGATACAACTCTTCCACGTATAAATTGCATATTATAACTCTCCCTGCCTACTTAAATTTTAGAGATGTCTTAGAAAACTACAGTGATTGCTATAATCATCGAAGGACGAGGTGGAAAAGCAGGGAGCTTCGGGTTACTTCCACATCAGAGGAGAATATATGATTCTCCGACAAGGCTTTAGCTGACAAAATTACTAATACTTCATACAAGTGGTCTGCCCCTATACCCCTCCCACACACACAGTGAAAGGTTTACCAAGTATGATTATTCCTTTCTAAAAACGTTAGGGTAAGTTTGACTACTGCATAGTGTATGCCGTTATTACTCCTCGACATTAGCTTTGGGTCCTCCTCATCAGGTACTCGGCTATACCGAATATAATCGGAGCCGCCCGCTGTACTACTCGTTTACTTACCTTATTAGCATTAGCGATTTCTAGAAGCTGTATAGTAGATCTTTGCAGCAGTAAGGTATCACCACTGTTTATCTTAACCGTTTTCGAACACAAGTCTTCTACATCTTTCAGCACATCCTCCACTTTTCCACTTTTCTCAAGAATACATAAAATTGCAAATTTCGTGGCATCTTCTCTTGTTTTTAGGTATCCAGTTATCTTATCAGCTGCTTTACGGTTCAAGCCGCATGAGAAGCGATAGACGTATTGGAGGTCAAATGGGTCTAGATATTTCAGATAATGGTCTGTTTGGCAGTTGACATTATTTCGGTATTCTGGTTTCCAAGGGTCAAAGGTTATGTCATTTCTTGATGCGTATTCCGACAAATGGTGTGCCGCGTACCACTCACAAAACAGTTTGTGATAAAATCTAACTTCAATTTTATATTGAATGTGTTCAGATATTATTGCATTCGGATCATCGGAAATGTCAAGGACCTCTTCTTCAACTAAGATACCAATGCGAACATACTGATCATAGAAGTCTTGTCCAAGTCGCTCACACATATAATGCTTACTCCACACAATTTGTTGATCTTTACGACTCAGTCCTTCAAATGCCAACTTATCAAGTTCCGTGTGTTCTGTTTCAAACAAGTCATATTTCTTGACATTTTCATCCTCCATTTTATTTTTCATGTGACTGTGAAAGCATGAGATCATGTAACGAAAGAAACTTGTGACAGAGTTGAACTTGTGAAATTTCTTACTCTCGTGACTCATGTGTGCAAACATCACAAAGAATAAAGGAACCTGACAAAGGTCACCAAGGACGGGGTTTTCCCTTAGTCTTTGTTTGATTTTCTCAGCGGCTGCTACGTCATCACCTACAACCGCTTTCCTAATGTACTGATCTCGAGCGATATCGTCAAATCCTGTCAACTTTAATCGTTTCGTCAGCGCCGGGTATTTCTTTGGTAAATAAGATGACCTTGTTGTTAAAATGACTTCAGATTGCTGAAACATTTTTCTCATTATAATGCTGATGACGTCAGAATCAACATGGACATCTTGGTCTGGATACTCGTCATATCCATCTAATATTACTAACACTGAAGAACACTCACTAATGATATCTGCAATATCACTTTCTGTGAGCTTCGAATCTTTTGGTAACAGAAACTGTTTAATTGCTCTATAAACTGACGTAACACCTCCTAACTGTCTCAATCGTAAAAGAATTAATACGTCGATGTCCTTTAAGTATGATAGCGGGATTTTATTACACCAGTCATAGCTTAGCTGTAGAGTTAATGTCGATTTGCCATAACCAGGCTCTCCTTCTATTATGCGCCGCGTTGATTTGACTCTGTCATCATCTAATATATTATGATATGAACAGAGCTTGTCCCAGGTCCCTTGTCCCCCCATCCTGTCCTTTGCAACTAAATGTTCAATACCGCCCTCAACAAATACCCTGTCCACACAGTACAGTCTATCTCGGATATAAGGGATGGGCTGCACTGCGTCATAGAGATCCTGGTACTTGACTTTCAGTTCAGAGATAAACATGTCCTTCTTCCCTAACAAAAAAAAAAAAAAACTTTAAAAGATTACGTTTACGCAAACTATACACATAAGACAGCATGCCATTTACAAAGCTATATATCATATACAGGATGAGATATATGGTAGTTGTCGTGATCGACATAACCTGTCATAGTTGATAAACTGGTTTTATTGAAAGTACGAACGTTAAAAATAATATGTTCACTTTAATCTCAAAGAAAACCTAACACGTTGTGTCAAAAGGCTGCTGTAGCCCAAGCTTTTTATCCTCAATTGGGAGCTTTTCCCAATTTTCCTTGCTTGATTTTGGTATCTTGTATAGGTACACCACAGAATCTAGAGATCTTAATAAGTCCAAAGAAAAATAAACATCACATCTATTGTTAAGTTGTGATTATTTTTTACATCTTGATACTTAGTATCTTAGGTCAAAGCTTTCCTGTGTAAACGCTTTTCCATCATGCAAGTGGGAATTTGTAACAACCATTAAAATTCAAAAGTCTTTTCGTTACCTTGACGGTCGCTTTTCGACATCATTGGAATAACCTGTACAGCAGAAAATTAAATAGTAAGTCACTTTACTAGAGTTAAATTGTATAATCTATGGAAGTTAATGTCACTTCACCACCCTAAGTTCTTTACAAACATCATACGACTTTATCATGATGACGTTTTGTTTCTTTTGTGTTTATTTCTACCGAGCATAATTTGCACTAAAAAACGAACCAAAGTTTTGTCATTGCTTTACCATACTTTCTTAAAAGTATTAAGTACGGGACAGCAGCGTTTATTTTACAGAAATTTTTGAGTTTAATTAATAAACGATTCGAAAATATTTGCCACGTGCTGCAATTACAGCTTAGGGCTGCATGCCGCCCCGGGCCCTGATGTTGCGGCCTCTGAATTGATTTCAGATTTTGAGAAAAATCATATTCGACAAGAACAAAACTTAGCAAGGTAGGAAATTTAATTATGAAATATAAAAAATCACTACTTGACTCCCTTCAAGTTTGCTTTTCCGAAAAGGAGGGGGGGGGGGGGTGTCTACGTTACAAGCAGTACAGTATATTCCTTGTTCAGTCATATCTACCCAAGACAAAAATTCGTGTTCCTTGTTTATGACAACAGTTGGATTGTAGTGGCAAAGCTTGTAGCAAAGTTACTTCCCGGAAATTTAACTGCGAAGTAAGGTGACTGATTGAAAAACCTATCGTACTGAACGTTTGTGATTGGATACTGACATCAAAATTCCTTCAATTTATATTTGAGAACAAACAATGTGTTTTGCGACGTTTTATATGAACTCGCTTTTTCCATAGCTCTGTAAGATTAAATATAATCTTTCAGTCATAGCTTTTTTCGACTTTTGGAACTCAACAGACTCACTTCTCTATCTGACCGCGTTAGAGAATAACTGATTAAGAGCTTCCTCACCATAGGCGTAGGAGGCAGGGGGCTGGGGCTGCATCCTGAGTCAAATATTTTTGTTAAAATTCGGGCAGTATGCTGAGAATTTTTCGGGCACCTACTGAAAGAAAAATAATGCAATGATGTAGCTACGGGTAATCAATAGTTCAAAAACCTCCTTGGCAATTAAAATAAAGTTCTGATTTGATATGCACCAGCGCCTTTATATTTGGTATTAATTCACCAGTGTGTTTTTTAATGGTTCAACGTATATTATGATTATCAGTGGTGTATTTGGGGGTCATTCCGCGATCCCCCCTCACTGATGCCGACTTTTTTACATTACCTAAAATACGTAATTTTTTTAAGACAGAATTTACTTAAAAAGTAGCATATGTTGAAGTACCAGATTGCATGTAAGGACATCTAATTTTTCAAAAAAAAAAAAAAATCAAATGGGAGGGGGAAGGAGAGGGGGCCACCACCTCCCCTTAGACCCCCAGGCCGGCGATCACACAACATAATGCATGTCCCAACTCCCATCAGATCAGAGAAATCCTCCAAATCATTATAACCAATATGGAAAGGGTAGTAATACGGCAAATGATTGTATGTAATTGACATGAGGTGTGATAACCGATGCATGTCTATATGCCATGTTCATTAACATGTTAAACGTGTGGGGAACCCAGGAAAGTTTTGGTTACATTATCGGGCAAATCGTTACAGCCCCCCCACCCCATCAACCTGGGCTCCTACGCCCACGTTCCTCACATACCGGGCTTGCCACTAACGAAGTATAAGTGCACTGTTGTGACTTCATTCGTTTCAGCTTGGCCGCCACTTGGCGCCATCCCTGATCAAAGAACAAATTTGTGGTGAGGAGTGCGATTTACTGCAATCTAGATGGCCTGGAAAGCAAAATTGTGGCGCTGAGGTCGGGTTGCCCCTGTTGGACGTTGCAAAAGTGCAAACTGCCCTCTTAAGGAACGGCTTTCTATGTAAACTGTTTGCCGTAGATACAGCTTCAGGTTCTCTTAAATATGGATTTCGCCCTTTCCAGTTATTGTCCTCTCTCTAAGACTGACATCCTCCCCTGCGGCCCTCGATCTCTTTCCAGCCTCTCCATTTGGCATTCACCCTCGAAAAGTTTGAGATCTAAGGAGCGTGGTCAACAAGAACTCTAGCAGTTAAATTTCCAGCACTAATGAATACAGCAAAATGTTTCTGCCTGTGACAGGATGTGCAGAAACAAAAATGTAATTATTAAGCCCCTCTTTTAGACCCAATAATATTTAACAGATATATGCACGAAAACTTTCAAGTGTGACAACCTCTTTATGTATGCACAGTGTAATGATGTCTGGGAAATCTTTTGAACTGTACGGTATGTTACTTTAAGAGCTAGCAAGAAGTTCATGTCCGATTTAAGTAACAATGACACATATTTACCTCAGGGTTTATCATTCTATGTTCTGAATAATTCAATCTTCTTTTCCTGAATCTTCTGCAACGAACTGTTTATTCAGATTGAAAAAAGTTGGCATTATTAATTAAGACAGTATTATAAGTAACAATATCTTCTTACCCTCTAGATATATTTTCCGACAACATGACATGCTAACAACATCTCATTCATTGGTTAAACACTCGAAGTTACACCTGCTTGTAAATATTAACATAAACGACGATATTACGAGTGTGGGAGATGGGAGATTGGTGATCTCAACCCAAACGTGTTTATATATGTAGTTATTTATGAGAAAAATGTACTGAGTGTGACAATATTAGGCAGGACTGCAAAGCTCCTTATGGTAGAATATTACTTTTTGTGTCGCTCTACGGATAGTTTTATTTTAATATAATATTAAATGCCTTGTCAAACCTCCTGGTCTTTATTATACACCAGTTCCACTCTATCTGTTACTTCCTTTTGACTGACCGTTTTGTGATTTACTTTTCATAACCCACACTTTTACCGTTTTGTAGCCTTAGGCATGTTGTCGAAAGGCTACATGTATATTGTACTACGTTTAGCATACCCTATGATACATATTTACAAACTCCATCAAGTGAACCTTACTCGAAAAGTTGAGTTTGGTTGTCAGTTTTTATGAGAGCAACTTTATGTATACTCATAATTCATATGTCATTTTCAAAGTCCAAAGTGGCAATGAGTACGTGTTGGAAACTGGACAAGGATTGTAAAAACGATGTGGAACAAACCAAAAGCAAACAAAAAAAAAAATGAAAGAAAAACAGGTAAACGAATTGTATCAAAATGCATTTCCAAAATATCAATTTAAATACAAGGTAAGTTTGCACAAAGTAATGTTCTATGGCAAAGTGTTAAGCCATTTTTCCCCTTTCAAGCATCCTCAAATTCAATAGTTTTTCTTAGTGTTTTAGGTATTTCGTACATGCACTCCCTCTTGATTCGGTGGTATTTCAAAGTGCGCGCAGTGTCCTCGATCACCACTTAACAGCCAGGGGAGTCACCAAGAGACGATGAGTGTCTGTAGGGGGGGGGGGGTTGCTGGTCCTTTTCCCGGCAAAAGGGTTACATTAAAAACTTACACTGGTTGTTAAGGTAATGTATGCAAAAAGTACAAAATGAAAATTTCCGTATAACGAGAGGACAAAATAAGCCAAAAAATAAAACCCCGAAAACGCGGTTGAAACTTCGGCATTGTCAATTTGACCTTAGCGTACCCGTTTCATGGATCTTCTGTAATAGCAAGGTCGATATCTTTATGGAGGTACAAGCTCCAAGGTACTACTTCCATGGCTGAAAAATTAGATCGTCTTTGACGTGGGCTCTATTGCAAAGGGTCCATTTCAGAAATATGTCTCCCTGTGGGGGACCGGCGACGAATCACGCAATGGGGGCACCAGAATAGAACATTAATTGTCTAAACATGGCATAGGATGTATGTGCACTAAACAGACCATGAAATTGCAGTTTGTTTATCGTTTTTTCAAAATAGCGTTATTTGGGCTAAATGCAGGTCAATTTTATTTTCAGATGCAGCGGTATTGATGGTAGAGAGGGTGTAGGGTCATAGAGTATCTAAGGAGTTTTGCAATAATATATACAACTTTGTCCTTCGAGAGATTATGATAGGATGATAAGAGTACCAGATAGATGTGGGTGAAGCGCACCTAAAAACAACACTTGTACAAATATTTTACTACGTTTGCCCTAATTTTACTTCGTAATTACCTGTCTACAAAAAGCACTAAATACGCACTAAGCAGACTTAAAAATTGTAGTTTGCCCTTTTGTTACATAATAGACAGAAATTAACGGCCTATTTCCTTATGATGCAGAAGGTTTGAGGGTTGGGAGCTATGGGACGGGCAATCGCCAAGGTTGCTCGGCGTTTTTGCAATAATCCAAGAAATGACCGGTCCTTCTAAAATTAATTAGCTCGTATGAAAGTTTTGCGCAAAGTGCACCGAAAACAAAGCATTTTCAGGCATTTTTGGTAAATTTTAGGCACTGAATTACAGGTGTCGGAAAGCAACCATCTTCATACAGAGTGTACGCACTTTCAAGTGATAACAACAAACAAGAACGCGGTTGGACTTCACGAATTGAATAATGGGAGTGGAAAACTCACCGATCCGACTATACGACCCAATGCGACACAACAGTGAAAAACCGGTCGAGTGGCAGACGGGTTTTGGTTTAGCGTGTGCCAAAATTTGTTCTCGGCATGAGAGTCGTCCATATTACGATTCGGCAGACTTTATAGGACCACATCCCACATATTGAACTGTTTGGTATTCGTAATGGAGTCGGGGTGAGTTGTCGCGACGTAGTTGAGTAAAGTCACTTTCATACTTACTCGGCGAGCTCAATGTCCCGGAACGGAAATTTTGTCCGCAACGGTTGCGGCGAGTAGGGGCAAGAAAACTTTTACTGTGCGCGTCTGATTCGCATTGAGTGCGGAAGCCCGTTACTACTCGTTTCCACTGTACGCGCGTACAATCCGTCCCCGATCCGTTTGAGATAAACCAAATCTTTTTTCCCTTTGCGCTTCCGATGCGGAACGGGTTGATTAGTGTTTCTGCAAAAAAGGGCAGACTTCAGTTAAAACCAATACCCTGGTTCAAGAGACAATCGTGTAAGCCACGATGAAGGCATTTCCTTACAGGAGGATGAGCAATTGATCGAAGAAATGAGAAAGTAGGAGAATTCGTACATACAATCGTAGTCATAACGTTAGAGAAACAAAATGGTGCAAACAGTCGTGGCTTACACCGTCACTGAATGGCCGCATAGACTGTTCTCGGCTATGAGGGAGCTGAATGTTTTTACCATTGATTAGTGGCGAATCCAAGAAGGTGCATCAGGCGAGCTCCCTACTGGCCGTCATGGGTGAAAAAATTGACCTCCCAAAAACAAACAACAAAATTTGCAGATTTTCGCGGGGAGTCAGCCCTTTCCCTCCTCCCGCATTAGACGCTATGTTAAAAATGATGCTTCAAAAAATGTTTCAAAATGTGTCAAATATAGCACTATTTTGCATCTCAGCCCTCTTCCAAAATCAAAAATTTTCCAAAGGGGAGGGGGACTTAGACACCTCCCCTATGACAGCAATCGATCAAACCTTGCGACCCCTATTGAAAATTCCTGGATACGCCCCTTAGATGCATTTCATGCTAAATGCAGAGTTTTAACTAGTCACATAATTTTTAAGTCGAGTCGAGTCATTCACTTCTTTCAGTGTGACTCGAACAGAGTCAGTGACACGAGTCATTGCGTTATTTCTATGAGGAAATTATCATACAATTGCTCGAGTCATTTCCCTTTGAAAATTAGTGATTCAAGTCATGACTCGCTACAGCACTGGCTAAGAGCAGAAATACCCTTAACTTGGTCTCCACGTGTGTGATTGGGGAGTTCCCCACCCCCTACTCCGCTTCCTTTGCCTATGACTGACTGGGCGTGAAGGGAGGGAAAAGAGTGGTGAAATACTTGAGAGATCTATTCACAAAGACTGAAACCTTGCGACACCCTTTAACCATCATGATGAATGTGGAATGAGGGCGCAATCCTTCCATTTTTTAATCACTGGAGTAAAACACATGGGGAAATGAATACAAATACAGGGGAAAATATTTCACTATTTAGCCACTAAAACAAACACCGTAAAATGGGCAATTCAAAACACGCTCATTCGAATCCCCCTCCAGGATGGTGATCCCCTGCGTAACTGTGTCCCCCTCCCTATCATTTCATGCAGGTCAGCCAGACAAGGAACTAAAGGGTACACAAAGCTACCAGGAAATTTTTCCTCGGGAGAGACATAGCCTACTAAAATGCAGTTAAGGAATGATAATTTTGAATTTTACGTGGTCCTTTAACTCCCCCTTCATCTTTGGCTGCGGACGTGTTTTGATGATTGACAAACGGAGAGATGCTGTCAAAACTGGTCAAATCTGGTTGGGATCATTGGAAACTATCTGAAGTGAATTGGGTCACTATTAAGCCTGGGTGTATCAGCCAAGGTAGAGTGAAATTCGCCTCCGTGTTCGTCCGAGAAATACTTAGTGGCATTACGTACCACGGTCTTATCGTTTTTCCCTCCCCTGCGGATCTTCCAACGTAGAATAGAAACATTCTCATCGTATCCATCTTGGATCTATATATTTGGGAAGAACGGTTTTGCGTCTAGGCCGCAAAGTATGAATTGAATCACGGGTGTGCGGGTGTGAAAAGTGTCCGTTTCACACTCGGCGAGTAGAACGTGCAAAGCGGGTAAGTATGAACGATTGACAAATTCTGCGCCGACTACACTCCGCGAGTGTGCGGCGAGTGAGGTCGGCGGAGAAGTATGATTCTAGGCGTCATTGACCAATTGCGACCCATTGGGGGGGGGGGGGGGGATTGACCAATAAAGAAGCGTTTGCAAAAAATCAATGTGCTCAACCTCATGTGTGATTGATGAACAGTATATTGACTTACATCCACCTCGGCAGTGTGCTGCGTTGTTAATTTACAATCCGCCTGCGACCCGACGCAACTGACTACGATCACCTATAATTTATCCCCAACGAGTCAGATTGAATAGCATCACATTGCAAAAGGTATTTAATTCATAGTTTCATACATGGCCGATTATTTTACGGCAGACAATTTATTATGCAATACGACATTTCTATTTTCCAAAGACAATGGCTTCCCAAATATTGGAGTAGGGTTCACTTACTGACACAGCATCCTAACTTCTGATAACTTTCCCAACAACAATATCCCTACAAACAGAATAGTTTCCCAATACAGTTAAACCTGGGAGGGATAAGATCTCACGTTAAATGTATCCAAAGCAACATTTCTACCCGACACGTTTTCACTTTAAATAAAACGTGATCATATAAATGTCTAACTTTTCTGTTGCCTCAAAAAGGCTTCAATGTGTCTGACAAAGTAAATAAACTTTAAAAAAGAAAGTGGCACTTTTCCCCACGGACCAACAAAGTTTCCCGACAAACGGTTCTTTAAAAGGTTCTGGGGGATGTAGCACCCTCACAACCTTTCGGTAGTGACGACCCTGTTTTCAGCACGTGCACGACAGACCGGAACTTTATACTGGAAAAAGCCGAGTAGGATTTTCTTGAACTCCAGGCAACAGGTTCAGGTATGAGCTGGCCAAGTGTGCGCTGTATCCTTGTAGTTCTTCCAGGATGATATATGGCATCTATGAGCGCGGCATATGCTTATTTGTTCAGAAAAAAATCCTCTAGGCATTGCCATTTGAATAGTTAACGGCTCATTGAACTTTTTCCAAAGCTGTAACCTCGTTTCACCTCCTTTAATGAACTGGATTTGTTAATTGACACTGTGTAATTGTTACCATCCTAGGATCTTTCTCTCAAAGACGACAAGGGAATTTCTTACATTGTCTGTAAATACAGTTTATGTTGGGACCGCGGTGGGGAAAATGGGTACCATACTGGGCCAGGAGCCTCGAATCTCAGTGTGAGCACCGGGTGCAAGAGGGGCCGGTGACAATGAGGAGGGAGCAACAGAAAGTCATGATTCTGTTTTCGCATAGCTAATATGGGTTGTAGAATACTTCAAAACCAAAAACAGAGTAATTACATGGCGCTTGACATCTCTGATTTAGAAAGAAATAGTACAACCTTTCGAGACCCTACGTTTACTGGCCCCAAAAACGATTACAAGTGAACTATTATTCAAAAGAAGATGAGAGTCTTAGCCTTTACAGAAAATTTCTTGGGCAAAAGTTGTAAAAGGGTTATTCTAACAGGATGAAGTGTGTAAAATATAGCTTAATGAAACTTAACTTTCAGTGGGAAGCGGAAAAACATGACAGTCCAGAAGCACTTAAAAATTTACAAAAGGATTTGCTTGCACTAAGAACTAAAGTCTGTTAAACAGTGGCTCCGCTGTTCACCGTCAGTTTTACATACTTCATAAAACCCCTTTAAGGCTCCGGTAAGTTGGGAAACAACCGAATACAGGTATTGCTGTGTGATGGACAAAGTGTTGGTTCAGTGTCCTGTGGGACTGCTTTGGTCTCCTCGGTGTTATAAAGCGTTAGCCTCCTGTCCTAGAATCTGTATGCATGAACCTGGCAAACCATGGCAATACCTCTTTTTAAAAGATCAGACTAAAGTTGCCATTAATAACTGGCCTTAAGTATATTAATCCTCCTACCTTTGGCAATTAAAAGTATAACGAGGAAAATCGGCACAACTGTCAACACAACGGCAATAATCCAGTAGCTGTGACCATCAGATGACACGGACTCATCAGTAGTTGATTCAGCACCTGTGACTGTAGTAATATAATAAATCATGAGTTCCGTAAGTATTTGTATTATTAACGTTACACATAATTACAATTTCTGGTGACAAGTTATAATGAAGTTTTGTTTTATATATATGGCAACTCCTTCTGTCGATAAGCTTTGTAAAGGAGATGTTAGGTATCCATGTGTACTTTTGAAGAAATAATGCCATATACTTCCATAGAGTGTGCTCAAGATTTACATACACGCGTCTCTGTGGTATTACAGGTGCAACTAAGTAATATTGAACAAGATGCATGGAAGACTATAGCCTACATTTTAAATTCAAAAACAACATCCGAATTGTATTTTAAAGATACTCGTTTGCCGTTTTGGATAAGCATCAACTATCGGCTATATTTGTGGTTCATGTGGGGACAGTGTACGGTCTTCTTCATCTACAGTAATACCAGAAAACTTCTTAAAGCAAGACCTTCTTAGTTGTCGTCACGTTTTCCCATCATATTATGATCTGTATACTAAGTACTTCTACCCTACTTTAGCAAAATAAAACAAAAAAGTTGTACAGTGTTGTATGCTGTAACATACGAAAGTTGCACTTGAACATAAAAACAGTGTTACATGTTTGAAAAATATGATAAAACTTTTTGAATTAAATTTTATTATTATACTAATGCTTATACATACTAATACTTATGACTTGTATCACAAACGATCCGCTTGTGTAATCATATCTTACGCTATTATGGCATGGATGATAAAAATGTTTTCCCCTTAAACTTTTGATCATATCACTTACGATGAAAACAACTTACCAAAAGAAACGAACGCTTAAATATTGGATGGACAAGTTCACCAATAACATGGCATCAATAACAGGTGTTTATCACTTACCAAGCATTAACAAACTCACGTAACTAAAACTCCGTTGACAAATGTTATGCGTCAATATTCGTATCAACAACCTAGCAGGTCATAATCAGTCAAATATTCCTATTGCTTTGATTCACAGGAAAGTCATTGTTCTCCAAACAGTGGAGACTTGTGATAAGTCTTTCAAGCTCTTATAGTTTCTTATAGCCTCACATTTTTTTCTGTAATGATTTTCTGCATGAACTAATTTGTAAATTTTGACGGCACAAGTACTTTCCGAAAACTGTACAAAAGTCATGCGCTTAAAGGGAAATGTTGCGTCTGTTTTGACTTTTTATTGAATCTATCCTCGTTTACTTGCGATCGGGTCCCTTTTGATGAAAGAGAGGTAACTAAGAAAAACATTCTACCCTACGAGCACTAATTAACGAGTAATAAACCTTTCTGTAACAACTAAAAGATTGGTTCACCCAAACAATTATGCATGCAAAACCACTCCTTCATCATCCCTGATTTGAAATCCACCAATCAAATCATTTCTATCACATTACGTCAGACAATAACAAACGCCTTCAAGTTCTACAGCATGTACAAAAAGTTCGGAAAATACGAACTTAGTACAGTACAGTACTTTAAAGGGAATTATTACAACGTTATGTCTATATTAGTGTTAGTTTCTATTTGACTACCTAACGGAACTACCGTTACATTGCAGTGGGTGGTCGTATCACCTCCCTAGTATACTATTCACAAAGTAACAGTTGTGCCGTAATTCGAATTGCAGCCCTTAGGCCTTAGCGGGTTTGATTTACTTTCGAAACTGCCGGATGTAAAAGAGACTGTTGGTGCTTCGACAATGGTACAAAATGAATATTTTACGAACCTGCGATGCCAGGGGTTGCCATTTACCCAAAACAAAAGAAATATGCAAGGCCTATAAGTCTTTTGCAGATAAATTAACACGTTTGTAGTGACCCTCCTGTAACGACTAATAACACACACTCACGGTGAACCAGGAAGATGACTCTGCGTCTCAATGTGTGGGCTTTGAATTCCAATGTACAGCAAGGAGAGGTACAGAAACTGTGGTGGTGGTTTGTTGTGAGCAGGGTCGTTGGAATTACGGTAAGCAAGGTCAACACGTATTGCGTAATGGGTACACATATGTCCTGACATGACCACTATTCCTAAATGAATATGCAGCAGTACGAACGTTGCATATAGTGGGCGAGGCTTATCGTTATATAATGAGCCCGTTAGATACAAAAATTGCTGCTTCTTTCTTTCCACATGTTTGAAAAGGGTAAATGACCACAATGGAATTAAACTAGAGTCACTTTGTGGTATTTTTTCAAACGTAATGTTTCCCTTTAACGAGGAGGTTTGAAGAAGTCGTGCACTCTTAAACGGTTGGGCAAATATTTTAACCAACTATTTACCAACTCTGGGCACGTATATGTCCAAACCAATATTGGGCAAATTTTGCCCAACAGTCTTTGGGTAATGGCTTTACCAAGTGGTTGGTAAATACTTTAACCAAGTATTTACCAACTCTGGACACGTATATGTCCAAACCAATATTGGGCAAATTTTGCCCAACAGTCGTTGGGTAATGGTTTTACCAAGTGGTTGGGTAAACAATTTAACCAATGAAGTTACCACAAAAATTACCCAACCCGGAACCAGAGGTTGGGTAAAACAAGTTACCCATCGGGGTTAGAATATCTCAGAAAAGTTACCTTCTACAAGTTTTAAAAGCTACCGGCATTACTAATATGATAGCCACTTGGCTTTTTTTACAAAAGTCCCCTGACTCTCTGGCGAAGAGCCAGGGGCGAAAACCAAACAATACTCCCGCCACTTTTAAAAGTAGCACGATTATAAATGAGAGTTCATATATAAATGAATGCTATGGTTTGGCTATTTTATTTATTTCAGTGAGACTTGTTTGTTATTATTAACGATTAATAATACAATTTTCTTCACGATATTTCAATTTCTCTTTTTATGTTGTATTGTACAACTGAGAAACATAATTTTCTGTAAGAATTCACCATTGCCAGCTTCAATTTATTTCAATTAGACCTGCAATAAAGGATAAACACAAATTTTCTTTGAAAAATTCGGAATGCTCCATTCAAAGGATAGGTATATAAACATTTCACAGCATTTTAAAGATGCACTTTTCTCAAATTGCTGTAGCAAGAATTCCCACAGTGTAAGTAAACGTTTTGCAAAATGTTAATTGTGAAAGTAAAAATTTAGAAATAGGTGTTATTAAAAGAATTGATTGGCGGTACGTTTAACCAGTGTTAGGTAAAGAAATTCACTTAAACCACTTCACCAATAGTTGGTCAATAGGTTTTTTGGTTCTTTTGCCCAACATTGTGAAAAATTTAACCAACTCTACATTGCCCAGAAAATTTTACCAAACTTTTTAAGAGTGTGCGAGCCTCGTCCCCTTTCAGGTGATCTCCCATTTCTCTCGGACGGCACCCTTGCCACCTAAGTGTTAAACAATTGAAAAGTACCTTTGTAGGAAAGTGTATAGGGCCAGTGAAGAAAACTGTGAGCAAAAAGGGGAATAACCTAAGTATGCAACTGGTATGATACCCGGATGAGGAAACACGGGCCGTAAACATCCACCCTAAGCATAAATTAACGTCTACAATATGCAAAAAGCGCATTAATTTGTACAACAAAGCGCACAGATTCTGGGCGCATTAATTGCAGGTCTTTCAACTCACATCTCACATAGAGTCACATCCTCTTTCCAGCCTTAAAAAGGATACGTAATTCGAAGGCGGATCATAGTTCAGGCTAACCACCCTTTTCCTGCAATCCTCCGTATCACATGAGTGAGCTCTCCTACCGTTATCCTTACTAGAAATAAAGTGTGCTTGAGTAAAGTCGGTTGTAAGGGTGCATTACATGAGCAGAGAAAAAAATCAATGATGGACAATGTGCTGCCTGAACTTTGCTTCAAACCCACCTGTCAATGTTCTCAAAAGCAAAAACATTCATGTTATTTGTTCGCTTTCTTGAAAACGTCAAGAATCGAGACATGGCAACCCCTTCGTTTAACATTTTGTTTGCGTATCTACTTCGATAGTTCATCCTGGACGAGGTCAGATTTTTTAATGTAGTAAAATGTAGTGAAGATTTGCAGCGCCTAGCGCATTGTATTTTCATTCTTTAATGGTTTGCTATTCCGTGGCTAAATAATACAATTTCTGTAGGCAGGGCAGCGGAAAGAGCAGCAAGGAGCCAGAATGACCCTGATTCGAGGGTAACTTGTGGTGCCGAAAATGAGTTCAAGTACAAATGTTTATTTTCTTTTATTTACTACAAAAATTAAAAAAAAAACGTTGAAAGTCGCAAGAAAACAAATTTAGGATGACTTCACGTATTTTTTATTTGGTCAATTTCACACTAAATTTGGCGATCATTTAAGAAATCGACATCCCAGTGGTATTTCTACATTTCGATATCAGCGGGATAAAAGTGCTGGCAGAGGCGCACACTAAACTGAAAAGGAAGGGAGAATCTACATATAAAAACCAATACCTTTTAAAACGAAGGAAAAACAAAATTTAAATGATTGTTTTCATACCTTCATTTCCTTGTGCGCTTCCCACGCATGCATCTTTGGTAATTGCAGTTACCACGCCACCCTGACTATAAGTAACATTATTTCAAAGTCCCATCATGAGAGTGACTCTTGGTAGGGAGCGAAGGCCGAGATAACAAGTATAATCCTTGCGTCCAGATAATTTCCAATTTTGTAGGGTTTGACATAAATAAGTCAAACTGTGAAGGTTACTTTTCAACCTGCTAGTCAGTCTCCTTAAAGGTTTGCATGGCTTAAGTTTTCCTCCCAAAGACATCACTTTTTCTATACAAACACGCAAAATATTCGGTATGGTTTGTGCACGATAAGGTTTCGAGGCTTTTAATAAATTGATTGGTTTCATACTGGAAAGTATAACATTCCCACTCCACATTTGCAATGATTAAACAACGTAGTCTTCTGTCCAGGTCAGTAATTTTGTCCTTTGTTGTTTCTGCTGTTTCTTGATCTGTTGCAGATATAACAAATTACTAGGGGCAGATTGGTGGTTAACTTGACATGTTATTGCCGATAGCAGCTAGCACTATTCTGCCCTTAAAGATATTCACCTTTCCGGCAATGAAAATTGAATTTCACTAAAATTGAATGTCACTGAATACTTTCTCATGGGTACTACCAACCTAAGACCTTTATGACAGTCTACTAAATCCAAACTTCGAATACTGCTTCTAGTACCTGAGTCTAGATCTCAGCATGTGCTTCCATGAACAAATCCTAGCTAGGACCTTGATTTCAGTTGATATTAATGTTCACGCGGTTCATGACTTCAATCCAGATGAGTATGATGTTCAACGGAAGCAAGATAAAATTGTCCTATTTTTGCAGGTCTCTCTATATACCCGGCCAAATATTGGTACTCGTGCCATACCTATGCTACTTTTTATGAACTATTTTTCGTTTGAAGCCCACTGCCTTCTTCTCACAATCCAATAGGCCCATACCGACATTCGGGGTTTCCTGACCCACATACTCTCCGCCCGCTCAGAGTGCTGTGAAGTCTACTTATTCACAATCATAGTAATGAACCTATGCGGGTACCTAGCATACGCAATATAATGTAACTGCAGGCCAAAGTTATGATCAACCCATGTTTGCTATCATTCAATTACCACATACAATGAGAGTGGTTAGACATTGGAGGTTTAACCCACTTTGCCTCGCGGGCAATTGGATACTTTACAATGGATGATGTCCCTGATGGGGGCAATCCACCCTATATGTTTTTTTTTCACTGCCTAAACATTTATTGATTCTCCTGTAATTTCCTAAAACATTTGGCGCTTTTCCAGCTCTAAGCATGTACTTTGTAAGACAGAGTGTTTGAAAAACGTACCCGTCAAAAAAGCTCGACACCTCTAACTTTTATCTGGTGACAAATGAACTACGACATGAGATGTCAATGTGTAAAAAAAACTTCCATTTCAAAATAACACTCTGCTATGCTTTTTGAACATACGGCCCTTCTCATTCTTTCTTCAGTCCTCGTTTTCCTGGCCCTTGCCAGTGTTTTAGTCTGCTGCCTATCCTTAAGGACCACTTGGTGCCACCTTCCCTCTCAACATCCCCTCTCATCCGCCTTTGTCACATATTTGTAGAGTTGTCGATGGAGTTCCTCCTAATGATTCATCCCATCTACCCCCACTCACTCCCGGAATATCCTAGTTACGCGCCCCAATTGCATATGTTGACGACTACCTGTTCAATTTTTTTTTGATACAGATAACCACGTACTCGTATTGTGTAGAGAGACAAGATAAAAAACATAGAAAAACAAACATTTGCAACGTAAAGTGAAAATGAAAGTTACAATCAGGCTCGACTTGCTCCATGTCAATTCCTGTGCAAAAGAAAGTACTGGTGTTAATCTTGAGAATAGTAAAATGTGCAATAACCAAACAACATACGGAGATATCATTCATTTCATCTAGCTTAAGAAATGTTACAGTTTGTTACAGATTTGTAAAATGTGAAATGTAATCTATTTTAAATACATACTATAGCATCTATTGATGACTTGATATGAGAGATTGTTTATCACTTACCATGCGAAAACAGTAAGTCAAATTTCGTTGACAAATGCAACTCTTCTATATTTGTCCCAATAACCTTACACTCAATTGTGAGTCGTGACACTGTGACAGAGTCAGAACGATACTTAGATGTAAGGAGTACGTCAGATGTATCTTCGTAGTGTTTAATTTTTATTGTCTTGTCGTAAAACTCTAAGGCATTTGAGGATCGGCCGAAAGCCTCCATTAGAGCCAAATCTACCTGTGGCCGAATCCCTTTGATGGTACAAGTCAAAGTTCCCTCCTGATGTCCCTCGAGAACACAGTACTGTTGATGATTACACCCATCAACGACTGGGTATGGTGGATCAGGATAAACTGAAAATTGATACGAAATACAAATATTACATAAAAAAATACAGTCCAACTGTATATATTGTTTCAGTTGAGAAAAAGCATGGGTCAAAATTCTTAAAAAAAAAAATTAAAAATAAGTTTTGTTCATCAGAGTAAATTTGGTACTTCGGTAAAGACCTAACTCGAATCTTTTGATTACGTTCATTCATTCATTGTGTTAGCGAATAATCCAATAGCTCTAAGTTACTAAGCAGTATACAAACCTGTAATTGAGTTACTCTAAGCATATTATTAAGTGACTGTTGATATAAGAGGCTTTTTGTTTACTTAATATATCATTTATTTATTTACTGGGAGATGGGTGGGGTCTTTAGTGAGGTCATCACACGTTTGAAGTTATTTTGATGATAAGAACCATATCAGACGGTGAACGTAAAATGTCAATCAATTGCAAAAAAGGTCTTAAAATATTTCTTGAATCAAAATAAACATAGCTTTAACCTTCTTTACATACTGTTTCAGTTGTACTTACCAAAGACTATTAGTTCATACATTATTATGTCATCTTGTAATCCGTTGCCACTGATGCATCTGTAAATGCCTTCGTGGTATACCTTGACATTATCGACAACAATAGAAGTATTTTGTAACTTGTATTCATCGTCGTACAGATGATTTAAGTTATCTCCAACAAAAACAGCGTGACCAACCTCTTTAAAAATAACCCCCGGGGGTTCTTTAATTTGCCAAACAAGATAGGATATAGTCATCTCAGAGCAATTTAACTTTACTCTAGTGTCTTGTTTTGCATATACTACTGTGGGCAAAATATTAGGTAATGTTTCATCGCTACCTTGTATAAGAACAAGTGATTCATTCTTCTCAAGCAAACCCAATGGGCAATAGGCTTCACAGACAAGAAGCGTTAATACCCTAGAGTAAGCAAATGCGTTGGTGGTTGTAACACGTGATGTTAAAAATGGATACGTCTCGTTTTTGGTCACTAAACGGGAAGATACATTTCGGTCACCGTCGCCCGTTCTAAGCATCCATCTAAGTGGAATTTCTTGCCGGGCATCTTTTACTGTACAAGCTACGTTAGAATTGCTGTTCAGTATCTGAAAACAAATATCGCTTTTGTTATTGCAGTTATCAATAACGGGGACCCGACTGAACGTTGGAGCTGCAAAGACGAACAATATTCGAACGAAATGTTATGAAAACTTCAAGATGATTTCAAGTTTGTTTATTTTGTCTTTTTACGGCCCTTTAACACAGTTACAATCATTTTCCGGTATGTACAAACATGTAAGAGTGCTGTTGATAAACGGAATAAAGGCTCAAGCCTTCCAAATATAAATGTCAAGGTATGTGATTCATCCAACTCCCATTTTTATAGTGTACCCCCTTGCTAAGAAATAACATGTTGGTATTTGTTCAATTATTTGAAGTAGTCGATTGCACAATAATTTGTAATGTCCTCCTTGTACAACGCACATTACCGGTTTTTGTTTCCTTTTGAAATTACGATGTTTACTTGACCTTGAAACAGTTACTGTTCCCTTCCATAGCATGTTATACGAAGAGGGCATATATAGCCAAGCCACCCCATAACAGTAAGACAGTGATCACATTTTAGCACAACGTGCAAAGACGTCAATTTTGGTAGTACAAGAACGACATCACAAATTATTGAGCACGCTACCATTTAAATTGAGTGAATATGCTACAACGTTTTACATCTCAGCTCAGTATGTCATGTGAAGAGGGAAGTGCATTTGGATGCGTTCTTCAAGCTTTGTAACATACATGTTTGGAATTTGATACTTTACGTACACTTTAAGATAAGGTGGAATAAGTTGGAAAGAAAAAGCAACACAAAATCTACAGATTACGAAAATGTTCTTTACAACAGACAGCAGCATATTTCGTATCAAAAGACAATTCTAAGGAACGTCGCGCATCAAATAAAGTCAGTGCCTTTATGTTTATTAAGTACGTTCTTTGAAAATATGAATGTTAAACAACAGTTAATAGACGATTGCGTTTTTGTCTTTAACTTTTTCGTTTTTTCGACTTCTTTAAATAACTAAGCACTCCGTTTAAAAATGAAGGACTTTTGATGGGAAAATGTGATGATGATGATGATGATGATGATGATGATGATGATGATGATGATGATGATGATGATGATGATGATGATGATGATGATGATGATGATGATGATGATGATGATGTTGATGATGATGATGATGACGATTGGAAAACATTTACTGTTAATAATCAGACGTTTTTGTGAAAGGAAGAGCACAGGGATACTTATGTTAATTCTTTCTTAATAATCAAACATTAAATTGATCTTTGTATGGCATTCAATGAAGAGTGTAAATGACAATTTTTTTCAACATCGTTGAGATATCTTTAATCTGAATTAGTGGTACACAGCACAAATGTATTCTTTGCGATGTATTCTATACTTACCAAACAGAAAAACATTAACAAAGTATGTTTTCTGGTCACTGGTAGTTGTTTCCAATATCGTTACTTGGTAGGTTCCTTCATGTTTCATTGATACATTTTGTATGATAAGTGAACCGTTTGGGTATATGTCGAATTCTCCAGAAAGAAATCCCTCTCCACTCTTCACAGAATTTGCTAAAGTTAGGAAGGCATCACCCCGCGAATGCGTTGTTGATTTGTACCAGAGAGCACCAGAAATATCGTCTCGAAATGAGCACCCAATTACACCAACCGAGCCAATTTCGATAAATTGAGGAGTCCTACACTCATTGCCGTTGCAAACTGTTAGATTAAAAATGGCAAGTTCCTTAAGATTTAAAGGCGTAGATTTAAAAAGATACTAGCGTATGTTTGATAATGTACCGACATACGAATCAGAGACTATTATTCAAATTTGCTGCAGGGCACTTGTAAAACAAAGTTTCTGCGAACTTTGCCACTACTGGGAACACAGATCAGGGAGCTGTACATCTATTTGTAGCAATTGTATGCAGTCTGGTCACCCACAACGGAGCTTGGGATCCATTGGAAATTCACGACTCTTCACACTCCACCTTAGTTTTCCACGGTTTGACACAGTTATTTCACGAGTGGTATTGAAACTTTTGCAAAACATTTTTGTAAGGATATGAGCATAACGGGAGTAACCAGGGTGTTAAGTTAAGATATAGTAGTCTGCCGTGGACCATCCGTTGCTAGTAGGCTCGGTGGTCATTTTCCAAAATGGCGCCAAGTCTAAGTAACTGTTATGAGTTTTGAGAGTAAAAGTTTATTGGATCCTCGTGTCAACACGTGTAAGGTGTCACATGAAAGAAAATGAAGTTTTCTATCAATTGATACCACATGTTAGGAGCTTGGTGAAAATTAATTTCATTTTCGACCCAAAAGTTGGATTTTGACTATTTTTCCAAGATCATTTTCAATTTATCAAATTATATATTTCCCCATATTTTAAAACACTTTCTCAGCAATAAATTGAAATTTCACAGAGAACTATGTATGGGGTAATATTGTGTAAAACGAACAAGTTTATTGCTTGTTAAAAAAGAAAGTTACAGTGTTTTAAAGTTAGCACTTTCAAATTAGCATAAATTGTATTATGTGCTATACATAGTATCTCTCCTTATTCTTATCGTGCATCAGCTTGGATAGTACAACTGACTACGCCCGCATACTTTAAGAATTGTCCACGTTGAGTTTAAAGCATAGAGGTCAAGTAACATTTAGGCTACTTCCGTTTTCCCTGCATTAGCCCATAGAAGTAAAACTAACTAGACAAAGTTTATACCTTATTTCAATGGTTCCCATCAATTTTCTTCTTGTAACAAGGGGTATATTGGACAATAACAGCATATTCTATACATTAAGTATAAGGCCAAAAATACCCGTTGTTTTTTCTCCAAGATGGCGACTAGGGGGTTAATGCACTTATTGATATAACCAGGGCCGTAGCTAGGGTCATATGTTTCGGCGGTGTGAAGGTCCCAAATTCCGACTGGATGGATAATTTTCCAACTGAATGGTGGCGCGTAAATTGCACCATTTTTATGCGCCCTGCGTTTACATACAGCAGTGGGGAGCCTTCCTTTGTCTCTACATAAAGGTGCCGTCGTGGGGGAGAGGTCTAAGGGAAGGGGTTGACCCCTCCCCTTTAAGAAATTTTTGTTAATTTAAGGTCCCTTAGATGCAAAATGGAGCTATCTTTGGGATATTTTTGGAGCTGATCATATATGGCTAGAAAATGTCAATAATTAAATGAATTCTAATTTTTCCGACTGGTTTGATTCTCTTTCCAAATGAGTGGCGGCTTGTTAATTGCATTTTCGTTTTTATGGGCGTTACGTTTGTATGATACAGCAGTGGGGATCCTTCCTTTGTCACTTCATACAGGTGCCGTCCTGGGGGAGGGGGCTAAGGGGAGGGTGCCCCCTCCCCTTTGAGAAGTTTTTGTTAAGGTAAGGTAACAGTTGCTTAGATGCAAAATGGTGCTATCTTGAAATACTTTTGGAACTGATCGTATATGTCTGGAAAATGTCCATAATTTAGTATGTTGTCTAAGAGAAGAATACGTTGTCAACAAACCTCCTGAAGCCCCCCCCCCCTTTTTGACTACTTTAATGCAGTGTTGTAACGAGTCATGACTCGAGTCGCTAATTGTCAGAAGGGAAATGACTCGAGCAATTGTAACAGAATTTTCCTCATAGAAATAATACAATGACTCGAGTCACAATGAAAGAAGTAAATGACTCGACTCGACTGCAAAATTGAGTTACTCGTTACAACACTGCTTTAATGCCTTCTGTCCTGGCATCTAATGCTAGCATATACCTGTACAGGCCTCCTGGAAGCTCTGGATCAATTATATAAGATGGGGCAATGATATAATGCTTATTACCTGGCATCTAATTAATAATATAGAGTATGACGCCAAGCACTTTACCTCTTTACTAATTTCCAACGAAAATCCAGACGAACAGCTTCCAGCAATGGGGAATGGGCGGGGGGGGGGGGGTATAGGTGCAGAAAAATGCATACCAAACTTCCCACACAGGTATAGCAAAAGGGTTCTAGGACTAACAAGCGCGTTTTCAGAATGTACACCTAGTTTATGCTATAAAGGTTCACTGGTACGTTGTGCTTATAATGTTCATAAGTGATACAACGTGGGTTGTGAGGATTGCGCGGGAAGCGCGCCGAAATTTGGGGGTATACTTCAATGCCAAAATGAAAACCTGCACACAGGCTCAGCCAGGGGTGGTGCTTTGATTTGCTGACATGATGGGAAGCGCCTTGACAGGGGGTCAGCTACTCTAAGTCCCGACAGATGCAATGGGTTGCCGAACTCAAAATATAAGGCGCGCGAAGCGCGCCGAAAAATTTGGGGTTATATTGAATTTTCATTAGGGAAAGTTGAAAAAGTTTGGGCTTTTATTGAAGAATCTGGACAAAACCAAGAATTTTGTTCGAGTGACTACATGGTCGTCGTCGGGGATTACATTCTTCATCTTACCCATTAAGGATCTCCTACGAAACTGAAAAATCTTTTTCTTACAAAATATGTTTGCCATGATGTCGAGGCTGAAGAAAGAATCTTCCAAAAGTTAGGAAAAAGAGGAAAGAACTTCGCAACGATGCATTTTCGTGTGTCTCCAGAATCACGCCTACACGGAAGAACAACATTTGTGGAAACTTTGAAATCCAATATGTTTGAAAAGGGGGCGTTGCTACTAGAACTATTATAGATGAAAGCGAGCATAGCGCGCGAAAATTTTTTGAAGTTATTGAAAGAATCGTTACAGAACTTACTGGCTACAGGCCTGATAAATAGACGTTTGGAATATTTTCTGAGTATATCTATGTCTTCACCAATATTAAACTATATAAAATTTCGCGCAATTTTGTGGGGCGGAAAACTTTGGGGAAGGGGGGGGGGCTAAAGCGCCCAGCTCCCATAGAACTGTGTCTGGTATAATTACCTTAATAATGTTCATGAGATTGATTGTAAATCGTACGTATGCGCGGGAAGCGCGTCCAAAGTTTCATTAAATAAGATTTAATAATCATATCAATTTGTTCAAAACACGATCCTGTCAAAACACTTTTCTGTCTAAACTGAGGATTGGGTGACTGAGACGTGATGGCTATGTATAATTCATACACACGCTCATCCCGTACACTTGATTGGTCGTGTGGGCGTGACCAAATGTTAACCACTGCACGCACTTGTTTGCTGTATACAACGCGCGCTCGCTGTAGAAGTCTGTGGCGCGAAACGGTCGCGTTGTTCACACATCGCTTGGCGTCCTTTCATTGGTGCACGACTTATGCATATACATATTTGTGTCTGTTTGTATGTAATTTGACCAGGTCCCTATGTAGAAGTGTTGAAATTTTGAAAACAAAAGTTGCCATTGGAAAGTTTACATGATAACCAATCCAGCAATGCATGAACATCGGCGATCCAAGCTTGTTTGTACAAACAGCAGTAGGTCCAAAGTTCATAGCTATTGCTTGCCATGCAAAAAGATGCCTTCGAAATCTGTCCAGGTCCCTATATAAAAGTGAAATATAATGAATATATTTTTATGTCATTCAGAAGCTGAGACATAGTAAAACATAAAACTGAATGAACATCACTGTAATTTTGCTTTGCAACAGAGCACGAGCGACCGAAAGTTCGTATCCATACTGTTTTCTACAAAGCGCATTTTCGTTGCGTGTGAGACGCTAACACAAGCTGTATGGGGTTAAGTAACAGACAAATTGATATGATAATAAATCCTGCCACTTAAGGTAAATTTAGACTATGCCATTTTACAATGAAATTGCTCACAGTAAAGCGATACATTTAGCACAGTTTGACCCAAAATGGGTTTATTACATGTTTTGGACAAGTTTAGGCCAGTAACGTTTTGTGTCAAATAAAAAAAAAATCACACAATGAAAATTTTGTTTAAAAAGCCATTTTAGAGGCCGTAGATCGCATTCTGGCAATTGGAAGTAGTTATTTTAAGCAGGGATTATTTTTAATAACTACAATAACATTATGTCCCATGCAAAGTTAATCAATTGCGTATCGGCATGTTTAAATTAATACTTTCTGTCCAACTTTGTACTCAGTGACTCGGACACTTTTCAATAAAACGTCCATACCGGGCTTTATATTAAGGCAAATTTCAAGAGAGTCGGGCATCAGATAAATTTAGGTAGGTGCCAACTGGAAGGACCATTAAGGACACACTATTTCTGTCGAATCCTTCACATTTTTTATGGGCAGAAAAAACAACATGTAGGCACTCCATAAAATTGTAGACCTCATCTCCTGCCGTTTGAAGTTCATCGGACGTACGGTTTCGAATGAGACTTACATATGATTTGACCTCTATCTAAGCAACCAAAAAAGCCATATTTTAAAAATTATATGATCAGACCTAGCCTTTCGTGTGGTATTATTTTTATCTTACATAGTGGCGGTCAAATAATGGCAAACACCTACCTTGTAACAAAATTGACTTTTGACATCTGATCTTTCATCTATGACGTCTTCAACTAGCGACGCACAAGATTAATGGTCAGCTACCTACCCACCAAGTCTGAGGTGGATAGGACGCATAGGCGTAGTAGCCTAATTTGATTTAGGGGGCTGTAACGACCTGCCCGAAAAATGTGACCAAAATTTGTCTCACCTTTCGCACACGAGCACAACTTTCTGTATTGAGGGGGGGGGGGGGGGATTAGGAAGCAAATAACGTGTTTGACCAACCTCCACCCACCCCCCTCCCTTCCTTCGAAGAATTTTTCTTAAGTTTAGGTGGCCGCGCTGAATTTTTGCATGACATAGATATCATTTCTATGACAAAACTTACACCGACACAGTTTCAGTTCCTCAAAAAACTTATCTACAAATCGCAAGGCGATTCTCCTACCTGATGATTCTTACAAAACTTTTAACTTTTGCTGCTGTGCTTCTCCCGGAGTTGTTATCACAAGGTAGTGATAATAAGGACAACATTGAGGTTAGGTCTAAAGCGCGCCGAGCGCGCGAAAACTCTGATAGTTTGAGAACCATTTGTGATAGAACATGATGAATAGAAACATGATTCAGTCGAAAACACATCTCACCCTACTACTACAAGGATAAAGCTTGATTCAATGGGGGAAATGCGCTCCGTTCCTCCATGTCACTGAGGCATGGAGTATAAACCCTTGGCGCTTGCTAGCATAGTTGGCTAAAATTTTGCGTTACGACTGTTGTAGAACCCATTACCGTTGAAAAATGTGCATGTAATTGAGACGGTGTTAAAGAATATAACAACAGAAGTGAAGATAAAAGTGCGCAAAGCGCACGAAAAGTTTGGTAATTTGGGAAAGATCTTTGATAGAAAACTATCAAGATAGATCCATTACACGTTTAAAACGACACCTCACCGTACCCCCTGCTGACAGGTAATGGCGATATACCTCTAATTTTCGGATCAGTGCCTTGGCCAGAAAACTTTAGTGTAATGTTATTTCCCTAAAATATAATTGTGGTAAGATATATAGTGCTAATCGTGACAAGGGTATGGAAATTTGCATTAGGAATCATTTATTTCCATGGTACAAATTGCATGCAAACTCTGCGCCGAGACATCTTCAGTTCCCTAAAAATGCGTTTGCCAATTACAAGAATTCCCCTACTTTGCATTCTTGAATGCTGTGCTGCTCCATAACCACACTTATCAGCCTACGTACACGAGCAATCAACCTAATTGGGGGCGATGAAAAGTGTGAATACGTTTAAGACACTATTGGTAATAAATAATCAATGACACTGAAAGCGCGCGGAGCGCGCGAAAATTTTGGTACTTTGCGAAGTATCCAAGAAAATGGTGTTCTGTGGTGCTAACGTAAAACACTGAGACAGAAAAACGTCTACGGCAGACGAGATATAGGCATGGAACACCGCCTATGCAAAATCTCTACTATATAATTGTTTCTTTTTCGGGCAGGAATCGCTGTTTTTATATATTTTTTTTCGGGTAGGCGGTCGGGCGTGCTTAGAACGTTAGTTTAAATTACTGATTTAAGAAAGCTTGATTAAGGCAAGTTTTTCTTCCAGTTCCAGATTTTTTTATATACTGTCCGAATTTTTTCACAGAAATAATTTAGGGGGCTGCAGCCCCCCCCCCCCGCCTCCCGTCTCCTACGCCTATGGTAGGACGTGCGGTTAAGGAGGAGTTTGCGACGCACTGTTTCTCAAAATGTGGGCAAATTTGCACTTTAACTTACAATTTGATTTCTGACCTGAACATTAGCACTCATAAAGTACTATTTAAAAAAAAAATATCAGTCTTAGCCTATCATATTTTTATTATTCCTTTTAACATACTGACAGTCAGATAATTGCAAGACCCATTTTACCAAATTTGACTTTTCACCTATTATCTTTGACCTATGACGGCATCAATTTCGAATGCACAAAGTTTAATAACCAGGTATCAACCCCCCACCCAAGTTTGAGGTTAATCGAATTTACGGTTTACAGGAGTTAGCGACACATAGTTTTCCTTAATTTAGGCAAATTTGACGTTTAATCTACATTCTGACCTTTGAATTAACCCTAAGTAACCAACTCGAGCACTGTTAAAATTATCACATTGGTCCTTGCCTGTCATGTGGTTTTATTACATATTTTAACATACTGATAGGCAAATAATGGCAAAAACCCTATTTTACTAAATTTGACCGTTGACTTCTGGCCTTAGACATATGCTGTCATCAGTTCCACGTGCACAACGTTTAATGGCCAGATATCTACCCATCACGTTTCAACATGATCCAGCCTACGGTTAAAGAGGAGTTCGTGACACACCTTTTTGTTCACCAACACACGTTCACACCTCCTCCCACACTTACACTCTCACACTTACACTCTCACACTTACACATGGTCGCACATATCTGATGCTAGGTGAAGTACAATATCTCATCTTCCTATAGAGCTTATGCACCTACGTCACGTTTCTCTATTTTTCCATCCAGGCGTACATTGTGCAACAATTGTTACTAAGGTGCTGTCGTGAGCGCGTTTCTTTAACACACCTACTACGTATGGCAGTTCCATCCAGTAAGCCAAATTGAAACGCGATGACGTCACGTGCATAAGCTCTATAGAGGGATTTCATGTGACGTCACGCGCAATGGATTCCCAGGCATTGAAGGGCAAAACACACACGCAGTAAGCGAATTTACAGTTCACGCGCACGGCATATCCATACATACTACTGTGACACAATGAACGCGTGTCCGTCAAAACCAAAGAGACGTTCTACTTGCCGTTCAAAACAAAAAAGACGCGCGATCCCTTGCCCTTCAAAATTGCGTCTATTTGGTTAAAGTCACGTGACTGAAATCCCTCTATAAACTATAAGATGAGATAATTGGTGAGATAATTAGAAAAACACAAGGGCGTGGCAAATGAAGCCACTTCATTTGTGACTACATGTGTGCGTGAGGGAAGCAGGGGGTTACATCATTTCACTTTGACGAGCAATGGTTTGCTGCTTTGTTTGTCAATATTTTTTCCGACACCGAAGTTCACAGTAAAATGATCTCAAAATGGTTAATATAATTTTGTCAAATTCCAACCCCCATGCTTTCGCACCACCATAACATAACATTATTGAAACAAAACTTTTGAAAAAAAAAAACGGAGAGCTCTTTGAGGTGAGATTATGTTGCATACTTCAAGGTTAGTACACTTTTGGTTGAAATGTCACGCATCCATGTTCTGATATCTTTACAACCAAACAGCGGATTTCATGAATGAAAGAAAAGCCAGAATTCGTATCCCACATACCTTATAACACATAGAACTGCATTCAGGCATAAGTCTTTGTTTTAACAAACTCAATGAAAGTATACAACATTATTCAATAAATTGTCTCCCTCCAGTGCGTCTTTCTAAGCAAAGTCTTTAGTTCTTTGAATCTTGCCGAACGAACAAAAAAAGTAAATTTCAATATCTTTCCATCTGGGCGACGGCCCGGCGTTACCGGGCGGTGCCGAACGGTGCTAAAAGAGACTGATCGTCAATAGGATGGAATTCCTTGACATGTTCTATTCATAGTGTATAAGATAGACTATTCGTTCAAGACATAAAATTTAAACCTTTGACCACCACCGAACACACTGACATTTTGTAGCGTAATGTATCAACATACAAAGCACGAGATCCTTCAAAAGAAGTGTTCTTGGATGATCATGTTCCGTATCCTACACTCTGAAAAACGCCTGGTAAAGTTTGACCAAAATTTGATGAACTTTCTCCATACAGGCTCCCTGTTTATATGCCACCCTCATGATCCCTATTACTTTTTAGATTTTTCAAAATTTCACTGTGATCTCAAATGCCTTTTTACCTTAATGAAATACAAGAGTTTTCTCGAACTCAATAGGGAACATCCACATGTTGACTGATAGATCAATTAACTTTGAAATTCATGAAATTGATCCTTTTTACCTTCCGTTACCTTATGTGACCTCTGGCAAGCAACCTATGATATCCAAAACTTAGTATCACATCACTCAGTAATATTCGTTTTTAGTTCTCTTGTCTTGTTTACAAGCAGTGTAATCGGTGTTCGCAGTTTCACTCCTTGTGACCTGAGATAAACTTTGACTTTCACCAAAGCAATTAAATTCTTTTTCGTAGCCTGACCAATGCATATACTAATTATAAGATGTATACTTTGTTCCTATCCTCAGAAACCCTGTTTACGAGGTTTTCCGTTTTGACTAGTTTTGACCTCAAATGACCTTTGGCCCCACCAAAAACACTGTAGATTTTTGTCTAGATATGATAAATCCATACACTAAATATGTAATGTACCGATATACCCTGAAATATGGAGTGCACAAGCAGTTTACAAGATGATGGTGCTTTTTTCTTCTGGGGACCTTAGATGGGCTCCCAACCCTGTTTTATAGATTTACAAGGTTCAACGTAACTAAGATCTATGATGGCATGTTGATTTGTAGCTCGGGAATGATCATATTCAGCATATAGCTCTGAAAGTTTCAATACAGGCATGGGCGGGAGCGGGGGCGAGGGTTGAAGGACTCAACGGGTTGAAAAAGTATTTTCGGGAAAAGTAGTGGTTTCCCTCATTGACATAGTTTCACTTACGTACCTCGGTTATTGTAATGTTTCCTGGGGAGCACGTAACTAACTAGAGTTTAACCTCCCTTCACACCCAAAGTGAAGTTTGTGCGATTTGTTTGCAATAATAACTTCTACCTTCTATATACTGCCCCACTTTTTGCAGATACTAATGTTACTGGACATTTTTGTATCTAAAACGTATTTCATTAGTATATGTATTACTCTCAAGATAAGTGATAGAATTCCGTTAATATTAACAATTTACTTCACTCTTCAGTGCCGGATCCAAGGGGGGGCAAAGGGGGCAATTGCCCCCCCTAGAATTTTCAGAGCAAGGGAAAAATTAAAATCAGCCCCAAAGATCCATACTTCTTGCGCATGCTTTGCCCCCCCTAGAATTAGGTTCTGGATCCGGCACTGCTCTTCGTAGGAGCCATGGTTCTTATCCTAGTCATGCGTCATGTCATTTTTTTTTATTCCTTTTATTAATTCCTTTTCATTACTAGCCTAAAGTCATCCTAGGAATTCAAAAGGTGTGTTCTTTTCGGAGTGACTGCTCCGGGCAGGGAAAGTCAATCTTTATGACTGAAGCTTGGCTTTCGACAGTTTAAATACCAGAATGCATAACCACATATAACCAGTAACATTTCTTTGACAGCAAAGCTAGTCCCGTTACTCTTGTTCGCTATTGTGAATATATCTGTACCTAAGCCTTGTCACAAGCGTTTAACTGTGCCGAAATTATTACACTAATTGGACCAGTAATAATGTATTTACACAGTTAAGAAGCTTACGATACCGACCGAAATAGAAATTTGTTGTTCTTATTCTTAGTGGAATTGGCATAAGCTATGTAACAAATATTTCATTCTCTGTACTAACAAAGCTGAATGGGCACTACAATTCTGAGCAGCTAACAAGGTGCCCTCTGTTTACTAAAGGCATTTGGAGATGTGATAGTTAATTGTGAATTTCAAAAAATATTTAATTGCTTCTTTTTTATTGCATTACAGTGGAAGCAATCATTAAGTAGCATTTTAAAACGTTCTGAATTTATTGGTTTTACACCCGTATGGAGTTGATACACATTCGAAGAACGGACGATGTAAGCAACACAGGAAAATATTCAATGTAACAAAAAGTAGAATTTACACTTACATTAAAGCGTGCAATACGGTGGGAAATGTGTTTTAATACTTCAAACATTTGTTTCAGTTAAAATTATAATTACATTTTAGAGATAAACATCTAATTGGCATTTTTATTTTAAAACATAGTCACAGCCCGACATTTGTTATATATGCTTATCATCCTGTGTGTTAAGGACATAACGTAGGATATTGATTCAGAAGAATGTTCATGACATATATCAACAGAGACTTTTTACAACCAAACAGAATTTATGTATGCGGAAGCCATATTTCCTTCATTCTCCGTTTTGTCAATCGCTAAAAGACTTACCTATCTTCCAGATGATTAAATTGGAGACTAAGGAGACGAATTGAAACAACTTCATGTTGCTTTCTTCTGGAAAACTAAAAGGGAAATAAGAAACATATTGGATATGTTTTGAATGTATAATGAGAACTTAAACTGTAAATTTGTAATAATTTAGTTGAAGTTAGTATTGATGTGTGGCAAAAAAAAGACCTTTGCGAAGACAGGGAATCAAACCAGTTTAAATCCTGATCATTGAGTTTAGTATCTACGGTAATATTAGTGGTGACGTAACTTTCGACTTTTTAGTGTAGAAACTGAAGAATGAGAATGGTAGCGGATAGAGTCGAATATTTTTTAAATCTGTAGACTTAACATCGAACATTAGCAAAGTTTGCCTTATTATAAAGACGACCCTACTTAATAATTCTCATTCTTGGATTTCGCAAGTATATTCTCTTCAGTCAGGATGTTGCTTACTTAATATTAAAGATACAAGAAAGGATGTTGAGTAAAGTTGGCCATATGTGGTGAAATTTGTAGCATTTTCTAAATATAAAGAAGTTCATAAATGGAAAAGGGTTATTTCTACAAGCTAAGGTGGCAAAATTCAGTGAAACGTCAAGACAATGTTGTCAGATTTGAGCAACTCTCAATGCACTTGACCGAAAATAGAGTTAGACCGGATGTAAGGGTAATCAACTACATTTTTATCACCTACTCCTCCCGAATTATGCTGAATCCAAGACGCTTAAAATTTTGATTTCCAAACTTCACTTTTCTATTGTCTAAATGTAGCATATCAGATTTCCAACCCCATCCCCGGAGGCTATTTATTCTAGGTTGCAAACAATAACACTGTAAATTAGGCAGGATTTTAAACAAAATTCCTCTAGGCACCCGATTGCTTTCTCTTTGAAAGTGTTTCCGGTGTGTCAGTCAACTGGCTAGGGTTTTCTGGAGCTGGATTAACTGCTAATGCTTAAGATATTATCGTCTGCCTATCAGCAAAGGAAGGAACTTTACTGGACATTTCAACGTGGGCGATTTAGCATGTCAATTTTGTCTCGATTTTGTTACAGTTCCCTTTTAAAATGTTTAGCCTTAATTAATTTTCTTGTCTCTTTAACTAAAGTCTTTACAATTGTTTTATGTTCAGCAGCATTTGGTTCCACAAATATTTTTCGTAAACTCTATTTTTCCTTTTTTGTGTGTGTTTTGTAAGTCTTTCTTTAACTTCCGTTTGCAAAGCAATTTGTTTTTAATACATGTTATTTGCCATTAAAAGAAATATTGATACTCACCTAAAACAGCAATGATAGGGTAATAAATGACTATAATCATTTACTACAAATTCGTGACCAGATACTTTTTACCACTACGTAGTAATCATATGCAACCCCTGTTCAAAGGCAACAATGACTTGCAACCACTGTTACCAAAAGCTGTTATGATCAAGGCATCAGTCGTATATACATGTTGTATATTCAAGAGGGCCTGGTCTATATCATGGGCTTGGATAAGCATGATCGTGAAATGCAAGCTCTTAAGCCCATAAAACTACAAATTCTCACATTTCCGGTTACTATAAAAAGTGCAGCATGAGTGATGTGGCAAATTAGAAGCATCGTCATCCAATGATTTACTTCAAACTTGTCAAAAAATAATCGATATCAACTCAAAGAGCTCCTTTAAGAAAAGCTGTCTTGAGAAGAGATTATTCACACTCGGCTATATAGCAAAGGCTGGTTTTATGGTTTTAACATTTATCGAAATTTGAAAAGTAGTAACTATCGACGTTCCACATGTTTACAACGGTATGCTGCACGCTGCGACCGCAATGGAAAGAATGTGAAAAGTCAGTGGTCATATACTATTATTAGGCACTACGTTTTCGTTAAACTGAGTTGCTTAGCCTCGAAACAAATGTCACCAACCAGTTTAAGCTGATAAAATAGGGCACTCAAGATGGATGCTCTTTGGCGAAACCGACATACGCCCGGATAAACAAAATGGAAGAAAGTGGAAATCTTTTCACAACATATTGTTGAATGTTGTGTGGTACACATACAAACGCTATGTAAAATCATTACCTAGTATTTATTTCCTCAAAGTTAAAGGAAACTAGATTTTCAATTTCTGTGGATCACCAACACGCATGGGGCGTAAATACAGGAAGTGCGTGGGGGTGTCTCCCCCCCCCCCCCTCCCGTGAAAATCAAAAGTCGGCCTCTGAGCTCCAAAATGTCGGTCTCATAGCCAGTTCAGTATGCCAGACAGTAGACCAGACATGAACAACATTTGAAGTGAAAAGTTTGCCCGAAAAGCAAAATAAAGGCTTCAAAAATTCGGATTGTACTACTATGTCAGCGTGAAAATCAACAGTCGGTCTCAAATTGCTCTAAAAGCCAAAAAAAGGGTCCCCAGAATTTCAAACCGTACAACTATGGCAATGGTAGTCGGTCTCAAAGATATGTAGTCGGCCCCAAAAGTTCACCCCCCCCCCCCTTGCAAATTCAAGAATATACACCCTACCAACATGGTTTGTTTACATATTCAAAGAAAGACGGCCAAATATCAGCTGATTAATGACGTAGAATCTGCACGAGCTTATTTTTAAAGGAAAACGGCGCAGTTTTACACACATTAAAAGCACCCCTATTCTAAGGAACGTTACAGAAATTAAAACAGAGATAAATTATTAAACACATTTGTAGGAGGATAAGGAAAAGCATGAAGGCTGAAACCTCCTATCCCCGTGGACAGGTGTTCTCGTAATCCTACGCTCCCTTAATATTTCAGAGGGTGAAACAATGTAGGTACTTGCTTACATATTTTGGGCAATAAAGTCGAGTAGCTCATTATTTTCAATATAATTTGATACCCATTTAACAAACTACAAAATACGGTTTGGCCATTTTTATTCTACAATAGCCTGACCTGGAACAACAGTTGGCTTATTTGTTGAAAAGGGTGCTTCAGCTAGCAGAGCAGATTGGTGACAAGAAAGAATAAATTGGCCCCTACGCAAGTTATCATACGGTACAAAAAAAAAAAAAAAAAAAAAAAAAAAGAAACTCTGGCAATACAAGAGAACAACCATGTCATTGGGGATGTCATTCTCGACGACCTTTGCGGAAACTGAAGCGATATTTGATGGTTATTCTGTGGAGGGAGGGGTGGGATAAAGAGCTTAAAATTGTTAAAGAAACCTTATCAATGATACTTCCCAGAGCCTTCAAGGCGTCAAAATATGGGGCTTGAAGAATCTACCTTCACTCTGAACAAAACACTTCATATCCTCAAGTGAATGTATTAGTATTTTGTATGATTGAGTCTTCGATCTAATGTCGTGGGTTGCAGACATTTTTGCATTAAGTTCAAAAGGTGGAGGGATATGTCCACTCTTCCTCTTCTGGATCGACATCCATGCATGTATCCCTGTTGGTTGATAACGAAAAGTATCACCTTGCACTGAGTAGTTATTAATGTAATACCTTTTGATTTCGATTATTTTCTGACGGTCACCAGAAAACCCTGGAAAAGATGTTTTACACCCAATTAGACAAGCAAGTAAAGTTGCAGGTAGGCAATGACATTCACAATCTATTCGTTAACAAAACTGCACATACCTGTGGGTTCGTGTGAATAGCATAATGCTAACAGCAGTGATTAGTTATAATGTTCTGTACATTTACTTGTTTGTGGATGCTCCAAAGTCAAATATAACGAATCTTACCTAATGTTGATATCAGTCAGTTGGAAAAAACGTAGAATCCTAATATGTTCACAGTAACAAAGAGAACTACAATGGTCTGTTTCAACCGTTGAACAAACAGGAAAATTTACAACACATGGTGTGGTTAGAAATAGCCCATATCATCTAGCAAGTAGAGCACGTAGACAGTGTGATTTTGTATGTATACATTGCTCGTGTAGCATTACACGCTGAAAGTAAAATCAAACTACACAGTATATTCTAGGATTAATTATCAACTTCAGTTGTTGAGTGTTTGCAATGTCACTGTGTCAAAGGTCAAACTCATATTAGGCTGTCATATTGCTGCTGCCTTTATCGTTTCAGTATGTGAGTGATTTTACAAAAGGTAGTAGGGTTATAGTTCCACTGTTAATATCCTGCAGTCGTACAAAGATTGTAACAAGGCAGTAGGCTGCTTATGATTGATACGGCATAATGTTCAATAATGTATGACTTTCTTTAGACAGTCGGAAATAACATTTTAGTACTCTTGGAAGCTGTCATTTAGCAAGAGATTTCTTTGTAGTTAGAAAGCTTTAAAACGAACGATTTTTACAGACTTCACTTTAATCAAGTTAAACTTAAATTTCTTTTAACAATGTGTTACAAAAGTAGTGGTAGACAAGTCTAAAGCTATCAATGGCATTAGGATTTGATTTATATTTTCGCATTAGTGTGTGGATAATTTTTCAGTGTTATTGGTGTTTTGGAAATTTAACAGAACATTCATATTCAGTGACGTTTTCTGACTGTGTGTTATTGAAAAGTTGCTACCATAAATCAGATATTTCGAATGGTTGGAAATTTAAAAACGAGTCAATTTTTGTTGATACCTTACCGGTATGTATTGCCAACCAGTGCCAAGAAGGAATGGAACTAAATGTAAATGGCTCGGTGTTTCTAACATCGGTTACACTTAGCAACGAAGGAACGTATGTCTGCATTCGTGAGGCAAATACATTTTCTTATCATCATTTACAAATCAAAGGTTTGTAAAACGCAGATTACATTTTTTTCTATTCGCTGTTATTATTTTGACCTATATTACAATAGATGGATTTGGCAGAATCTACTAGAAGTACAGCTTTAACATTGGTGTACATGCCACGTTTTGGGAGTCGAGCAAATTTGGGGAGAAAGAAAGCATATAAGCCGAAAAATTTTCTGATTTGTGCCACAACACTGCCTGAGAAATGTTTTTTTTTTTCCGATGGAGCAGAGAAGGTCAGAGTGTACCGTTTTAGATGAAACAAATGAAACCTAATGCACACTGTCAAATTCAAAGGAAGCATTTTAAAAGCGTTAAAGGGCAAAAGAAAAGTGCTTTCAGGCTCATATTTAAAAGGGATTTTTGGAGGCAACGCTTCCTTAAAAGAACTCAACATATTTCGCAGCCTTAAGAAAAAAATCGCTATTGAGTTTATTTTTCCCCAGTCAAGACCTTGCTAAGGGCCCGAGTTCGTTGTTATAGCAGAAAAAAAATCAAAAGAAGTTAAAATTACGTTTAATCATATATTTTGTCTTTTTTTAACGGTTCCACACAGAACTATCATTTTTGACCTACGCGGCGTCTTATTTAGAATTAAAATTATTATTAAAAGATGCGTAGAAGTCCAGTCCATAAGCAAAATCACGAAGCATTCTTAAAGGGCAATTATTAACTTGTGAACTTAGTAAAGGGAAGTAGACTTACACATTATTAAAAGAAGGAAGGAAATTTAACAAACTTTCACAGGTTGTTATTACTTTGGTGACCAGAACCACTACATTTCTCTTAACCTAATAAAGGAAATAAAATATCCGTCATTTGACTTAAGGTTAATCGAAGAACAGAATAATCGTACTTGTTACTAAATTAAGTTGTTGCATTAACCAGACTTAACATTTACATGTTGTAGATTCCATTTGATATAAGGATATGAATTAACTTCACTGTAAAAAGACACGTCTTCATTTTTTAACACATTATGGCGTTTAAGAATTAGAAAACTACGACAAAATGGATAAGCACAGTAAATAACTGAACGAATATTAATACATGATAAAGATAATGACGTCAATTAAAGTGCGCTCCGCAAACATGTTAATATGTTTTGTATATATGTTAATTTTTCTTTATCAAAGACAACTTAATGTTTACAGTAATCATAAAATAAACTCATAAACGTGTTTACGAGATGGCGTTAAAGTGGCGTCAATGTGTTAAAGTTGACGTTTTAGACGTTTAATTTGCTTATGTATTTTATTGTTTTTTCCTTTACGTAAACGCCGAGACGCGTTTATTATCTGTTACAAAAAAGTGTTAATCTTTTTTTACAGTGTTTGTGTTGATATATTTGCAGAAATTTGTCATTAACAATTTTCCAAGCATCATTACCATAGACAAAACGTTTTGAAACTATCTCGTCAGTACATAAAAAATCAACTCTACCCAAACTTGACAAATTTTCAGTAAGGCACACAAAATATCTCTTAAAGATATGTACATTGTCTTGAATCGATTGTAAGGAAACACTGTAGTTAACTTAAGTTTTAAAGTAAAAACAGAAAAACCACTAAGACTTAGAAAAACATCACCAAAATGTTAAAATACGACTGCCAGGATGTCGTTTGGTTCTTTGATTTGGTTTGGTTTGGTTCTTTGATTATTCAATCCAATATTTTTAAGCTCATTTTTGTATGTATCATTACTTATGCTTTGCATTGAAAATAACGCAAATGTGATTGAAGAAAGACTTAAATTAGAAAGAACAATTTCACAGAAGATAGAACTCTTTTTTGAAATTTACTTTAACAGATTTACACCTACCCTTTAATTTATTTCAGCGCAAATGTAATTCTATGCATACCTTTAGGAATAATATATATATATATATATATATATACATTTAGAAATTATATATATATACTTTTAGAAATTATATATATATACTTTTAGAAATTATATATATATATATATATATATATATATATATATATATATATATATATATATATATATATATATATATATATATATATGAACTCTTGTAGAAAATATATGATTCGAGGTTCCGGGTATTGGCACAGAAGATAGATCTCTTTTTTGAAATTTACTTTAACAGATTTACACCTACCCTTTAATTTATTTCAGCGCAAATGTAATTCTATGCATACCTTTAGGAATAATATATATATATATACATTTAGAAATTATATATATATATATATATACTTTTAGAAATTATATATATATATATATATATATATATATATATATAAATATATATATATATATATATATATATATATATATACATATAAAGTCTTGTAGAAAATATATGATTCGAGGTTCCGGGTACTGGCAAATTGATGTTAACAACAAAGTACTCCAAAATAATACAATAGTTGCCAACATGATGTTGTAAATGGAGTGAAAAAACACTCTATATGTCGATGGCCCCTGCCATCTTCCTCAGAAGCAATAGAAGGAAACTTAAAAGTTACAACTGACAATGTAGCACGCAAAAGTGTAGATTCCTATTTAACGAAAGGAGAATAATGTAATAGGAAGGTCAAATCTCTGTTTAAGCCTTTATTGTGACTGTCAAGCTTCAGTGCCCATTTTTGTCCGTAGATTTTACGTTTTTTCGTGGAGCTGAAGTTACCTTGCAGTATAACACAACTTAAATCTGTTATCGAGTGGTCCCATAGGTTGAAATGATTAGCCACTGGATACCCAGACTGGTTACTATAGTTACGGATCGACAGCTACGCTAACATCTCCATGGCTTCTCTTGAAAATAAAATGTTGGATAAGTTCCCACTAAAGCCAAGCGCCTAAGATACATAGATGACATATTGTTAGGGGGTCCCATGGAACTGTTAACTTTCAAAAATTCATTGATCATGCTAATACTTTCCATCCCACTATAAAATTCACCAGCGAAAGATCCCCCACGGAGATACCCTTCCTCGACGTTGTAGTCAAACTGGATGACAAATCCAGATTTTTCCACTACAGTGTATCGCAAGCCACTGACAGACACAGATATATGCAGTACAATAGGTTCCATACACTCTATTTGAAGAAATCCATTGTCTTTTGTAAAATTTTAAGGTACAAAAGAATTTTTCAAAACCCGAATATTATGTTGTAAGAGTTAGTGAACTGTTGCATTTTTACTTCAAAAGAGATACCCTTGGAAGTTGCTGGCGAAAGAACTTGAAAAGTCTAACAAATGGGAACGCAGCACCCTTCTAGCTTACATGGAGAAAACCAATATCAATAGAATGCCCATGGTGCATCAATACCACCCATCCCTAATTTCTATCAAGAAACGTCTCCAGAAAGAGTGGGAAACCTTATCTCGCAACCCCAGTTTCGGCAATTTGTTTTCCAAACCCCTTGTTTGCGCTTACACACAACCCCCAACCTCAAAGTATAACGGTTACTGGTCAAGAGCACCCTGCCCAGCCCTGTTCCCCTACACGGTAACCAAAAATGCAGAAAGCCCAGATGCCAAGTTTGCAACATCCTTAACACTCAGGAGACTATCACCAATATCGTGCTAAAGCCAGGACCTTTTAACTGTGATTCCGAGAACGTTGTTTACTTATTGATGTGCACTAGATGTAACGGAGGGAAGCATGTGGAGGAGACCAAATCCAAGTTTCCCATAAACAACCTGTCGATCTGTAACCACAGTAACCAGTCTGGGTATGCAGTGGCTAACTAGAAATGTGGTTACGGGAATACGGGAACCGTAAACACTGTTTATAGAAGCGATTACTATATGAGGAATTTTCACTTTACTACTAATTATTAGACTGAAAAAGAAATCACTTTACAACAGATCACCTTAACAGAACTGTCTTGTTTAAAAGAATCAGACTGCAAGGTTACTAACACACTATGCCATGGTGCAGGGTACAAGGCAGTGCAGTATGAAATCTATTTACAATATCTGTTCAAATTGGCCCATTGAGAAAAAATGATCTTGCCAAATTACTAGTGTTTAGGCCCAGTCCATGATTCTTTAATCACTCAGACACCTCGTTCCTTGTCCAGGCTGCAACAATATCACTGCGTTAAGGCCTAACATACAAATCTCTTACATTACTACAAAAACTTCAAAAAGGGTGATGTAATGACAACCAAAATCTCGGCTGCAGACCATGGCCTTACGGAACTGTTTCTCAGCCTAGGGAGGACGTTGAGTTTTGCCCGACTCTAGAATCTGGAGTATAAACTTTAACTGTCCAGTTTTTCGCCCGACTGAGACAGAATATCTGCCCGACTTAGTCAGGTCACTCTGGTGTCTGACATTTGGGGGCGACCGCCCCGCCCCCCTGGCCCGCACGGCCATACTGCCGACATTTTCAAAAAGTACTTGTAGGCCACTAACAGTCTCTGCATGTAGGCCTGTATACAACGAGAATCCAAACCAAAGTGCATGGTATTTTTTTGACTGAGAAGACTAATTCCTAACAATTAATAGGCCTGAGTTGGTTTCAGCCAGTGGCGTAGCTAGAGGCGGGGGAGAGGGGGGGGGCAGGGGGAGGTCGCCCCCCCCCCCACAAAGCCTCCGAAGGCCTCTGTCGGAAATAAGTAGAAGCAAAATTTTCATCTGAAACACTTACAACACTTCTTACGTTTTTTAGAAGAATTGCACATCGGTATATCAACGTGAAAATCAAAAAAAAAAAAAAAAGGTCCCCAGAATTTCGAATCGTACAACTGTCAAGATAATAATCTGTCGGAATTTTTTTGTCCCCCCCCCCCACAAAAATTAAATAGCTACGCGACTGGTTTCAGTTGTTTATTTCTGTGTCAGTTACTGCAGGGGTCGATACCATAAACTATGCATGCCGCCGAAATGGCTTGTTTTCGATAAACGCGGCTGCACAGTCGCGTTTATCGAAAACAAGCCCGAACAAGATATAGGAACGTTCCTATATCTTGCTCTATGGCTGTAATACGGTAGTGCTCTCTGGCTGTGTGATACGGAAGTACGAAGAAACAGGGCCTTTTTAACATACATACTGGGTGGGCCGTGGCCCACCCAGTCGCCGCTACTCATCCCCACCCGACTCAGTCGCATTTGCCCCCCCCCCCCGTAGGTCCTTTTTTGTCATGACATAGTAAAACACATAACTAGATGGATTATAGTATATTAGTATCAATATCTGGCATTAAAAATGAATGGTAGTCCCCACTGAAGGCAAGTTCGACCTGCAAGGTCCAATGCAGTGGGAAAGCTTCCATGGCCTTGTCCACCAGTCCTACAAGTAGAGGCAGTGACATTGCCAAGTGATAGATCTACTATCGCAAGGTATGGGGGGGGTGGGTCGCAGGAGGAGTGTAGGCTCAGTATAACATACGTGCGATGTTATCAAAATCCCAAAATAAAGTATGTTTAAGATTAGACTAGCTATCCTTTCCCAGCCAGCAAGCTCACCTGTACCCCATGTGGGGTTCAGATGGCCAACCAGATGGGGCCCTTGTTGTTTACACCTCGTTTTGTCCTGCGTGCCCAGGTGGAAGCCCACTGGGCCCAGCCGTCCCTCAGCCTTCAGCCCAGCTGGGAATCAGATGGTGCTGAATGTGGACTGGACCCGGGAGAGCCATGTCATGCGATGTCAAACGATTTGTACTCACTTGGGTGCCCCATGGTTGACCCTCTGAACCCCACAGGAGGTCATGGCTAGCTCTCTGGAATTTGGTGCGTATGCAGTTTTTGTTTCTAGCATCATACTGGGTATGTTACTGCCAACTAATGCAGGGGCAATAAACAAAGTTAGCCGGTCAGCGACGGCGGATCGCCGCCTAACGCAGAATCTGCGTTTGTCTACTTTTCCACCTTTTTCTTCCCCCCTCTTATTTTCTCCATACCCTCATTCCTTCTTTCTTTAGGTCTCTAACGGCGGCTACATGTAATACGAACTGTGACCATACTAATACAATGCTTGCAATGACAAGCAGTTTGAAATATTCCATTTCACAACAGTGTGCTGATTAGTTATGTATCAACAATGAGCAATAGTGGCGGCGCGGCACTGCATGACCTGGACACAGTTTCACTGATGGAGCGATGCGAAGTTGCTGAAAGTTGGCATGCTACACGAGTTTTATCAAACAATTATACGTAGGTCTATAACGCATGGGCTTAGGAATACTGAAAAGGATTTGCGTACTTCGGGCGCCAGTCAAAAAATGTACTGTTGGGAATCATCGATGAATGTTTCTTATAATGAAAACCATTGCAGAGCATAATTCTCTCTCAATTTTTAAGGATGGTTTCGATAGAGCCTCGAAATTCTCGGAAAGGTACGCATTTCCATAGCGATCTGGGGTGTCTGTCGATCGCGCCAAAAAATTCAATACGCATACGCGCCAACTGATGGTGGCGCTCCCCCATCGTTCAGTAAACTTCGTGTCAGATGGTCCCTTTTGTGAAATAGCCCCCCCCCCCCTCCTCCCCGTACAAATTCGTTAAAAAAGGCCCTGCGAAGAAACAACCTGCATGTTTGCAACGCTGTTTCGATAAACACAGCTGTCATACGTACACAGAACTCTGTGCTGTGTAGTTGGACGTACGAAGGAACCACTGCTGGCGAAGAAGATAATCGTGTTGTTTCGTGCCAAGCTAACGTATCCTAAGAAAAGACGATACCATTAACCTACAACATTCATACGTTTTTACAATGAAATATTCTATATTTCCTCGTTATTTAGTGAAAATCCTTTTTTCCGACTATACTTGCTTCGTTAGGATCTACAATTTGTCACAAATGTATGATGCAAACGACATGCCTTAATACAGACGTAGGCGTCGGAGCCCAAGTTGGTTTAAGGGGGGGGGGGGGCTGGACCGACTTGCCCGAAAAATATAACCCAAATTTTCCGCGCGCTCCATGCACGTTCGACATGTAATGTGCATATCATATAGGCATGCATCGGTTATCACATCGTATGCCAATTACACACAATAATTTGCCTTCTTTATTGATTTTAAGTTTGGGCGAAGTTGGTGATCGCCGGCCTGGGGGAGGGGTATAAGGGGAGGGGTCCTTTGAAAATCTTTGAAAAATGAGGTGTCCTTACATGCAATCTGGTGTGACATATGCTACCTTTGAAGTGAAATTTGTGTTAAAAAATTTACGTATTTCAGGTACTAAAAAAATTCGGCATTATCCCCACCTCTTATCTTTGAAGATTTTTGAAAAATTAGGTGTCCTTACATGCAATTTGGTGCCACATATGCTACCTTTGAAGTAAAATTTTAGTGAATTTTCAACGTTTATTGATTAACCTGCATTGTGTTACATGTTGAATTACGCTTCGATGCGTAAAACACCATTACTGATAAGTTTGGAAAAGAGAAATAAAAAAGTCAATGATTTTGCAATATGATAAATTGATGCCAAATTTATCTTATCAAGCTAAAGGAAAAAAGGCAAATAGAGAGACTCTTGAGTATTTTTCAATGTTGTGCAAAAAACTATACATGTGAAAGTAATTATACTGTACTGTACTCGAAGACCTCAGTATTTGTTGTTTTCAGACTTCCATCCCGGTGCTGCACATCACAATCATTGATTTGACTCAGAAGCCTGACGTACTGCAAGGCGGAGGGTCCACCAACTTAGACCACATGGTGTGAGACAACCACCCTCTATCAGCAAATGTTAAGGACATTGTCCAGTGAACTGAATTATTGGAACAACAAATATTAATTGTCTGTGGGCGTGTGCATTATTGTATGTAGATGGGTCTTGCGTGTGCCCACTTTTGTTTTGTTAATATCTTCTAAACCAATCCAGACGATCTTCTTCAACCTTGGTGGGAAGGTACCCTGATAAAATTTTGTGCCGCACCCACTACCAGGAGTAAAGGTCAAAGGTTAGAGGTAAAAGGTAAAGTTTGGTGAAAATAAACTTTTTCTGAATTTTTGAAAGAAAACATCTCAATGACATGACACTTCACAGATATAATGGAAATGTCTAGAATTATCAACACATGTGGTTGTCATGGCAACAGACTCAAAAAGTAACGTGGTGGGCGGGAAAGGTATACTTATAATAGATAAGATGTGCCATGAGCTTCTGCTAGTGGGCCGAGCAGATTCTCTTTAAAATTGGTGGGAGGTACCCCAGGGAGGACAACTGCGTCTCCCACACACCCCGAAGTAAGGGTCAAAGGCCAGAGGTCCGAGTTCAGATTGCGTGAGAATCGTTTTCTGGCTCAAATACCAAGATGAAAATTTGCTTAATTGAAATGAAACTTTACAGTTCCTTTCTGGGATGTCAAGTTGTACCTGGATTTGTGGTGGGCATTGCAACCGAGTTTAAAGGACACCCTAACGGTCAAATGTATTTTTTTCATAAAATGCTACTCGACGGCTGGATATATTTTTTTCAAGTAGAGAAAAGGTACGACAAGGTAGAAAATTGCTTTCTCGCAGACCTGGGAAGTAACAGTCAAATGTTAGAGGCCATGGGTAAAACTCAAAGGTTTAATTGTGTAAAGTTGTGTTTGGGTTATAATTATAATAAGGAACATTGCACTGACATAAAATATGACAGCTATAAAATATTTGACAAATTCTACTAAAAAGGCTCGTTGCAACAGCAACCGAGGTTAAAAGTCACGTTTCAGAAGATCAAATGTACATTGTGTAGGTTAAAACGACTGTTTGTGGCTGGGACTGACCCTCCTCCCACTATTCTTATGGCAGTGCGTGTGTCCGCACTGTGAATGGTGAATGGCAAGTTGCTAGTATTGATAATTTTGCATGATTTTAATTGCAAAGAGGAAAGAAAGAGAAAAGAATTGATAGCTTTGAACATAACTCCAAGTTTTTGTAATTTGTGTGTATATGTCTCAATAAAACAGTCTGAACAGCCTGAAAGTTCTACTATGGGCCACAGACAAACTTTTGTGAAGTATTCTACTCAAGCACCCTAGGACAGGGTCAACACTGATATCTGTTGTTTGAATTACCAGTGTAAGCGTAGATGTATGGTTTATTTGAATTCCCGATATTAGAAAAATGACAACAAATGTAGCAGCTTCTTTGACAGTATGCTTCATAGCTATTTCATAAACAGGTTTTATCAATCCAGTGTGCATTGTAAGTTCAAAACAATTTTCAGAAGTTGGTTTCAAATCAGTCATGTAGGTCATTCTGAAACAAGCATAGGGCAACATAAATAGAGCAACATAATCAGTGCAATTTAGGGACAGTTTTGGATGTAAGCGTTATGGATGTACACCAAACAATATTTTATATAAGTAAAGGGCTGGTTGAACCTTTCGAATCCTCCTTTAAAAGTTGAAATTAATCTTGTAGGTCATTTATAGGTCAAGATAATTTTAGGTTTCTAAAAAATGCGGTCTTCTGTCTGAATATATTTCTATGCACCTCAAATGTCATGTCGATATTCTCATGTAAATTAGGTATACTTTCAATATATGGATTCTGTAAGTATTCTGGTATTGTGGTGCTTTGAGGGCCTCGGGTATAATGGCTGTCTTTAAAACTATCCAGTTTCAATTGATGTTAAGTTAAGAAAGAAAAGTGTTAGACTCCCTGAACGATAACAAAAAGTATTTTTGTAATTTCCCCATTTTGTGCGTGTGTATAGAAAAGAATCATTGCGATTTTCTTAAACAAAAGGAAGTCTGCTGCAATGTTAGACTGAAAGTAAAACGCTTGCATGCGCATATTTCAGCATTGCCGCATTTTGTTGGCATTTAGTCTTCAGGTATGTATTAATTCTTCCTTGTGTATTTATTGGAAAGAAATATTGTGTTTCTACAAATCCTCTTTACAGGTATAATCGACTCGTTAATCATCCATATCATATTTTCTCTTTGAAGGTAATAGGACACCCTCACAATTACTCATATGGTAAACAATATAGGTTTGAGCAGAAAATGCAGATTGCTTTTGAAATTGCAACCCTACGAAAGCATTGCTTGCGGCATACTTTTACATTTTAGTGATACGAAAGGTTTGTCTTGTTAGTATCCCGTGCAATATTTTCATTGTATAAATTTCAGGTAGCAACATGCAATTCCCTGTGTGAATTAGTACATGAATTTTGAAGCAGAGAAAAGGTGCAAAGCAGGGTTCATTTACTCGTGGTTTTGTGTATAACAATTATTACGTACAAGACAAAGCGCCATTTTCCTTTCATGAAAGTATCAAATGAAAGAAACACTGCACTGAGTAATATAATAAATAAAAAGTAAAGTTGATGGCCTTCCCATAAACTAAAAATTGTGTTCAGCCTTAAGGGTTATATTAAACACAAACATTTTAGACTTCTTTCGGTTTCGCGTGCAAAGGACGCAATGACACATTGTAATTTAAAAAGCTACAACAATCATACGATACAAGGAAGAAAGCACATGTTTACACATTAAAGTAATCAACTTATTTGCTGTTCTTTCCTTTTAAAGTAGTTGAACAGTGATTATATATCTGCAGGTCGTGATACTACTGAGTATCGTATGGGAATCACTCAAACTGGCAGAACAGTGCTTTTTGTTCTGTTTAAGAATGTTACGAAAATGCAACTAGCTCTAGAAATCCAGTAGGCTAATTCATTCTTCGAAGAATGAGTTTATGCTTTTCGATCATACAACATTTACAGGATTTCATAGGTTTAATTTTTACGATATTTAAAAGGGATTTTATTAACAGAATAAAGTATCCATTTTGACATTGACTCGAAGATTAAAGGGTACATATCATTCTCAAACCAAAAAGTGGCTAGCATCCCCCTGTCTAAATATACTTAGGAAAAGCCCTAGAGTTCTACATACAGTTGACGAATGCACACTTGACATTCATTGAAACAAAATATCTTCACGATGGTTGGTCAAAATGACTTGGACATTGTGTTCCCAGTTAAGCTCTTATACTTTGTCTGAAATTACTGCTTCGAACAACGTAAGTATCTCAAGGGTTTAAGATATATGTTTAGCACTGCCATACTTTCCTTTAGGGTTATTATGAAAAACGTACAAACGTTATTTTAATTGTGACTGTTAAAACTTTGTTTTTACACAAGACAATGTTGAAGAGAGAAATGTAGTAACAAAATAAGTTCCAGACCTTTAGTGATTCTCCTGTTCATTGGCTACAATCTTCTGTAAAACAATGCAGTTCAATATTTCAACCATTTTAAATAGAGTTGGTGCATAGATTGATCTTTAAATAGGCAGAAAAGATGTCAAAGGAAACAACTTTGCACTAACAGCCAGCGGGGATATCCCAAAGATTATCATCTGACGTACCTTACTCTCATCACTTCAAAGGCTGCAAAAATTGTACCCTGTCCGTTTTCGTATGTTGTTTATTACTACACCTGTCAGTCTGCATATAGAACCTATGCATATGATTTCACAAAGCAGAAAGTGCTCTTTGGTTTGGAGAAAAAGGACGTTTCATTGCAAGTTACACCAACAAAGGCAGACAGCTAATTTATCAACCACTCGCGTACCAGTTTAGGTCTATTACACGATCGTGCGAAATCTACCTGGAGCGTGAACGTGTGCTACTTTGGTTTCCTCCAAACTGACGTCGTGTGACGTCAATGCTTAAGGTCAACTGCGGTTAAAATCCCTGACCAATGGCAGCCATCATGCCATTAAACCTAGTGGTATTCTCATTTTTCTCTTATTTCTGTCAGAATACAACTTAACTCAACTATATAGTCAGGCAGCTCAGCGTCATATCTGAGACGGATGTGGACGCTCTGGACGAAAGCAGCAAGATTTCCTGTTAAAAAATATTTGATATAGATTGAGATCTGCTTATATCGTTAGGCTAGGTCTACACCTAAGCCTAGGCCTATTGGAAATTCTAGTGTTAGACCTACTTTAGGCCAAGCTTAATGTTAATACTGTGATAGTGATACAAGCCTAGGCTAGCCTAGACATACCGTCAGTTGGGACGTAAACGCTCACCGAGTCTCCCATATATTTCACTACCTAGTGTGACTTACCGGCTTAAGTAACTTTCCTGCGGTGTTACTTTTCGTCCATTCAAAATGGGTGATTTCCACACTTGATATATTGGCACGTTAAACACCGTTTTGGGGCGGAAAGAAAAGACATGAACTGTAACACCTGTGCCAAATGAAAACGTCATGAACTTAACTGGAAGGCTAAGTTTTCAGCATAACTTCAGACCATGTACAGGCTAGGCTACAGATCTTTCTTCACTATGAGGATTCAGAAAAAGTTCTTACTGCAAATTTCGTCGTTTTCCCTTTTTTGACCAGGGGGTGAAACCACACCCCCTTGAGACTAAGCATTTTTGAAAATTTATAAAATTCAAACCATACGTCCTACAAGCACAATTTAAGAACCAAATGAATGACAAAAAATAGATTTTTTCAAAAAAAAAATACTTTTTTGGGGGGTGTCACCTATGATTTTTTGGGAAAAATGAGGTGAAAATTTCGTTTTTTAAAAAATTTTTGAAAATTTCGCAAAATACCTACAATTTTATAAAAAATAAATCGGGTATGTACATAGGTGACAAAATCATCACAATACTTTGCTCACTAAAGCACCCCTATATAAAGAAACTCTTAACAAGACTTTTCCCCAAAGTTATTCACTTTGGCAAAAATTGTAAAAATATGCTAAAATTTCGTCATTTCACCCCAAAAATAGAGGCGTTACCCAGAAATTCGTAGCTCTGTCATTTTACAACCGATTTCAAAAATTTTAAAAGCATTTTGCTCCACACGGCCTTCCAATCTCAACTAGCCTAAAACAGGCCTAAACAGAATAGGTCAAGCATCACTTGAGTCGGAGCACATACAGTCAGAAGCATGGGATCGCGTCTGCCTTAAATGTTTAATACAAGAAATCCTGGCAAATTTAACATGCTCATTGTATAGGGAAAGCTGCTGTTGATAGCCAAGACATAGACTGAGGGCGGGCTACTTACTTAATCTGGTGCAGTAGAAGGAATACAATACGAAAATGTTCATCCTCAAACACATGGTTTGCTCAGCAATTGGTTCGTATACAGTAATAAGAAAATAGACACATCACTAGTGGCTAAACCCTTTAATGTAAATCTAACTTTGCCTTCTTACCAGGCCGGTACCTACGAGGGGGCCGGGGAGGGGGCTGGTCTCCCAGATATTTGCTAGGCCCCTCAGAAATTGTGTGTGTCCTAATCAAATGTGTAAGAATTAAGGACCACGATCAATGCCGTGACCTCCTATCTGGTATCTAGGCCCCCCTAAAAATTTCATCCTAGCTACGCCCCTGCTTTTTACTAGACAAATTGTGGTGAATACGAATGTCACACCGTGACCTGTTGTAACAAACAAACTATTGATAATATTTCCAAATAACTCCAGTGAGAGGGTGTGGAGGGGTAGCGAGTAAGATCAGAATGGATCTCGTACCTTCTACCGTACAAAAGTCGTACATTGCAGTTGTATTCTATTCAGTTTTCTTGTATATTCTGTTACATTTTGTCCTAGGCTGAGTATATGTAATGAAAGTAACATTCGTAAATTGTAAAGTTACATCTGTATATTTGCAAGTATAACAGTGATAGTGGTGAATACAACTGCACCTTCAATGGAAACAAAGAACCAATAAAGAGGTTTTGCTCTTATTAAAATACTCATTGCTTATGATTACACGAAAAAATGTTCCCAATACGTTGTTGATAGTCATGGCTCAATACACTTAATTTATCAATTACCAGCAGCCGCCCTCTACCCGTTCATTATCTGTAAGCCCTATAATATAGTGTATCTGTCGGCCATCCTTCCAGAATATAGCGCGTATACAGTAAACGTATTTAGTGGCCATGGAGAAACAAAACTGAAGTTTAGACTGTTTTGTTATCTTCTTGAATTGACATTTGGAAGTTCGACTTTGTCCGATTTCGAGCCAGTTCAATTCTTATTTAAATACTAAGGATGGCATGCTCTACTCAAGACAGGTATCTTTGTAATCATGAGATCAACACAGATACTAACAGCATGATGAAATACTCTTGACGGAGGAATACAAACTTTTCTGTTGGTAACAGATATACTGTGACTAATGCATTAGTTTCATTAAGACCACCGAATCACTCACTCACCGTCACTTGCTTGAACAATGAGTAAACGAGTGTGATAGGTTTATAGGAATTACGTTTTCCAAAGTCCTATTGCTTTTATTTAGTAGCCCTACTTGAACTTTAAAATAATCGTAAATTTGTGAGAATGTTGCAAGGATGGCCCCAATGGTAATGATCGATTTTCAAGCCTATGTTCTCTTTTTTGTGTCGTGACTCTGATCGTTATAATCAACCTGGAACTTACGTGCAAGTCATATGACTGATTTTTGTAACCGTTTGAATAAAGTGTTACTGCTAGCCTGAGCCATGCTAAAGCGCTGCCTAACAACCTCTAGCTGGCGGCAATTTTGCATGATAAAAAATACATAACAAGTCGCTCGTTGGCTGCTTAAGGCTTCACAGCCCCAATAATTCTCCCATTGACTTACACACTAAATTAGCTCCATTTCGAGGCCCCTGCAGCCTTGTCAAAGTTTACAGCTATTTCAAGCTACCCCTCATATAAAAGCAGAGAAGTTTGCCAATTATGGCATTACAAAATTTCTATACCATGACCGTTTAGATTTTGAGCTAAAAGGAGTTAAAGTGTTGGTAGGGTACACCCACCCCTAATTCTCTTCAACATAACAGAAAACGTCACTGTTTGATATGAATTTAAAAAACAGTCTAAATCACCTTCATTTCACCCCAAAATTTCAACATCTACAATTTTTTAAGTTTTCTTTGAGATTCATGGAGTTTTATTACCCAGTGGACAGGTTATCATGACAAAATTTGGTCTAAACCGGAGTTAATAGCACTACTTTTTTGAGGGTGGACATTTGACGCTCAAGAACATTAATGGAATCGTGAGACCTTAATTGAAAGCGAGTGTGAAAGTTGCCACCCAAATTTTGCCTGAGTGTTCCTGTTGTGATGCTTACTAATTTATACACTTGCTTCTTGTTTTCATTTGTCCTATTTATAGAAATCTGAGTCTGTCATAATGGCATACTTATTCATTTTTGTGCACTATTTCACACACACATTTGTACAGTGGAGAAAATTGATGTACATGTCAAAGCCTTCTCTGCGGCATTTCTTCTGCTCCAAACTGAGCCGAGGTGACTTTCCATTCATCTCAGAATACACACTGGAAGCCTAATTCAAATTTGAAAATTATACTGACAAGCCATACAACGAGTGTTTTACAGAAGCTTGAATACAGAATTTCTTGTACAATTAAACCGGCATTTTCATTTTTTTAAAGCTCAGTGACTTATAGGATAATGTAGTGGGTCTATAAGACAGGGAGGATCAAGGACAATTGAACAAACCATAGCCAGAAGAAAAGGAATGAAAAGCAGAAAGTCAACTGCTTTCAAGCCCCACAACAAGGTAGCCTGCAAACCTCCATCCACAAATTCCAGTGAATGTTATAAGAATGCTTCTGATAAAACCTATGTGAATTCTACCCAGTAATAGTAAAAGAGGTTGCCTCAAATGAGTATAACAGAATTGATCTCTCACCAGTTGAAAGTGCAGAAAAAATGTCTTTCTGAAAATGCTATGCTACTTAGGCCTCTTCCTAAGTGTAGCAAAGGTAAGTTGGATGAATTTTAGGAAAATGTTCAAGAAGAACTGAATCTAATCCTTTTTGCAACGTTGAAGGTTACAGGTTAGTGCACCTGGGGATTGCAATTCCCAAGTGCTATTCAATAAGCTGACCTTCCCCACCAAAGAAAGCATCCAAGCTGTAGTGGTCTTTTAATAGCTGTGGTCAACTATGGAATTTCGGGATGGGGAGGGGGTGGAATTGGAGATTTTGGATGCCCTGTCTGTCACTACAAGAGTAGTAGAAAAGCCTTATTTAAAGAAAATACCTCAAAAGAAGCCCGGGAGAAATCCTTGCGAACTGAATGTTGCTTTGCAGCTGGCCCAGTACAATACCTCCTTCTCAAGCACAGGCACAAAGATTACTGAGTTGTCTAAATTTGGCCAGTCCTACGACGGATAACTTGCAGAAGGCAGCCAACAGGGTAGCTCCAGTACTAAAACAAGAAAATAAAAGAGATATGTCAATCAAGCATAAAATAGTGAGGGATACTTCACAGGCCAGAAGGTTGCCTCCAGACACACCGATACATGCTGAATATGATAAGCAGTACAATAATCCTTTAAGAAATACAGTACGTATAACCAGAAGAAAGCCCCTTTTGCTCCAGCCAGTCAAAGCAGGGATGTTGTCGTTGAAAATGCCACACATGGAAATGCATCACTGGTTTCCAACACACAAACAAGCTTCCACGGCTGTTAGTTGTTTACGGAGGCTATAACTGAGCAAACGTGTGTGTACGTAGGACTGTACTAACCTAGCATTGCTTTTCGTTGCTATGCATTGTCTAGCGCAACTATTTCACATGTTGTGACTGTCACACCTACGGCAGCCCGAATCAAAAGGATGGCCATCATTATGTAACCACTCATGGACCAAAAGCCTGAAGCTGGGTGACCTCATAATTGGTTTATTGGCCGAAACAGCCCAAAACAGCCGTTTTGACCTTAAAATGCTGTTTAGGACGGCCAAAATCACTCAAGCGTGAAATGTCGAGACGTTTGATCAGAAGTGCGATGGGGGTGCCTAAACAAGTTATCTGAACACAATTTTGGCAATATTAATGTCAAAACTTTTGAAATCCTATTTACTCTATAGGCTTCACACCCCCAATAATTCTCCCATTGACTTACACACTAAATTAGCTCCATTTCGAGGCCCCTTCAGTCTTGTCAAAGTTCACAGCTATTTCAAGCTATCCGTCATATGAAAGCTGAGAAGTTTGCCAATTATGGCATTACAAAATTTTGATACCGTGACCGTTTAGATTTGAGCTAGAAGGAGTTAAAGTTTTGGTAGGGTACACCCACCCCTAATTCTCTTCAACATAACAGAAAACGTCACTGTTTGATATGAATTTAAAAACAAAAACAGTCTAAATCACCTTCAGTTCACCCCAAAATTTCAACATCTACAATTTTTGTTCTCTTTGAGATTCATGGAGTTTCATTACCCAAATGGACAGGTTATCATGACAAAATTGGTTTAAACCGGAGTTAATAGCACTACTTTTTTGAGAATGGACATTTGACGCTCAAGAACATTACTCTAATGGAATCGTGAGGCCTTAAGACACAACAAGAGGTTTACCGAGTGAATAGGACGATAGATATCAATAACTACAGTGTTTATATTGTTATCGCGTATGATATGCATCTGCCCGGGCCGTCACGGAAAATTCACCAGAAACCTATATCGTGGTGTCAAGCTGATCGAACGAATCCGTTATACTGAAAGATATTGTAATAGTACATTTGTTTTAGAAATCCCCCACGCTGTCCCCTTCGGGAGGATACAGTAGACCGTAATGAAAAACGGTTCCATCAACTGATTATGTGGTTAAAACCGATCCTCGTGTTTTAGAAATAGAATCCGTGAAGTCAATCCTGTGTAACAATGAGTGAAAAACTTTCATGAGCATCGATGTGAATGTTTCAGCATTTACTTAAAGAAACTAATTTAAAGGATCTTTGTTTTTCAGGAAAGAAATATACACCATCATGTAACTTGCCTGCTATTTTTCTTTTGCGTGATACTATTAATTAGTTAATAAAGTAATTAATGAAAAGAAACATATATAAAGCTTCCACTCAAGATTTTAACACTTTTCCTTGTATTGACTTATGAAGCTTCAAGGGTCACTCAAAGTATGGGCAATTTTATCCTTTTGGTAACATCAGCGATGAAACTTGGAGTTCTGAGTGCCACTTTGAAAGCCTTCATACAAAATACCAGTGGTACGTGATGATACCTTGGTAAAGTAAAAAATACATGATTGAAGTGGATTTGATCACATGCAATGATTTTAGCTGAATAAGTATTTAATATACCAATTTATACATTCTAATTTCTGTATCTTACCTCCAAAAGTCTTTTTAATTGCCCGAAAAGACAGAAAGTTGTAATTGCTTCAATTCTTGACATTTACGCAACTGACGCTGGGCTGAAGAAAAGGCTGGTTTGCTGCAATTGTGGTACCGAGTTTCTCTAATTCAGCCGCACTGAAGGTCAGCAGTAGGTTCCCAGTTACAACTATAAGAGACGTAAAACCGTTTCAAACGGCACCAAATGTAATGTATAAGAGCTTATTAACTGTGTATTGACAGAGGAGTTGTTATAGTTGTAAATAACTCCCAGTCTCTCTGCTGTGGAAAGGTGTTGTGGTCCCTATTCAATTATTACAGGGACAGATTTGCCGGACGGCAAGTCTATTACATGTGTAGCCATCTTACCGTGTGCCGTAAAACGCGTCTTGCTGCTCCAGTAGACCACCTGGGCTAGCTACGGCCGGCTCCGGGTATGACGTTTTGATGACGATTTTGCACCGAAAGATGTCTCGAGCCGCTCAAGCTACTCGAACTGGCAATTCTAAAGCACCTAACAGTGGCTCTGACGATTAGAAGTATAAAATATTGCCACTAAAATTGAGGAAGCACTTTTTACTGAAGACCTAAGAGTATTTATTGACTATAGACCAAGCTCAAAATGGCGGAATGTTCATCCATGGAGGCAAAGTTAAGTCCAAATTTGCAGTGTCTCGACCAACCAGTCGTTTCTTCCTTGCGTGTTCTTTCTCTAACATTAAGCCATTCATAAATCTTGCCTGTGCATGCATGGTGTGAATAGAACCACAGGCAATTCTAACGTTATTTAGTGAATACATATATACCTATATGTAGAATAAGAAAAGTTGACGCACTTCCATTACACGGCACGACTGTACGTTTAGGTATACGCACTACATATCCACAGAATTGAACTAGCAACAACGTACGCCGTAGGCCTATCGCGGCTCATAATCCTAAAGAGGTAAATTCTGTACGTTTGGTGTTTTAGATGCTGAGCTTTTGTTGTTCAAGGAGACACACTAAGGCAAACGTCTACACTCTTAAAAAAGATGGGTAAATTTTGTCCAACTTTTTGACCAACACTGGGCATCTATTCAACAACCTAAATAGTTGGTCAAAATTTTGACCAACCAAATTTGGTAAAGTCTGAACCCAATTGTTGGTAGGAAAATTACCCAACTGTTAAGTAAATAAGCATTTCAAAACATGCTTACTTGTTGGACATTTCTTTCAGCAAGCTGTTGGGCAAATGTATTAGCCAACCGTTGATTTTCTGTTAACCATTTTTGGCTAACCGTTGGTGCCTTCCTTACTTCAGAATAGCATGCATGCATGCTGGGCATTTCTTTCCCAGGAGATTTAGGTGAACTTTGTACACAACAGTTGTTAAAATTGCTGTAATTGATTGGAAAAGACATCATAAGAACTTCTTAAGCAGTTATATGTTTATTGTGCATTGTGCATGTGAATTGAAATGTAATACCTGCTGTCAGAAACCCAAATACGAAACAGCATCTATATTGACACGTTCATTTCAAACGCCTTCGCTTAATATGTCAGGCTTGACACAGACTTCCCTGTAGGCCTATAATGTCCAAAACAATCAGGTTTAAAGAGCACGTTTTCAATTAAAACTAAAGTCCACACATACAGAACTACTGTGGCAGTTCACAAGGTTCAACCATACGATTACGATAGCTTCCAAAAAGTCTCAAGAAATTACTTGGTACATGTTTATGTTAGTTCTGCAAAGTTAGTTGCAGTCTGGATTGGATTTTCAAAGCTGGTTATTTAAAGGAGTTTGCACTTGTTCAAGTCAAAAAGTTGTCCCTGCCAGGTCTTCCTTGAGATAGTTTTCGAGCAGTTTTGCTTCAGATGGGTCCTCACCTCTCCCAGCCTTTGGGGAAATAGTGGAACCTGGCGCAAACTGCACCGACCCGATAGCGTGTTGTTTGCAAACCAGTCCCGTGGCAGTCGGGATGGTGCACTGTGTTCCAAATTTTGTTTCCGACCAGGCAGCAAACGGACAGTCGGTCCTCGCTGTGGCCAAATCCGCCAAATCAAACATGTTTCATATTCTTCTCGGAGTCAGGGGCAGTTGCGTTACAATTTAGTAGAGCCGTGACAGTGTATGGTGGTCCCCGACCGGAGAGTAAATGAATTCCATTTGATAGTAAATAAGCATTGCGAAATCAGGTGACAGTTGTAGAAAGCCAAAATGACCGGAGTTGTAGACTCGAATCACGTGACTTGGACTCGAGTCGCCAATTTTGTGACTTGTGACTTGACTTGGAATTACTAGCAAAGACTTGCGACTTGATCTGGACTTGTAATAAGTGACGTGTGACTTAACTTGGACTTGCCAGAAATGACTTGGTACGAACGCAAGTCATAATCATGTCTAGCAACCCTGTACAAAATATCTATATGATGATTTGCGTGAATGATCAAAAAATTTGAGATAATGCTTCTGTCACCGGTCGTTGATTCTTGAACTAGCCTGACTAGGATAAAGTGCGTAAAGTGCCCTGATAGTTAACAGTTTGACTAGGACACTAAGAGAAACTTAGAATTTGTCAATTGTCTGTGAGGGCCCTGGCTGTGCCCGCAAGTAGTTCGCCCATTTGGCGTGTGTTCAGTCATGATTAAATAATCAGGAGACCACCAAGGGGCAAGTAGCCTTGCAGTGAACAAGGAATATGCCGTACAGCCTGGTAGGTGGACAAGGCCTTATTATGAACAATCACTTTGTTTGTCAGTTATGTCGTATCCAATGCCAATCAGAGATACCAAAGCAAAAGGTTCTAACTTATCCACCACTTGAACACATTCTAACGTTTCACCAAATACACACCACCATCCCTTACGGCAGTGTTCATTGACCACCAGGGACTTTAGATGAGCCCTAGAATCTGAAATCTCCCAAAGAACTCTTTGCTAGTTTGAACCAGCTTCTTTGGCAAGTTATAAATAATTAAAATCGTCCTTAGTGGGAAAAAATTTACATACCTGTTTTACGGCAATAGCGAGTGGTAAGGCGTTTGATATTTTCAAAGCTCCTTAAGTAAATGAAGAGCACATTTTTCCTCCTTTTTTAGACTAGTCACCATCACATTGGGAAGATTGTCTGCATATGGCGCTTTCTTTAAGTGCTTCTAAAAACATAAATTGAAATTTTTACTTCAAATCTTAGTAAGAAACTTTTACTAGCCCACAACCAAGATGAATTAAAAAGATAAGGAGGGACCCACCCTTTAGCTTTTATGCAAATCTTTTGGCCAACAGACTATACAGAATTAGAATTCAAAGGAAGTTTTCAATTTGTATCAAAATGTAAACTGAATGTGCAGAAATTTAAGGGTATAGCACATTTCCGAATATGATCCTCAATAATCTCCTGCCTATGGGTAATTGAAGAAGTGGTTCAATTTTGATGAATTAGGCTATACTATTTGCTCCTGAAATGTTAAAAATTTACTTAATTGAGAAGGTACAGCAATATTTTCACCTTCCATCCCCACCCATCCACCTCTTAGTCATTCCATTGAAGATTCACTCAGGATATTGCAACTGCCTTAAACGTTGACTTAATTAAATGTATATTTGTTCTCATCTTTGCAAACTATTACTTCCCTTTTGGTAAAATAGAAACCTCGTTTTCCCTTCTGCACCAATCAAATGCTACCCGGAAGGAAATTCCTATACTACAAGCAGTCTAGTACAGGCTATGGAACTGCGTGTTTTCACTGTACTATCTATAAAGAACACGTACAAACTATACCGTCTGTACCGTTCAAACATGAGTTAGAACGAAACCACTTAAAGGTGTAACATTATACCAAGTTAAGGGTTACAAGGAAGAACACCATCATATCCTGACTACGACAGACTTCCCGGGTAAAGAAAAAAAAATCATTAAAAAACATTGGGCTAGGGGCAAAGAGTTGTCGTCAATTTTTATTGAATAATAACCATTTATGGGACAAAATGAGTGCGTTATCCTTACCTTAAGCATTTTCTTAAAGCTCAAACTAACTTTACGAAGTGTTTACGGAATGGGCAATTTTAGAGACGTTTATACAAGTAAGTTTAGGGTATTTTGTATAATATAGCTGCATAATGGAAAAGGGCCAACTTAAAAACATATCTACGAGTTATTGAAAAAGATTTCTTTAATTTTGATGAAAATTGTGATAGTTTGATGAAGAGAAAGCAGCTTTCATTGTCGTAGGTATGAAAACGAACACCGGCCGCTTGGCTGTAAAAGGAACACCCAAACATACTTGTAAGAGAAATATCAAGGTGACGTCACAGATAACGTTAACACACACGAGCAGTTAAATACCGTTCTGTCGTAACATTGGGTACAAATGTTATTATACGAGCATGCGTCCTACCTGTTCTTACACAAATCTGGTGACGTAACTGCACAACTTATAAGCGTTGATGAAGCGGTTCCAGGACAATTTTCCTGAGAAAAATTCCGACCCAGGTAATTTCAAGCGAACTTACCCCAAGACAATTTGCCTAGGACAATTTCCACCCAGGAAAATTAGATATTTTTTCAATGGAGGAGTCCGAAGTTTTTTGAAGGGTAGTTACCATGTGCCTGTGAGAATTGTCCGTTGGGGAATTGTCCGGGTTGGGGTTTGACCTGGTGGAAATTATCCGGGACGAATTGTCCCGGGAAGAGTTGGTCAGGGTAAAATTGTTCGAGCGTTAATCGTCAGGGGTTGTGCAATTAGGAATTCGCTCAAGCTTGCACTAGATGTGTGGATTTTCCTGATGAAGGGAATGGTAGCCAACAAAATCTTAATTTTCAACGAATAGACACGGTAAGGCACAACCAGACAAGAACCGAAAATGCAAGACCAAGACATGGAAAGATATCGCTAAGAAAGATGCAGAACTGATCTGATAGGATCAGATCAGATCAGACAAAGCAAATTCGTTAAATGCACAAAGGACAGAAACCCCAAAAAACAGTAAAACGAATGGAAAAAAAATCTAAAAGTGGGGTAACAAAATATTGAAGTAAAGAAGCCACTACCAGTTGAGATCAACTAGCCCAGTACTGCCAGAGAATTTTGTTGAGCATGGTGAAGTGGAGTATGTGGGTAATGTATTTTCTGCCCATATTTTTATTTACCAGAATAAAGTAGGCTACCTCGACTTTACTCAAACTGCCCACGATAAACTTTTCTATCGTTCAGTTAAACAAATTGCTTCTGAAAATCTGTAATACTAGATGTTTTCTTTGCATAACTTGCGTTTCTCGAATATCGCAACCCTGATTGATCATGCTTTTGTCGGATTCTAGATTATCCCCAAACAGACCTTCCCTTAGCACGATCCTCGCAGGAAGTAAATACTTTCATCGAATTATCAACTCAGGGGTAAATTATCGCCAGCATATTCAGCTACACTTATGATTTGAAGCAGGGAGTTGCAACTCCCTGCTAAAAACAATGTTCACCAGGCACAAAAAGTACAATATTTATGATGAAGATAGCTCTCTAGTTTATGTTCATACCTAACGAAAATCAGGGAAAATTAGTTTGGTAGCCTATCCTTTTGTAAGTCTTGATTGAATAGACAGTGAGATTGACACATTTGAAAGATTGGGAAAGTTGACAACGAAATCAGATGATTTCACACCGACAACCTGCAGTCCTGTGGACTTTATAGGGTCAGACACACATGTTTATTACAACCCTTTGTTTATTATGTTCATTTTATTCATTGGAATGTTTTTTATGCTTGGTTTTAAATCTCATTAAGAGGCTATCAGGCCATACTAAATTGGAAAATATATAACAAGGATCCAGTTATCATGTGAAACTATTGTTGTGACCCTAAAAAGGGGAATAACTCGATAAGGCCTTTATAAATATTAAGGCGTGGAATTAAGAAGTGTAAATATACTCCTGCATCTTCAACTTACCGGGTTTAGAAGTCTAGCGTCAAACAGCAACTGCCCTTAACAAAAAATTGTGTGGCAAAAGTTCCAATACCTCACGTGAAATATTTTGTCAAACTGTGCAAAACTATGATGGGGTGTGGAGAGGCGTGAAATTTCTGTGAATTTTTACGTGACAATGTGTGTCATTAATAAACAGTTGACACACTTTTCCAAAGTGCTATGCATTAACCAGCATTTTCACAGTTTGAACATGAGGCAACGTGCAGAAAACCGAAAATCACGCTCTTACACATGTAACAGGAGGCAAACTGGGGTAAAATAGGCAAAGTGTAGAGATGTGTTGAGAAGTGTGGTGCTGAGTAAATTCAATAGTTTGATTTCGTTCACTGGCCTTGTTTGCCACACTTTGCCGTGGTTTACCACATGTGTCAACTTGACACAGCTCTTCCCACTTTGACCCAGATTTCAAGGTGTGACAATCATGCAGGGAAAAGAGTAGTCCTGTGTGTCATATTGGTTCCAATACCACATGTGTCACCACGTACAACCACTCTTTTTTCCTTATGTATTTTCATATGCTCTGCCACACGTGATTACGTGTGTTCACATGTGGCATGCCACACTTTTTGTAAGGGGGGAATAGATAATTGCTTACCTAGGAGTTAATACGTTTTAAGAAAAGCTGAGTAGATGGGGACGATCTAATAAAGAGGTGGTATAACACTTCCGATCACTAAGGGGATTTAAATTGTTCCAACTGTTTTGTACATTACATAGTGTATGTTGATTCGTCGTCTTCTTTGGTGAAGTTTAAAATCCTTTCATCAAAAAAAAAAAAAAACTTTACATTCACCAATATTCCAAGAAAACGGTACACGAAGATCTCTACTATAAGCTTCGATGTACTACTTTTTTCGGTGTACCTGAAAATTCTAACATAATCTCATCACTATGGATACTTACGTCTGTGGCGTATTCAATATCAGGTATCAATCGACATGTTTCTTTTACTTACATGATCAGTGCTGTAACATTATAGCAACTTCAGGGTTGTAGACGACCATCGTTATGCTGTATTTAACTTGCAAGCTTAGGAAAAGCATTTAATCTTGAAAACCAGTTGCACGATATGTTTTTCGGAGTACGTACCAATTTGAATAATTCGAGAAAAAGAGAAATCGCCATTTGTAGATAACCACTTTCCAAACGACCGTTACAAAGGTAGTTTGCACCGAAAGAACTATCACGGGGACGTTTTAACATGTAAGTTTTTTGACGTATTTGTAAAATATTGCTAGGAAATTGGTATCCACAGTTCAATACATAGCTTCATGTGGTAGTAAAATATGGTTGTGACAATTGAGTAAGGAAAGGAACAGACAAGCTTTTACCTATGTGCATATTAGAAAGTAGAATGTTAGTAGGTCTGTAAAATAAGTAACCGTGAAATAAGCAATATTGATAAGAGAGAACATTCTGTAAGTGAAGTACTATAAAATATGGACATAAGCCCACTTTTCTACCTAGCGTAGAGTGGGCGTCGCTCCGTGTTGTGCCACTGTATCTTTGGGCCTTGCTGTTATCATATCAGATCCCCCATGTTTGAAAACACAAGCCTGATGTGTTAACTGAACGACCTTTACGTGGGAAAGCTAATTAGGCTTGTACTGTGTGCAAATTCTAATTAGCTAATAGGCAACAAAACTTGATTTATCACCTGATAGACTAATAGATATGTCAAATTGGTTTACGTTACAATGAAGAGGACTAATTGTCATGGAAGTTGATTTGTTAACGTTTAATGAAAGTTTATTAGCTACAAACTATGCTAATACGGATCTTTATACAGCTTTTATGATACCAGTGGCATTATGAATATCACTGTGCTTGAAGAAAATTCTCGTATCAACTGCGAAAAGGGTGATATTTGGAAGATATGAACATTTACGTCAAACATTCATATTGATAAGAAAAAGTACCAAAGGAGTAGGAAGCGGGCAGGGGGCTTACAAGGAGTTTTGGCCATCTGTTGGATATATGTTATACCATAAGTATGTTGCCGCCACCCCCTTTCTCAATCCAAGGGCGAAAACCCCGTATTCGATTCCGCTGTAAATATGTCCAAAAAATATGTTGGACTAAATGGCATCTGAGGACTTTCAAATATTCCAAAAGATTCAGAAGGGAGAGGACGCCCACTTTTCTTACACCCTACCCAGGACGGCGGTTTGAAACAGCGTCCAGCCTTTAAGTCTCAAACAACTTCTCATGCCTATGCCAAGTATGAACCTTGCAGTACTCCGCAGGTTTTAGCCTAGGTTTTGAAACATTTTATGAAAACGTACGATCTGATTTTTATCACATAAATAGCTTCGAAACTAGTTATATTCGATTCTATGGCTTCCATAATGACTAAGTTTCTGTAGTATGATATCATAATTAACAGTGTCAAATTTTGGGCAGATCTTCGAAGACACTAATAAATGCTTTATTATGACTTAAAACCTGCATGGTTTCCGTTGTCGCCGTGTAAGTGAAAGAATTTTTTCATAGACCAAACTAAGAGGGTGATAGAATATCGTTTCTGTCAAAGAAATAGATATCATGCATTACCTTTGCAAGTCCCTAAGAAATTGTAGGGAATGGAAATTAGTCTGTAATTTGGAATGACAGCCAGGATCACGAGTTTTGTGCAGTCCACGGCAATACTACTAGACAGAAAAGGTTGCATACACTGTTAAAAATGTTGGGCAAATATTAACCAACTTTTTAACCAACGTTGGTCCAAATATCAACATCCCAACAAATTGGGTAAAAATTTAACCAGTTCAGTTGGTTTAAGTTATTATCTAGTAGTTGGGTAGTACTTTAACCAACTATTGAAAGAAATTGTGTACCCAATAAATGGGAATCCTATATTGCCCACACAGTTGGTTAAAGCCAAATGCGCTTATACCTCTTGTTGGACAAAGCGTATTAACCAATACTTGGTAAATATGGAGGGTTGTAGTCTCTCCAGATATAGCATACTGGGAATTTCTTTCCCAGGGGCTTACTTTTTGATTATATTATGCACTGTATATTGGCTAATGATATCTATCCCTTTCGAGCTTTCTTTTATAGTTTTAATGAATCACTGGTAACTGAGGTCATATCTAATGAGTAAAATACGTTAATTACTACAATATATTTTGCATGAAATGTCTTTAATGCACAACAGTCGTTAAAAAAAAAGACGTTAGAAAATGCATCTACACATTGATAGGTACATTGTTGGTTAATGGCAACCCACCGGCCCCAGTTAAAAATCTTTGGCTTAATAATCTGTTTCGTTTGTCACCGAGCTCCGTATATAAATTAGTCCAAAACTATCATTTTCCTAAGGCACTGTAAAATGATGTTATGAAGTTTTGTAGTTCCATCAATAAGAAACAGTCATCCTGAGAACTAGCTGTTCCGCAGCATTCAAAGACAGTTTACTCTTTATGCCGAAATGTTTCAAATTACAATATATAAAATCTTAATCGGACGTGAAAGAGAATATAAAAGATTCTGAACTTTCATTGGATAGGCGTTTTGCGCTAAATACGAATCGTCGAATCTCATACAAATGTGTGCTAGTTCGTACTACTATTTTAACAATGTTATAGAAATAGCGGTCGCTTTTATGGTCTAAAATAATGTACGAGTTTTCCTCTTTGGCCAATATAAAAGATGCCAAAGGGAATCATTCAGATTTTGGAACCAATTGCTGATTATGCAAAGAATTGTGAAACAAATCGAGTCAAGTGTACTGTTGTTTGGCGCAAACACTGCAGCCAACAATTTACCCAACTAATTAGCAAAAATCACCCAACAAGTGGGTAAAGTGAGAATATGCCCAACTGTTGAATGGAAGGTTGTCGTCAGTTTAACCAGTAAGTTGGGTATTACAATACACGTGTATGGAAGGGAAATTTTAACCATTTTGTGAGAAAACATTGACCAACATTTAAGCAATAGCTTTTGCCCAACAAAAACTTTGCCCAGCGTTTTAACAGTGTATGTAAGTGAGAGGCACGATAATGTTGGGGCAATGAAGAAGTATATGCAGCGATATGCCGTCCATCCTAGGTGCTGATCTCCTTTCCAGAAGTTGATAATCGAAGATATTCTGGCATAATTAGATAAAAATTTAATGAAAAATATGCTGACAGAAATAAAATTACTGATTAAACTGAAGAGGCTGACATTACTCTTTCGAATACGACTAGCAAGAATATTTCCGATACCTGAAAAGAAAACACCAAAACAATTTGCAACCTTTAAGTCTTTGACTGCTACACCGCCATCATTCTTAAGTCTGAAATGTGTTTTTCACTGTAAATTGCCCCGACCTATAATATCATTTACATTTTTCCAAGTTTCTTTTTTGACTATTCCGACTATTGTTGAGAACGTTTGCTGTAGTATGATTTTTGGAAGGCCTTGTAATACTAGTAGGGATGTTCTTAAGTTTATAATGAAAAGTACTGTATGAGGGTAGGCCCTATGAAGCTCTTTGTAGCCCCCAATCAAAGTTTCTAAGCTTACTAGAAGCGATTACATTTTTTACAGTATTGGCAGAATCGGGTCCAGTGTAAGGAATGAATTAGGTCAATACAGAAGATTACTTCAGTCTACTGAGACGTTATTATAAACTAAAACATTTGAAGTAAGATGTTTGGACTAATGAATATACTAATGTATCCAATTACTTCATTCCTTATGTTTCCCTTTGTGTTTTATTATTTTCTCTATATTTCCTTGAAGGAAGGAAGATGGTATCATTTTTAACCGTAGACTATTTCCAGTGTTGAAACGACTCACTCAAGTGTGTAGTCGAGTCAAGTCATTTACTACTTTCAATGACTCGAGTACTGTATTATAATTATAATGCAATAGCTCGAGTCATTTCCATTCTGAAAATTAGCGACTCGAGTCATGACTACTTACAAAACTGGCTATTTCTAGTAGTATTCTCTCTTTATTAATACTACCTTTGTCCAAATTGGATTTGCTGTGCAATTTTCCTAAACAATTTGAAAATGATCTATGGCACACTCTATACAATCTAGACTAAGCTCACACAGTACCATACTTGTGATTGTTTATTTCATGGCGGTAACAGCGGAAGTCGCTATTGCTAGAAACCTAATCCAGCTGGCATTGCGTGTGAAACCGACGAGTTGCCAGAGTAATCTAAGCGCTGTGCTATAAGCGACTTCCGCTGTTACCGCCATGAAATAATAGCAGTGGATATGGGTAACCTCTGTACAAACCAGTGTTGAACTTTGCGCTAAGATGCGCGATTGCGCTATTCCCGCACAAGGCTCCCAAAATCCCGCAAAGTTTAAGTTTCTGTGAGGGAAATTCGCCCGTCCATTTACTTGCCGATGTGTTCAGGTTAAACTACAAATTAACAAAATCCCTCCTTTAAATGAAAATCCCTCCTAAAGTTTCTTTTGAAGGAGGGAGGTCTCTCCTTAATTCTGAAGTCTAGCGCTAACACTGGTACAGACTTCAATCGGGGAGTTTCATTTCACGATCTGCCTCAGCCTGTTGCACCTTAGATGCCACGATGTATGGGTAGAATACAACAATGAAATAACTCAGCAGCAAATAAGGTATAAAGTTTATTTCAGAAAGCGCAAAAACATATCTTGGATGAGATGCGGATGGGGGGGGGGGGGCGGGTGCAGTTACCAGATGCTATTTTGAAAGTAAGGTTTGGGGGCAATATTATGCATTATTAAATTATGGAGACATCTTTTCCAATGTGTTTAAGACTGAGCAAGCTAACACGTCAAGCTTTTAACTCTGGTTTGGGAAATGAATAAAATACAATGCAGACATCCTTTGATAGCTACGGAATAGTGTGTAACCCCCCCACCCCCCCCCACCCCCCCCCCCGTTGTCTTTTTCTGTGCCGGCAATTTGGTCAAAAATTTGTATTCACCTGAATGAAACCAAACCATATATCAAATTGTAGATCATTTTCTCGCAAAATCCTCTACAAATATAAAAACATTTGCAAGATAGGCCTATGTTTCTGTCCTTACAACTTTTAAGTCGCCCAATGATTTATGATGGTAGGTAACCTCTAACTACTTCAGTGTTAAACCATTCAGAATGCAATAACCGCAAGAACAGATGACTAAAGAGGGTAGACATATGTGTAGAGGGCTACTTCCTATTTTCCGGTGGTCTGCAGTACTTTCCCATGAAATTTTAATGCATTTTGGCTGAGAAATAGTACTCATTGAGTCCAGTAATAGCAAATGGGAAGGAAGAAGTATGCACACTCTAAGCCTACTCCCCTGCCTTGTAGCTTGTGGTGACAGAATTAAAACTATTGTGCTGAGTCTGGGATTGTTTTCTCTATTCCTATCATTTACCATACTATTCTGCCGTCTAATATATACAAGACTTGCTGCTCAGTTTTTACGTGAAGCTAAATAGTCTAAGAAACAGGCTCAAATCCAGTAAAGGACCAGATAGTTTGAAGGGGAGGGGGCAATATTTTGAGCGGAATAGATACTGAAATGAATAAGGGAAGTTTTACCTAGAAGGGCAAGTTTTCCTAGGGTCTGCCGGTTGTAGGCTAGCAAAGAAGGCAACTATTCCGCATTCTACACTTCGTCTCGTTACAAAATGAGGACAGTTTTAAAAGTTATAATACTTGCAATTATATTTTAGAAGGCTATCCGCAAATAATTTATACTGCTTGGTTAAAGTATGGGTTGGTCAATCGATTGAAATGAGAGGACCTTGTTTTAGCTATTATTTGAAAGTGAGCAAATGAGGATGGTTTTTCATCTTTAAGATGGTTTGACTCGAGTTGTTTTAGATATTGCTATAATGAGTTATTTCTGATGACCACATAAGGCGAATAAATGTGCAGTGTTTCAAAACAAATATTAAACATGGTAACATTTGAAATATAATTGAACTATTTAAAGTAAGTGCACCTAATAACTGTGAAACCCATGATGCTTCTATGAATAGTCAATTTATGTCAATTCAAGGAGACATCAAACTCCAAGTATGATAATAACAAATTATCAAAACAAAACTTAAGTCAGTGTTCTGCTAGTATACATTTGTAGTCAGTGTCCTATTGGTCGGATATATCGCAATGCATCATATTTGTCAAATTCATTGAGTTTCTTCTAATCTTTGTCGATAGATATATATATATATATATATATATAATATATATATATATATATATATATATATATATATATATAGATATATATATATACATATATACACACACACATATATATATGTATATATATAATCAGGTACGTTAGGTAAATCACTATAGCGCCCTCACGTTACATCACAATAATAAAATACATTAGCAAATATTTCCCCTAAGGTCTTTTGAGCTCTTTTGAGACGTAATCAACGTTATTTCAATGACCCACCGTCCGTTGATGTTGACCAATAGGTGTCCGTAAATTCGTCGACTTTGAAGTAATAGTATGTAGATTGTGTGGTTGAAAGCACGTTACCAAATTTTACGTATTCTTATATAAATAGTGTGTGAAATTGTTAAAGCGAAACAATTTTCCCCGCATGTACATTTTCCCTCAGTGGCGGATTTTTCACACGATATTTCCGCAAGGTGAATATTAGGCATTATATATATATATATATATATATATATATATATATATATATATATATATATGATAGAGATATATATATATATATATATCATATGTATATTAGTTACTCAATACTACTCAAATATTACGTTCCTAGGACCGTAATCAAGGAGAACTTAAACCCATCAGTATTTTAAAAACTTAGGTGACCGCGCTTTGCAGCACATAGGGCTCAGTGATCAGGAACATCCGGCCTTGTATGCGGGGGGCGCTGGTTCGGAATCCTGCTAGAGGGCTATAGGTCTGCATGCGACTTATTCCAATACAGCGTTGATTCCTCCTCCATTTAGAATAACTATATTATATATATAGATATTAGTATATATATTATAGCATATATCTAGTATATGATATAGATATAATATATATATATGATAATATATATATTTATATATATAATATAGATATATATAGAGATAGATTAGTTATATATATTGCACGGTACTTCTCATCCTATCAAAATCACCACACGATTTCTATGATTACCACGGGTATTAAATCATAGTGTCCTTATTTCGGTTAATGGAGGATTATATGACGATGAAACAGTCCCTTCAACGAATTGCTGACATCATAAACAAAGAACTATCTTGGTTTTTTTGTGCAAGTATTGAAAGTGCCTTCCAGTTTGCATGATACACCCCCCCCCCCCTCCCCGAAGTTCTAAACATTTCCTTCCTTGTATCATGTTATCATGTGATCTCTTTATCTATGTAAATCATTAAGTATCGATTGTATTTTACTCTGAAGTCAAAGAGAAAGTAGTCAGGAAATGATTGTATATAATTCAAAAACTTGATAGCTGAGAATAATAGATCATTTGGAGGGTATTCACGTTAAATTGTGAAAGCGTAGTTTTACTTTCATTGCATGCTTTACCAACAGTCATTCTGAAAGTCATTTCTTGACTGCCATTCAGTAACTGCATGTCCTGAAACACGAACAACCAGTAGCGTAGCCAGGATTGTGTCATGGGGAGGGTTTTGAAGTACGACATGAGGGAAAGTTCTAAGGGGAGGGAGAAAAAAACGGCTATTTCAGGTCTCCAGATGCAAAATGGTGCAATATTGTTTATGGCCCCAAATGATAATAAAAGTTTATAGTGACCATGTGGTTTTGCAATTATTTTTTTCAAGGGTTGGATCATGGGGGGTGGGGGTGTTCAACCCCAAAACCCTCCCCGTGGCTACGCCACTGCGAACAACTATCTACTATATCCACGCTATATGATGTAGAGCAGATACACCCCAGCGGGGAATGACGGTTTATTGGATATATATATATATATATATATATATATATATATATATATATATAATATAATATATATTATATATATATATATATATATATATATATTGCTCTAATTCGGCACTTAGGGGGGAAAGTTGTTGTTGAAAAGTACGACCTTAAGGGGAAAAAAATTTTGCGCGGGTGACACATATCAGTTTCGCCCATCTTAACGTTTCCACACACTTTTTGTATAGGGAATACGTAACCTACAAGGGCGCACCCTCTAGATTTACACACTAGATGCCATTACTTCAAAGTTGTCAAATTACGGGACACATAGCTGTTAACCACGAAACGGATGGTGGCCATTGAAAAATAACGTTAATTATTATGTTTAGACGTTAGGGCGAATTTATTTCTTATCGTATTTTATTATCTTTTTTTTGCCCTAATGTACAAGCAGCATATAAACAATTTCCACGTAAGGTAGGGAAGTAGCGTTAATATCTATATAGATAGTATTATATACTATATATATTATATATAGAGTAGCTATATATATATAATATATATATATATATATAGGTCAATGGAAAGTAGTAAAAAAGTGCTTAAAGTTTATATATATATAAGTATATTATATATATATATATATATATATTATAATATATAATATATATTAATTGATATATAGATATCAATACATACATTACGTGTTACAACTCAGCACATGCACAGTAAAAAAAAAGAGTCAGCTGTTCAGCCAGATATCGCATGGGAAATCAGTGGACACCCCGAGGAAATAAGGAGGGGGTGGTGCGATTCGCGCCAATGGTCAATCGGCTTCACAAGGACACACATAAAAAGGGTAGGTCTGGAGGTTTAACATTTATGTCTGTAAACATAGCACCTAAGCGCCTAGGAAAAGCTATAATGCTGGACTATGTATAAACAAGACCAACCAAGTAATTATTTGCGGGTTTTTCTTGTGGATTATTTGCCCACATAGAGCTCAAAATTATGGCCATAGGGTCAAAAAAAGTTTTAAAACCTCTATCTTGAATACGCTAAGTGGTCTCTCCAATGGCTGAAAAGGTTCAAGGATTTCCATTCTATTACGCTGCATTAGTATTAGAAATCTCATTCTGAACTACGTTTTGCTGGGTGAGTGCCGGGGGGGGGGGGTAATACCGAAAATAAAACTTACTATCTTGCCGTCACTCTGCTTGTTGTCAGCATTTCTACTCCGCCTCGAACAGAAGAGGAAGAAAGTGGGAGCGATCGGAAAAATAAATAATACTTCGATTACTCAGCTCAATTACAGTCGAGACAGCCTCGCAGCGAGGACTCTTTTTTAGGAGACGGGCTTTTTAGATGTAAGGCAGAGCACTATTTCAGTGTAGTAAAGGTATTTTGAAATGTCCATTCTGGATGAGTGTTCGGGGAAAGAAGCTCTACGGAAGTCGAGACATCGCGGTGGTGTGAAATCTGACATGCCAGTTTTCCCACCCCTTTCTTCGGAAAACATGGGAAGGAGAAATCAAGTGTTACGGCTTGTGGTCGCAAGTCAAACCAATAACAGCGAAAGATCACAGAAGAACGAGATTAAAATTCAACAACTTAAACTATTATTTACGATCTCCTTATCTTACTTAAATTTACAATAATTAATTAGATTTACTCACAATTCTTTACTTAATATTATTCTGGTCTGGTCCAAGGGTTGGTGGTGCATGGCACCGTCGAACCGATGGTACAGGTTAGTAGACCTGCAGCGTGCTGTTTTATGCCTAGGAAAACCTGGTTTTTCAACGAGCGTAAGAATGACAGGGCTAGGCTGATGATGGGTTGATTAAACCGATCTCAATACACAGTGTAGGGAGAAAGGGCGGCGGTAAGGCAATTTATTCACAAAGTGTGGCAGTTCGTCAAGTGGCTGGCGTCTAGGGTTCTCTGTGAAGTGTTATAGACTCTCTCACCAATAAAACAGTTGTTGAACTTGGCTTTTATATGCTAGGCTTTTATTCGAGAAAAACTCTCTCCAGGAATTTAAACAGAAACTTCTAGAACGTTCCTTAAGTAGAAACTTCCCAGAAAGCACACAGTCGAAGAAATTACGAAGAACGTTTACTTGCATGAAACGCGTAGTAAATAAAAAACAAAAAAGCATGCCAATATTTCTTAGAAGTGGTCGCATTACGTAAACAGTTCTCCACAATTCTATGGGACAGTTCTAGAAAGGCTGCGTTGAAGTTGAATTCTCTGGACAACTTTTTCCCATTCGCTCGTTCAATGGATTCAATACGGTGTTTCCATGACGGGTTCGTTCTATGGTAAACAACAAGCAAGATAGGGATCTTCTCCTTACCCATTAAAAAAAAATCCACCGATAACGTTAAGAATAGAGATAAAACCAAAAGTAAGTGAGGGGGGTACTCCAAGGAAAGAACCCATTACAACGGTGTCTATTTTCGATTACCACCCTGTCTGTAAAATAAAAAAACTCCCAAGCATCTTTTTATAGGTGTGTTTCATATTTAGGAAACGCCAATAAAAACCAAATCAATACTGTACTAGGTTTATTGGGTTGTTGAAAAGTATAAATGTTTTTCTCTATTATTTTATCCCTGTTTGTAACCAAAATCCGAGCACAATTTGGAGGTACCGCCCACCATCTATTTATTTAGTTAGTTAGTTTCACCTTTGATGACCTCAAATGACCTCCGACCTCCAACAAGCCCGAAGGGTAGTCTTTCTCATAAAGTAACACATCTATATACCAAATATGAAAAGGATTCATCACACCTGTCTTGAAATATCGTGTTTGTTCAAAGTTGTCGGTTTTGACCTCTGGTGACCTTACATGACCTTTGACCTTCACCAAAAACAATAGGGATTCTCCTTAATATAATAATTCTATGTGCCAAATATGAAAAAAAAAAAAAAATTATTTTTTTTTTACCCATAGCTATCTTTAGATATCCGTGGTTCACAAGGCCAAGTGTTCACCAAACCACCCACATTACATATACACAACCCATACAGCAACACAGGCCGCTGTGGTGATTGCCCATAGATTTCCATTTTTTTTCATTTTGAACATTTATTTTAACAAAGCTGGGTTAATTTGTCTTACCACATACAGTAATGTACATCATACGGTGGGTTTACTGTAGACTTAATATTTTTTTTATTGGCTCACCAAAATACAATTGCCAGAACAGTTTTTAGGGATTAGTTTATACGTCAAATCTGTGAATAATGCTTTCTACTATGAACCAATCTTTTAAACCATAATAAGACACTACACTACGTATACATTCACTTCACAATACAATGTCACTCACAAGCTAATTCTTACAGTACGGTATCGGTATTATTTCCAGTGCAGCAAATTTGACGGTCCCAGAATCTTACTGTAGAAGGGGATATGCAGAGCTACACAGTATGTCACACATTTTTTTTTTTTTAGTTACAATTCAAGGTCAACATAGTATGGTCCCGCTATTAAATTGCCTTCTATAGTACTATATGTGCTGCCCAGTGTAATATAATGGTCCATGCAATCAACACAAAGACAACATACAGACAATCCATCGCTGAAATTTATCAAACTACTGTACATGGCACAGGGAAGTACTGTAGGAATTGTGAATACATTTCTTGATCTAGGATTAAAGTTTAATCCTACATTGTTGTTGTCTAGTCTTTCCCACTTAAAACATATCCTCTTACATAAAATGAAACTGTAGATCTGAGTACTACTACATAACATCATCAAAGCAAATTCCAGACAAGATATAATTTATGAGCAATACTGTTCAGGAAAACACATGAATAAAATGTCAACGTTGACTGAAACACCCAAGAAGTGAATTTTGACTGGCTACAGTACTTTGTTGTATGTGAAAGTTACACCATCAGATGTAAACACTCTGATAGCTGAGGAGGATGTCTCCCACCTATGTTTTGCTACCTTAGGTCTGACCCACATGTAAAAACTATGTACATCTACCCTTTATTTCAACATGTGTTTTTGTTATTGCCAGGAGCATTTACCCAACCCTATTTGGTGAAAGGGGACAGTGAGCTGAAAATGGCTGGGAACCACTGGTCTAGATGCTATGCACTGACGTCACACTGATGTCATGTTAGAGGACAATGAAGCCAGATAAAGTACATGACTTTGGTACGTAATGCGCATATTGGATAGGTGCAAAACTTGACTGACTCCATTTGTGTTATTGTAAGTTATAGTGCTATGTGCTTTTACCTCAGTTGAGGGTCGTACAGTACCTTCTGTTTTGTGACGTCATATACAAATGGCGATTATGGTCTGTACATACTATTCAGCATTTACTGAGATTATGTGCCAGTAGATCTTTTGTCCCTTTTCCAGTTTCAAGTAATTTCATACTCAGTGACCATTTATTTGATGATAGCCTATTGGTTGTAAATGACTGTACAGGTTAGGCTTTCACGATATTTCCAGAAAAAGACAATCGATATAATCGGAACCCTAATAATCGAAATTCGATTGTAACTGATTTTTTCTCCACATACTTTACTTGTTAAAAGTAACCCATTGCGCCGAAGGCAGCATCGCCAGACAGTGTGTACTGTATATGATCTGTACATGAGCGCCAAATTGGGGCCCAGTCTCTTTAGTTTTTTGGTCTAAGAGATGATCAATATACAGTACCCTCTCTCCATGATTTTTTTCAATTATTTAACAATTACTTTGAATTTTACGATTACTTCAAATTTTTTGATTTTTCGATTTTCTTCTCATGCAATAATCATACGGAATCTAAACCGGTTAAAACCGGTATCGATATAATAATCGGTTTACTTGTGAAAGCTTAGTACAGGTGGTGTTATCCAACAGATTTGAAACAAGTTCAACTGTTTCCACATTGACATTTAGTTCTGGTGAGATTTTTGCTGCTTAACTTGAACATAAAACCCACCTCAATATGACCAGACAAGGAATGCAAACATCCTAACTGCTTAGCCCAATTGCTTCAAATGCTACCATCTGTTACCCTAATGATATGACCATGATCTGCCCTGGGCTGTAAAATCTCAACTCAACAATGTGTGTGATTTCTACAAATACAGCAATGACACCATCTTGTTCAATATTTAACTATTTACAGTAATTTAAAGCGATTCAAACTGGCAGTTACGTTAGCACATGCATGTTAAATGTTGTAGGACAGGGACTGGTTGCAACAAAAACAGAGATTGTTCTTCAGTTTTTTTTTTTTCTGATTTTATTTCATTTGTTCTTTGGCAAATATAGAGCTGTAGACCCAAATAGGTCATCCATTAAGAACATGATGAATATGTGGTAAGGGTAACCTTTAATGCCATGGTGTTACTATGCAATGGAGATTATTTTACTGGAATAAAATGTACCTATGTTCATATAACCTTTCACCTCATAAGCATATAAAGGCATCCACTGCCAAGACTGCATACATGGTCCAAGTTTGGTTGCAATTAAGCTCCAACTACAGTAACATCAACTGAGACCAATCTACACTTTCAAACTACAAGGTAAACTTCACCCTCCTGTACCTTTGACCTCAGTTAGTAACTCAGACCTCATTATTGAATATTGAAAGAAGGAACTGTATACATCCATGTCTGATTGAGATTGAACTTTGAATTTCAACACAACCAACTTGAAATTTTCATACTTTTAAAACATTGCTAGATATGTGACCTTAGTAGGTGACCTTTGACTGTCACTAACATATGATACTGTAGTACCCATGTTGTACAGTATCTATCTCACACATCTGGTTGTAACAGAACTTTAAAATTTTTCAACTGACATCAATTTCACATTTTCCAGGCCATTTTACTTACAACTTCACCTCATACCTCATATGACCTGGGCCCTAATACTGATCATTAATAAGAGACCTTTGACCTTAGTACAATATTGAGGTATACCATTACATTTATGATCCAAATTTGAGTGCAATGGAAATTTTACTTCCAAATGAGAACAAATTTACATTCCTGGAATATTTCACAGCTTGACCCAAGTCTGAGTGCAATATGTCAATGGTCCAAAGAAATATGGACAAAACAAGAAGTTTGCACTAAATGTTTGACACACAGACACAACCACAAACAAAGGACGCAGCAGTTAGGACAACCCAGTCTTACTGTACAGTATCTGATCAGAAGTCCATGATATCAATTATCTGGGACCCTCTAAGCGTGACTCTCAAATGGAAGCTGGCTTAAATGTTAGAAAGTACCATAGTACCAGGGTAGTCAAAAGTAGCCGGTCACTGGCGGTAAATCGTCGCCTACAGCCTCATTTGTCGCCGCCTACTCTTCACTGGATGTCAAAAAAATTTGTTGCAACCTTTCTTTTTTTTTCTTTTTTTTTTCAAATACAATCTGCACATGAATTGATCACATACTTTACTATATCATCGGTTCTAAAATTGCCAACCCCCAAAAGGGACATCAGTTACAATCCCGTAAAAGAATTGATGATCGGAGATCGCGTACGTGTAACAGAACTTCCCGCACCGTCACTGCCAAAATGCGGGCTGCAGAATAGCACGCATATGCAACTTTGATACTTCAAAGAGTTGGCCTACACATTACACCGAGGAGCTGCCTTCTTCATGCAGACTATACACATGCGTATTTGTACGTACTGCAGTGCTAATGTCGCACTGACAGATATTTAATCCCTGTGAAAGGTACATGACTACATTCTAATGTTAAATCAGTTCATCTTTCATTCTGCATGCTCACATTGTCATAACAATAAAGATCGGCCACGCAGGCAATCCTTGATTATCACACATACAGTATGCCGGGCTTGTTAAGAGACAAACTTTCAATTAAAATTTTAACTGTTCGTATCATTTTGAAATAGTTTGCAAAGATGATTTAAACCATCGTTACTCCTTCAGCCATAGTTGATAGCATGTGTGATCATGTACACGAATTTTTTGACTTCCCAAATGAGGATATTTCAGGCCCAAAATTAACGGTTCGATCGCACATTTGAACTACTGCTCTCTGCATATATTTAGTACACAGTATCACTCATTCCAAGAGCAAGACCGTTCGTTGGAACTATCGAAAAGAAAAAGCCCTAAGTGGTCAAGAATGGCAAAAGGATTCATATCACATGTATAAAAGACTCTCAAATAACAATCAGTAACATATTCGCACGATATACTTCGAGAGGTTTTCCTTGCGGGGCATTTTTCCACAGAGTAGCACTGCACTTTTGCCATTGCCTAACGTGTTATATGCAGGTACAGGCCTACTTTACGAACTTTACCAGCTTTATTTCTGAAGTAGTGATTTTCATGAATTCATACAGGTGCACAGGAGAACAGTGCCCACTGTTTCTGATGTTTTTGTTTTTCACGTGTTACTTAGTGTTTTATTTGTTCTCTAATGTATTGTTAAGCAGAGTTTGCTTGTCAGAAGTTGATACAATTAAAATAAACACTTAGGAGCATTTTTACATTAGCCTCAATCATAGATGTGTACACAGTTAGGGGAAAAGGGGCAAATTCAACCTAATTTTCAGAATATCAATGCCTTCAAACAGGCATTCACACTAGCACAATGTAGGTTTAGTGTGGAATGTATGTTTCTGGTTTATTGAAGTGGGTGGGATATCACAGGAATGTACAGAATAAATTTTCCTCCCTATGACCCTGCCCAACCTTTCAGAATACACAAATGCCTTGTATTGGGTTTTAAACCACAGGGGTTCGGTACTAGTACCTGGACTTAGCATTGGCTGTGATATTTATGTTCAATAGAAGGGGAGGGGATCCAATAGGAATGCACAGAATCGGTAAATTTCTGTACCAAAATTCTGAAATGCAGGTACAATGCCTGAGAAAAATGCCTGGAAGTGGGTTAATTTACATTCATTGGTACCTTTTGTTAAGGGGATGTATCTTGCCCTACCCATGCATCAGTTCAGGGACTACTTGTTCTTTTACTGTATCACTGTGGAGAGTTGTTCATAGAAAATCGACTAAACAGGGAATTTTAAACCCAGGGGGAGGAGTAACTAAACTGAAAGATGGAGGAGAATGTGCATTTTTTTAGCTGGAAGTGTATGTTGACAACGCCACCAATAATACTTAAAATATTCCTCTAGAAATAGTCTTTTAGGGGCTTATGAAACACTAAAACCTAGGAGCGTCTGGGGGCTTTGCCCCCTGGGTCCCCACCGGAGTGTTTCCCCTGGGCCCCACCAGGGGCTTTAAGACAGGCCCTGGACCCCACCCGTATGGGCTTCCCGCTTCGCGCTCACCGGGCACGCTACACATGCACAAGGTAGTGCTTCCAGGTATGCTGCCTACTTGAGCCTTTGTAGCCTGCTACTCAGAAAAACTTTGACTACCCTGTAGTACCAGGATGATATCAGGACATCATACTTGAAATACAGTTATCCGAGAAGATTCCAGGGGACATACCCTGATACTGGAATGTTATGTATTATAAATGAGGATCTTTTCCTGTATGAAAATCAACAGATCATGAATAACTAAAAGCATTAGTAAAGTTCGGCCATGACTCAACAGAATAAAGGAAGAATAAGGGAAGTAAATGAACTACTGTATGCTGTCCTACATAAATTTAGAGTTTTCAGACAAAGTTTTTTAATCAGAGCATGCTATAAGATCAGGATTACATTTACAGAACATTTTGCATCACATAAATTAGTACTTGATGCCAGCCCCTCCCCCCCCCCCTCCCCAAACACATGCATGCACTGCATATATACATACACTGCAGGACACATACACACCCACCCATATACTAGATAAAATGTCAAAATACTTATTGTAACTTAGACAAAACACTACTTGACACAAAATACACAAGGAAATGCTAACATGAAGGTTGTCTACCAAAAGGTAGAATACAGACCTGCATATTGCATCATTAGGCCTACACAAATGACCATATACTATGCATACACATCAGTGTGACTCCCTCTATGCCTTTATCACCTCACTTAACACTGACTCAGTGGTGTAATTCCTATTAACTACAGTATACAAGGTTTATACACTGACCTCCAATGTATTCTCACATTGACTTCTCAAGGTACAGGATTATTTGTGGAGTAGTTTACAGTTCAGTAAGTTCCCTTGACTAGTAGTACTCCCAGCAAAGTATCAGGAGACTTACGGGCAAATGCTGAGATGTTACAGATGTTACCTGGTAAAAGAGACAATTTTACAAATTCATCTTTCACACTTAAATGTTTTAAGTCTGAGCCTCTTCCATGGTTTTGTTCACATGGTTTGTCTTGATTTGTATGACAGGTCTAGTAGTTTTGATCATATCCTTTACATACCTGTTACACAACGACTTTGCTAATACAAGTAAAATTTCAAGTAAAAATCAGATAGTAGATACTCAAACTCAACTACAGTAAAACTCAAACTCGACTAAAAGATAGTAGAGCTCAAAAGCACTGTAGTTTGGGTGCACAATTAGTGGTACTTGCACTGCAAAGACATACTGCATCAGTACATGTATGACATCACTTTCTTTTACAGTATGTACAGTACACAAATCCATCATTTGTACACCCATAAACTGCACCTGCAGGCGCAGATCCAAGGGGGTGGGGGGAGCTTTCCCGCCTCAGCCCACCCTTTTTCGCCACATCAACAATACCAAATACAGTACTCGAAATTTAGCATAATGTTAATGGAGGAGTATATTCAAGGGCGCTTTCAGCCCCCCTTTTCAAAATGTCTGGATCCGCGCCTGACCTGTACATGACTCTACACAGTATTTACATGATTACATTCTGATTTATCTTTTACCAAAAGTGATGAAAATGTTTGTTTTAAACAAACCACTGTGAAAGTCTTTCTCTCAATTGTTTTAATCACAGCAGATAAACAACCTGATGAATAATGAAAGGTGTTTAAATCATTTTTCACCAGTGACTGTAGTAAACACCTGCTGAAAAATGTAGGCTATTGTACCATAGATACTGTAGCATACAAACTGACATAATGAAAAGTTCTCATTGTATAAAAGAATCCAGTTAATGACTGCACTACTCAGGTCGAAATTTTGGAGACTTTATACATCTGAATGGAGTCTACACTCAAGTCCCTAGACACCATTCAAGTCACCATTTAGAAGACTCAAGTGAGATTCTAAAACAAAGCTCCAAAGACTTGCTGCAACTCAAGACTAAAAGTATAAAGACTGCACTATGTACTCAAGTTTCTACCAACAGTGATTCAAACATATGAGTCATATCCTGACGGAAACCTTTTGAACAGAGGGCAAAATTTCTATAGTACATTCATACAGTACATACCTGTACTGTACCTCTAGGATCTTAAGGATTCATAGGAATTTCTTTCAGTTCATTTTCCTAGAATGACATCTGTTGCTGACTTCTAATTTCACAAAGTGAAAAATACAGACACTGAACCAATTTGGTCCATGTCAATACTGTACTCCAGAAACCCAGTGACATTAACTTACTTGGGTACAACCCTAAAGGTTTTTGAAGTAGCAATTTTTGGTACTATCATTACTGTACTCTACAAACCCAGGCTTCGACAAATCCCCCGCCCGACAGGCCGGGACAAGTTAAAAGTTACTCGGGCAAGTGCATTGTTCAATACCATAGCCCGCCGGGCAAGTACCCTTATGTAGTCTCCACAAGGGAGTTTAAAAGCCTATTAAAAGTGGACGAGTAGATATTCACGCGGACAAGTAGACTAAGAGAACAGCTTGCCCGATGGAACAAGTAATGAAAAAGAATTTTGTCGAAGCCTGTACAAACCCAGTCTCATAGTGACATTTACTGTTCTCTAGACACATAGTCTCATAGTGACATTTCTGTACCCTGCACAGTCTCATAGTGACATTACTGTATCCTAGACATTCATTCTCATAGTGACGTTACTGTTCTCAAGGCAGTTTCACAGTGACATAACTGTACTCTAACATCCAATCTCATAGTGACATTACTGTCTTCTAGACAGTCTCATGGTGAAATTACTGTACTCTAGACAGTCTCATAGTGACATTACTGTCCTCTAGACAGTCTCATGGTGAAACTACTGTACTGTAGAAAGTCTCATGGTGAAATTACTGTACTCTAGACAGTCTCATAGGGACATTACTGTCCTCTAGACAGTCTCATGGTGAAGTTACTGTACTGTAGACAGTCTCATGGTAAAGTTACTGTACTGTAGACAGTCTCATAGTGACATTTCTGTACTCTTTACAGATACATTGTGACATTATTGCAAAGGGGTACAAACCTAAGGTTTTGAATAGTGTTTGCATCAGGTACCCGGGTACCCGACCAACGATGTCAGGACCCAGTTCTGAAATTGCTACCCGGATCCAAAGTTTCACTAGCATAGATTGCATGTGTGACAGAACACCTAACATGTTACTTTTTCCTGGCAAAATCTATCAAATTTATCTAAAAACACTTGTCATGCCCATACGTAAGATACGTTAGTGTTATATTATATCAACTGGCAAAGCAAAATTTCTTATAATGACTTTACAACAAACTTGTAGCCTAACAGAAGTTATATTTTCGGGTACCCAGGTACCCGACTGACCATCGACTTTGGGTACCCAGTTCTGAATTTTGTACCCGGTGCAAACACTAGTTCTGACAGTAAAGAGCTGTAAAATGCAACCTGTACTTCATACTTAAAGTACATTTAAATTATATTTACACCCATGCAGTCACCAGGCATATACTCAAAAAAAAATACTGTATGAGTACAGTGTTGGACATACCTGTCAGTAATGCTGTTGAACATGCCTTTCAGTATTAAAATTTGACAAATAACTGGCACTCCTCGGCAATGGCACTTTACTAGATACAGGAAGATGTTGGTATTCTGTAGGAAGGAAAGATGAAAATGATTTACATACTCATAGGAAAATTCATAAAGTTTCACCTTTGGAAAAAGAGTGATATAAACTTCTGACTTACGAATTGAGAATTGTATTACGTTGTGAAAAAAAATGTGTATCATCTGAAGTAATACAGGATAACCTTCTAAAGATATGCTACTTTTAACAAACAATTTGGGAAATTTTTTAAAGTTGGTGCAATTGTTTTTTTTTTCATTAAGTATTTTTAAATTATTTTCTTCCTTTTGTTCCCTCGATTTCTTTGAACAGGAACCTAATGTCCTGTGGAAAAGAAACATCTTTCTTTACCAAAATGTGTGTTATGTTTGATGAAGAAACCTAGATCTGTCAGGTATCCGATGTCCCACACAGGACAGTACTTTGGCCACAATTAAATTACATCCCTGACTGTATTTCCTCTCAAGTAAGATTATTTGCATTTGATTGCCTCCTCTACTACCCCGTAAGGAATCAAAGTGATCATCATATTACCCTGTAACAAGATCTACACATACATGATTTGGTCTCAAGGGCAAACAGATGAGGTATAAGTCTTAATGCAACAACCATCTTCAGATTTCCATACCATAAATAATAACAATAGGCGTATGCAATATTTTTTCTAGGAGGGCTGTTTGGGACCAAGAAGAAACCTCCATTGCCTGAGAAAATTGCCTGAAAATATTGGAACTTCTATTATTCAAAAGCATATGCAACTTATAGACTGTGTTATATATAATCTACTGATTGTTGTTATTAACACCAGCAGTCCTACAAGAGACCATTTCCTAACCCTGGCCGGTTGCCAGAGGGCACGTTAACCCTACTCAATATAAGTATGTGTGTTACAATACTGTATGTGGGTTATTCGAAAAGTTTTGAGGAATACTCTGTAAACAAAAGTGAACTGCATATTTATTCAAACTTTCCACAAATGGACATCCTGTTTTTATTCCAGCAAAAACAAAGTCCTTGTCAGATTCTTGCGGTCATAGCTTCGTAAATTGAGAAGTCTGTACATGTATATCACTGGCATTACTGCCGAACAAGATGCATTTATTCAGCTGCAGCAGTATTCCACATACAGCATGTGCAGGCAGCTTTGAGTGCCAACATACCATTACAGGTATTTCACATTCCCTCTTATACCAATTGTGCCTTGTAATTTTACCCACACTACATAGTATTGTGTGCCAACAACTTCCTTCATCCTGATTCAGTTCTTGTGTGAAATGTTTACCCGTCTTTATTCCTGCAGCCTCCATAAAATACTTTTACATCATATTTTAATCTCTCTTACATTTCCTACCTTTCCATTTACTGGAAATATCCAAGTTTCATTTGATTGTCAAAGGAGAGACTTCCCAATGTCGAACTCTTTCACACTTGAATATTTCCTAATGCAAGTAGCCTTTATACTGTATGCACATGAATACTCATGTGATATTGCTTACTGTGCAATGTACATATATAATGAACTATTGTTTGTTCAAAGGACATTGCTGCATAACTTCTTATCTAGCTCAACCATCTGGTCTAATTTATGTTCAAAACTCTAATTATTATTCATGAAGTTTAACATTAGAATGCCTCACTTATAGAAATGGGTAAATAAACTGAATTGTGGGAAATACTTGACACTCATCTGAGCATGTTTTGTGAGTTGAAAACTTTGTAATTCTACTAATAATGAAAAAATCATGGAAAATGAAGAAGTATGACTCGTGAAAATATTGTACTCAGCTTAAGTGGGAAGTCTTAAAACAATAAGTGTTTTACGTACACCGTACAGCGAGTGAACCCTGGGCCCCATAATGGAGGCCAGAACTAAGTAGCTTCATATAAGTATTTCTATATGATATCTGTATGTGAGCATGCTTTACCATTGACCTCAGTATGAAGACTGATGTTCTGCTTCAAATCGCATCTTCTTGAAAAATTTGTGTCAGGGTAAGAGAATACCTGCAGGTGTATCATGTGAAAGAGAGTTGATGGACAAAGTTTGGTGCGATAATATTGTTATTTGAGAGTGTGAGAAGTCTCTGGACATCATGGCCAGGGCTTGTGAATAATTTGTACACTATATACACAATGGCTGTGTTGGAGGAGTGCAACAGAAGTACACAGCACCACTGAAGTTTCCACTTCAGTAGTGCTGTGTACTTCTGTTGCACTCCTCCAACACAGCCATTGTATATATATATAGTGTACAAATTATTCACATGCCCTGGCCATGATGTCCAGAGACTTCTCACACTCTCAAATAACAATATTATCACACCAAAGTTTGTCCATCAACTCTCTTTCACATGATACACCTGCAGGTATACTCTTTACCCTGACACAAATTTTTCAACAAGATGCGATTTGAAGCAGAACATCAGTCTTCATACTGAGGTCAATGGCAAAGCATGCTCACATACAGATATTATATAGAAATACTTATGAAGCTACTTAGTTCTTGCCTTCATTATGGAGCCCAGGCTTTCACTCCTTATACGGTGTACGTAAAACAGTTGTTTTAAGACTTCCCTCTTAAGCTGAGTACAATATTTTCACGAGTCATACTTCTTCATTTTCCATGATTTTTTCATTATTAGTAGATTTACTTACAAAGTTTTCAACTCCTAAATCATGCTCAGAAGAGTGTAAAGTATTTCCCACCATTTGGCTTATTTACCCATTTCTGTAAGTGAGACATTTTGATGTTTTACTTCATGAATAATAATTAGAGTTTTGAACATAATTAGACAAGCTGGTTGAGCTAGATGAAAGAAGTTATGCAGCAATGTCCTTTGAACAAACAATAGTTCATTATATATGTGCATTGTACAGTAAGCAATATCACATGAGTATTCATGTGCGTGCAGTATATTAAGGCTACTTGCATTAGGAAATATTCAAGGAAAATATTCAAGAGTTTGAGATTGGGAAGTTTCTCCTTTTACAATCAAAAGAAACTTGGATATTTCCAGTAAATGGAAAGGCAGGAAATGTAAGAGAGATTAAAATATGATGTGAAAGTATTTTATGGAGGCTGCAGGAATAAAGACAGGTAAACATTTCACACAAGAACTGAATCAGGATGTAGGAAGTTTTTAGCACACAATACTATGTAGTATTGATGAAATTAAAAGGCACAATTGGTATAAGAGGGAATGTGAAATACCTGTAATGGTATGTTGGTACTCAAAGCTGCATGCACATGCCGTATGTGGAATACTGCTGCAGCTGAATAAATGCATCTTGTTCGGCAGTAATGCCAGTGATATACATGTACAGACTTCTCAATTTACGAAGCTATGACCACAAGAATCTGACAAGGACTTTGTTTTTGCTGGAATAAAAACAGGATGTGCATTTGTGGAAAGTTTGAATAAATATGCAGTTCACTTTTGTTTACAGAGTAATCCTCAAAACTTTTCGAATAACCCACATATTGTAACACACATACTTATATTGAGTAGGGTTAACGTGCCTTCTGGCAACCGGCCAGGGTTAGGAAATGGTCTCTTGTAGGACTGCTGGTGTTAATAACAACAATCAGTAGATTATATATAACACAGTCTATAAGTTGCATATGCTTTTGAATAATAGAAGTTCCAATATTTCAGGCAATTTTCTCAGGCAATGGAGGTTTTTTCTTGGTCCCAAACAGTTAGCCCTCCTAGAAAAAATATTGCATATGCCTATTGTTATTATTTATGGTATGGAAATCTGAAGATGGTTGTTGCATTAAGACTTATACCTCATCTGTTTGCCCTTGAGACTAAATCATGTATGTGTAGATCTTGTTACAGGGTAATATGATGATCACTTTAATTCCTTACGGGGCTAGTAGAGGAGGCAATCAAATGCAAATAATCTTACTTGAGAGGAAATACAGTCAGGGATGTAATTTAACAGTGGCCAAAGTACTGTCCTGTGTGGGACATGGGATACCTGACAGATCTAGGTTTCTCTATCAAACATAGCACACATTTTGGTAAAGAAAGATGTTTCTTTTCCACAGGACATTAGGTTCCTGTAAAGAAATCAAGGGAATGAAAGGAAGAAAAATAATTTAAAAATACTTAATAAAAAAAAACAATTGCACCAAGTTTGAAAAATTTCCAAATTGTTTGTTAAAAGTAGCGTATTCTTTAGAAGGTTATCCTGTATTACTTCAGATGATACATGTTTTTTTTCACAACATAATACAATTCTCAATTCGTAAGTCAGAAGTTTATATCACTCTTTTTCCAAAGGTGACACTTTATGAATTTTCCTATGAGAATGTAAATCACTTTCATCCTCCCTTCCTACAGAATACCAACATCTTCCTGTATCTAGTAAAGTGCCATTTCCTACGAGTGCCAGTTATTTGTCAAATTTTAATACTGAAAGGCATGTTCAACTGCATTACTGACAGGTATGTCCAACACTGTACTCATACAGTATTTTTTTTTGAGTATATGTCTGGTGACTGCATGGGTGTAAATATAATTTAAATGTACTTTAAGTATGAAGTACAGGTTGCATTTTACAGCTCTTTACTGTCAGAACTAGTGTTTGCACCGGGTACAAAATTCAGAACTGGGTACCTGAAGTTGATGGTGGGTCGGGTACCTGGGTACCCAAAAATATAACTTCTGTTGGGCTACAAGTTTGTTGTAAAGTCATAAGAAATTTTGCTTTGCCAGTTAATATACAGTAATATAACACTAACGTATCTTACGTATGGGCATGACAAGTGTTTTTAGATAAATTTGATAGATTTTGCCAGGAAAAAGTAACATGTTAGGTGTTCTGTCACACATGCAATCTATGCTAGTGAAACTTTGGATCCGGGTAGCAATTTCAGAACTGGGTCCTGACATCGTTGGTCGGGTACCCGGGTACCTGATGCAAACACTATTCAAAACCTTAGGTTTGTACCCCTTTGCAATAATGTCACAATGTATCTGTAAAGAGTACAGAAATGTCACTATGAGACTGTCTACAGTACAGTAACTTTACCATGAGACTGTCTACAGTACAGTAACTTCACCATGAGACTGTCTAGAGGACAGTAATGTCCCTATGAGACTGTCTAGAGTACAGTAATTTCACCATGAGACTTTCTACAGTACAGTAGTTTCACCATGAGACTGTCTAGAGGACAGTAATGTCACTATGAGACTGTCTAGAGTACAGTAATTTCACCATGAGACTGTCTAGAAGACAGTAATGTCACTATGAGATTGGATGTTAGAGTACAGTTATGTCACTGTGAAACTGCCTTGAGAACAGTAACGTCACTATGAGAATGAATGTCTAGGATACAGTAATGTCACTATGAGACTGTGCAGGGTACAGAAATGTCACTATGAGACTATGTGTCTAGAGAACAGTAAATGTCACTATGAGACTGGGTTTGTACAGGCTTCGACAAATTCTTTTTTCATTACTTGTCCATCGGGCAAGCTGTTCTCTTAGTCTACTTGTCCGCGTGAATATCTACTCGTCCACTTTTAATAGGCTTTTAAACTCCCTTGTGGAGACTACATAAGGGTACTTGCCCGGCGGGCTATGGTATTGAACAATGCACTTGCCCGAGTAACTTTTAACTTGTCCCGGCCTGTCGGGCGGGGGATTTGTCGAAGCCTGGGTTTGTAGAGTACAGTAATGATAGTACCAAAAATTGCTACTTCAAAAACCTTTAGGGTTGTACCCAAGTAAGTTAATGTCACTGGGTTTCTGGAGTACAGTATTGACATGGACCAAATTGGTTCAGTGTCTGTATTTTTCACTTTGTGAAATTAGAAGTCAGCAACAGATGTCATTCTAGGAAAATGAACTGAAAGAAATTCCTATGAATCCTTAAGATCCTAGAGGTACAGTACAGGCATGTATGAATGTACTATAGAAATTTTGCCCTCTGTTCAAAAGGTTTCTGTCAGGATATGACTCATATGTTTGAATCACTGTTGGTAGAAACTTGAGTACATAGTGCAGTCTTTATACTTTTAGTCTTGAGTCGCAGCAAGTCTTTGGAGCTTTGTTTTAGAAACTCACTGGAGTCTTCTAAATGGTTACTTGAATGGTGTCTAGGGACTTGAGTGTAGACTCCATTCAGATGTATAAAGTCTCCAAAATTTCAACCTGAGTAGCGCAGTCATTAACTGGATTCTTTTATACAATGAGAACTTTTTATTATGTCAGTTTGTATGCTACAGTATCTATGGTGCAATAGCCTACATTTTTCACCAGGTGTTTACTACAGTCACTGGTAAAGAATGATAAAAGAGCACCTTTCATTATTCATCAGGTTGTTTGTCTGCTGTGATTAAAACATTGAGAGAAAGACTTTCACAGTGGTTTGTTAACAAACATTTTCATCACTTTTGGTAAAAGATAAATCAGAATGAATTAAATCATGTAAATACTGTGTAGAGTCATGTACAGGTCAGGCGCGGATCCAGACATTTTGAAAAGGGGGGCTGAAAGCGCCCTTGAATATACTCCTCCATTAACATTATGCTAAATTTCGAGTACTGTATTTGGTATTGTTGATGTGGCGAAAAAGGTGGGCTGAGGCGGGAAAGCTCCCCCCACCCCCTTGGATCTGCGCCTGCAGGTGCAGTTTATGGGTGTACAATGATGGATTTATGTAGTACTGTACATAAAAGAAAGTGAAGGCATGTACAGATGCTGTATGTCTTTGCAGTGCAAGTACCACCAATTGTACTACATGTGCACCCAAACTACAGTACTTAGAGCTCTACCATCTTTTAGGCGAGTCTGAGTTTGAGTTGAGTTGGAGTAACTACTATTTGATTTTTACTTGTAATTTTACAAGTATTACCAAAGTCGTTATGTAACAGGTACTGTATGTGTAGGGTGTGATCAAAACTACTAGACCTGTTGTACAAACCAAGGCAAACCATGTGAGAAAAACCATGGAAGAGGCTCAGATTTAAAACATTTAAGTGTGAAGGATGAATTTGTAAAATTGTCTCTTTTACCAGGTAACATCTCTGCATTTGCCTGTAAGTCTCCTGATACTTTGCTGGGAGTACTACTAGTCAAGGGAACTTAGACAACTGTAAACTTCTCCACAAATAATCCTGTACCTTGAGAAGTCAATGTGAGAATACATTGGAGGTCAGTGTATAAACCTTGTATAGTTAATAGGAATTACACCACTGAGTCAGTGTTAAGTGAGATGATAAAGGCATATAGGGAGTCACACTCATGTGTATGTATAGTATATGGTCATTTGTGTAGGCCTAATGATGCAACATGCAGGTCTGTATTCTACCTTTTGGTAGGCAACCTTCATGTTAGCATTTCCTTGTGTATTTTGTGTCAAGTAGTGTTTTGTCTAAGTTACAATAAGTATTTTGACATTGTATCTAGTATATGGGCGGGTGTGTATGTGTCCTGCAGTGTATGTATATATATATGCAGTGTATGCATGTGTTTGGGAGGTGGGGGGGGGGGGCTGGCATCAAGTAATAATTTATGTGATGCAAAATGTTCTGTAAATGTAATCCTGATTTTATAGCATGCTCTGATTAAAAACTTTGTCTGAAAACTCTAAATTTATGTAGGACAGCATACAGTAGTTCATTTACTTCCCTTATTCTTCCTTTATTCTGTTGAGTCATGGCCGTACTTTACTAATGCTTTTAGTTATTCATGATCTGTTGATTTTCATACAGGAAAAGTTCCTCATTTATAATACATAACATTCCAGAATCAGGGTATGTCTGCTGAAATCTTCTCGGATAACTATATTTCAAGTATGATGTCCTGATATCATCCTGGTACTACAGGGTAGTCAAAGTTTTTCTGAGTAGCAGGCTACAAAGGCTCAAGTAGGCAGCATACCTGGAAGCACTACCTTGTGCATGTGTAGCGTGCCCGGTGAGCGCGAAGCGGGAAGCCCATACGGGTGGGGTCCAGGGCCTGTCTTAAAGCCCCTGGTGGGGCCCAGGGGAAACACTCCGGTGGGGACCCAGGGGGCAAAGCCCCCAGACGCTCCTAGGTTTTAGTGTTTCATAAGCCCCTAAAAGACTATTTCTAGAGGAATATTTTAAGTATTATTGGTGGCGTTGTCAACATACACTTCCAGCTAAAAAAATGCACATTCTCCTCCATCTTTCAGTTTAGTTACTCCTCCCCCTGGGTTTAAAATTCCCTGTTAGTCGATTTTCTATGAACAACTCTCCACAGTGATACAGTAAAAGAACAAGTAGTCCCTGAACTGATGCATGGGTAGGGCAAGATACATCCCCTTAACAATAGGTACCAATGAATGTAAATTAACCCACTTCCAGGCATTTTTCTCAGGCATTGTACCTGCATTTTCAGAATTTTGGTACAGAAATTTACCGATTCTGTGCATTCCTATTGGATCCCCTCCCCTTCTATTGAACATAAATATCACAGCCAATGCTAAGTCCAGGTACTAGTACCGAAACCCCTGTGGTTTAAAACCCAATACAACGGGCATTTGTGTATTCCGAAAAGTTTGGGACAGGGTCATAGGGAGGAAAATATATTTTATATGTTTCTATGATATTCCACCCCCTTCAAAAAAACAAACTTACAGTCGATACTAAACCTGCATTGTGCCCATATACCCCATAGTGTGAATGCCTGTTTGAAGGCATTTATATTCTGAAAATCAAGTCGAATTTGCCCCTTTTCCCCTACCGATGTATACGCATCTATGATTGAGGCTAATGTAAAAATGCTCCTAAGTGATTATTTTAATTGTATCAAAATCTGACAAGCAAACTCTGCTTAACAATACATTATAGAACAAATAAAAAACTAAGTAACACGTGAAAAACAAAAACAACAGAAACAGTGGGCACTGTTCTCCTGTGCACCTGTATGAATTCATGAAAATCACTACTTCAGAAATAAAGCTGGTAAAGTTCGTAAAGTAGGCCTGTACCTGCCTATAACACGTTAGGCAATGGCAAAAGTGCAGTGCTACTCTGTGGAAAAATGCCCCGCAAGGAAAACCTCTCGAAGTATATCGTGCGAATATGTTACTGATTGTTATTTGAGAGTCTTTTATACATGTGATATGAATCCTTTTGCCATTCTTGAACCACTTAGGGCTTTTCTTTTCGATAGTTCCAACGAACGTCCTTGCTCTTGGAATGAGTGATACTGTGTACTAAATATATGCAGAGAGCAGTAGTTCAAATGTGCGATCGAACCGTTAATTTTGGGCCTGAAATATCCTCATTTGGGAAGTCAAAAAATTCGTGTACATGATCACACATGCTATCAACTATGGCTGAAGGAGTAACGATGGTTTAAATCATCTTTGCAAACTATTTCAAAATGATACGAACAGTTAAAATTTTAATAGAAAGTTTGTCTCTTAACAAGCCCGGCATACTGTATGTGTGATAATCAAGGATTGCCTGCGTGGCCGATCTTTATTGATATGACAAAGTGAGCATGCAGAATGAAAGATGAACTGAGTTAACATTAGAATGTAGTCCATGTACCTTTCACAGGGATTAAATATCTGTTCAGTGCGACATTAGCACTGCACTACGTACAAATACGCATATGTAGTCTGCATGAAGATGACAGCTCCTCGGTGTACTGTGTAGGCAAACTTAGTGAAGTATGAAAGTTGCATATGCGTGCTATTCTGCAGCCGCATTTTGGCAGTGACGGTGCGGGAAGTTCTGTTACACGTACGCGATCTCCGATCATCAATTCTTTTACGGGATTGTAACTGATGTCCCTTTTGGGGGTTGGCAATTTTAGAACCGATGATATAGTAAAGTATGTGATCAATTCATGTGCAGATTGTATTTGAAAAAAAAAAGAAAAAAAAAGAAAGGTTTCAAAAAATTTTTTTTGACATCCAATGAAGAGTAGGTCGCGGCAAATGAAACTGTAAGCGCGATTTACCGCCGGTGACCGGCTACTTTTGACTACCCTGGTACTATGGTACTTTCTAACATTTAAGCCAGCTTCCATTTGAGAGGCAGGCTTAGAGGGTCCCAGATAATTGAATATCATGTACTACTGATCAGAGACTGTACAGTAAGACCGGGTTGTCCTAACTGCTGCATCCTTTGTTCGTGGTTGTGTCTGTGTGTCAAACATTTAGTGAAAACTTCTTGTTTTGTCCATATTTCTTTGGACCATTGACATATTGCACTCAGACTTGGGTCAAGCTGTGAAATATTCCAGGAATGTAAATTTGTTCTCATTTGGAAGTAAAATTTCCATTGCACTCAAATTTGGATCATAAATGTAATGGTATACCTCAATATTGTACTAAGGTCAAAGGTCTCTTATTAATGAACAGTATTAGGGCCCAGGTCATATGAGGTATGAGGTGAAGTTGTAAGTAAAATGGCATGGAAAATGTGAAATTGATGTCAGTTGAAAAATTTTAAAGTTCTGTTACAACCAGATGTGTGAGATAGATACTGTACAACATGGGTACTACAGTATCATATGTTAGTGACAGTCAAAGGTCACCTACTAAGGTCAGATATCAAGCAATGTTTTAAAAGTATGAAAATTTCAAGTTGGTTGTGTTGAAATTCAAAGTTCAATCTCAATCAGACATGGATGTATATATACAGTTCCTTCTTTCAATAATGAGGTCTAAGTTACAAACTAAGGTCAAAGGCACAGTAGGGTGAAGTTTACCTTGTAGTTTGAAAGTGTAGATTGGTCTCAGTTGATGTTAGTTGAAGCTTAATTGCATCCAAACTTGGATCATGTATGCAGCCTTGGCAGTGGATGCCATTATATGCTTATGAGGTGAAAGGTTATGAACATCTAGGTACATTTTATTCCAGTAACATAATCTCCATTGCATAGTAACACCATGGCATTAAAGGTTACCCTTACCACAAATTCATCATGTTCTTAATGGATGACCTATTTGGGTCTACAGCTCTATATTTGCTAAAGAACAAATTAATGAAATCAAAAACTAAAACTTCGTTTTTTTCCCATTTAAAATTTTTAATTATTCTAATACTAGTTTCCCCTTTTTTTATAAATTAAAAAAAATAGTTGATAATTTAACTGTAAAACCATTGTGGAAGTTTAATTAGGCAAACAGGTAAATATGGGAAAGATACTTTGAAGCAATCACTAGATTGGATGTTTGATTTTCCTTTTTTAATTTTTTAAGCACATTTAAGAAAATTTACCTATTTTTAATTGTTTATTGTAAAAAACCATAAGTAAAAAGTGTGCTTTCAAAACCCGTTTATTAAAATTATTTTAACATTTAATTTTGTTTTTGCATAAAAAAAAAATCAAAAATCATATCTTAAATTAAAGTAATTTTTTAAAAAAAAAAAATTAGGGGTTATTTGAACCATAAAAACATAAAATCCCAATTGGCGTATTAATTATACAAACCACTGTCCCAGGCTTCGGCAGGGGTACTTTTAAAAAGTATTGGAAAAAAATTTACCATTTCATTATTGGGCCAATTAATCGATTTTAAAAATCTGAAAGCTTAATTACACCATTTACCAATACATTAAAAATGGTTATAAATTTTTCTTAAAGGAAAATGGGACAAAAATTACCCAATAATTTATAATGTGAATTTACAGACATATGCCTTTTATTTAAAAAAAAAAGGTTTACGTAACACCCTTACTGGGAAACCAAAAAATTTACAAAACCAAAGGACTAAATTTACCTTTTTGGGTTAGTAAAAGTTAATTTATTTTACAGACTGGTGGTCAAACTCTCAACCGTGGTTCCTTTTCAACCCCTTTAAATAGTTGAGTTTAAAAGGCAATCAAAAACCTGAAAAAGTAAGTATTGTTTAAGTGGGTTCCAAAGGTAGATGGTTTTTCATCTTCAGGTTATACATTTACCTTTGGGTTAACTTTCATACAAAAATTTGTAAAATTCCTTTTGGTTTTGTCATTGTTTTTTTGTTTTTCTGGAAAATATTCCATAATTTAATCTTCCTAATTTTTTGATTTTGTAAGAATCTTTTATTTTATTAAAAGTTTTTTAAGGTAAGAAAACCAACTTAATACTTTCAATCAGAATATACTCTCCTAACTTCTTGATTGCATTACAAATTAATTAATTTCGTTAAGATTGGAATTATTCCACCCTTAATTATTAACTAAAATATGATATAAACAATTAAGACCCTTATTTACCTTGAATATTAAAAAAATTTATTTGTAGCTTTTTCTTCTACTAATAATTTCCTCAAATTGGGTGCACTAAATATACCGCCCCAAAGAATTTAATTGAGTACTTTACTTGTATAAGTTGTAGGTCATTAGGGGAAAGGAAAATGATTTTAAAAGCTTTTCAAATTTTAGTATAACTATCCCAAAAACTTTTTGGGAAATTGTATGGAGAATAAAAAAAATTTAATGTCCAAAGAAAGGACATTAAATTGTGAAAAATTTTTAAAATTTAAATTGAAAAAATTTAAATTATCGGGTTTTAAAATTTTTAATCTTAATGGGTTTTTGGGGGGAGGTCCCCCCCCCCCCCCACCCCCCCCCCCCCCCACCCCCCCCCCCCCCCACCCCCCCCCCCCCCCACCCCCCCCCCCCCCCACCCCCCCCCCCCCCCACCCCCCCCCCCCCCCACCCCCCCCCCCCCCCACCCCCCCCCCCCCCCACCCCCCCCCCCCCCCACCCCCCCCCCCCCCCACCCCCCCCCCCCCCCACCCCCCCCCCCCCCCACCCCCCCCCCCCCCCACCCCCCCCCCCCCCCACCCCCCCCCCCCCCCACCCCCCCCCCCCCCCACCCCCCCCCCCCCCCACCCCCCCCCCCCCCCACCCCCCCCCCCCCCCACCCCCCCCCCCCCCCACCCCCCCCCCCCCCCACCCCCCCCCCCCCCCACCCCCCCCCCCCCCCACCCCCCCCCCCCCCCACCCCCCCCCCCCCCCACCCCCCCCCCCCCCCACCCCCCCCCCCCCCCACCCCCCCCCCCCCCCACCCCCCCCCCCCCCCACCCCCCCCCCCCCCCACCCCAACATAAAAATTATGAAAACCTTATTCCTCGACTGTCCTAGTTGTTGAGATATCGTGTTGCCCAGGTTTTTCAGGTTTCAACCCCCGGTGACCCCAGAGGACCTTTAACCACACAAAAAATAAGCAGGATTCTTTCTTTACCTACAAAGTGCATCTACAAAACCAGTACGATAAATTCATCCAAGCTTTGTACCTCAATTGGTTGTGTTTACAAAGCTTTTTTCCAGGTTTTGACCGCCGCTGTTGGACCCCGAGTATGCGCTTGTCACCTCCACCAAAAATCATAACGTTATCTTTCTCATACCATAACGCATGCTACATGCAAAGTCTGAAATTACATCCCGGCTTCACTGACCTCGGTCGATTAATTGTGTGTTAACAAGGTTTTCATAAAGTTTGATCCACCCGGTTACAACAGGTAACCTTCGAACACACCAAAACCTCCAATAAGTTCTTTCCTTTTGGTATGGGACATCTAGTTGTACAAATTTTGAGACCTGTTCATAGCTTGCCCCTTCTTGATATATCGTGGTTAACGAAGTTTTCACATGTTTGATCCCTGAAGTTACCTCGCTGGGACTCCAGATGACCTCTCACCGTCACACCAAAAATGAATAATGGTTTATTCCTCATTCCCAGAATTTAAATGCATCTCCATTACAAAAGTATGACAATTCCATCCAAGCTTTCCCTACCTCAAGATAGTGTGTGTTCCGCAATGGTTTTCAGAGTTTGACCCCCCGGTGAACCCCAGGTGACCTGAGACCCCCACCGGCAAAAATGAATAGGTTTTTCTTCCTCTCAATATGGTGCTATCTATGTAACCACTTTTGAGAAAACTGGTCAGAGTTTCCCTTCTTGAGATAGGGTTCGGTGGTTAACGAAGTTTTCCAGGGTTGTGTGACCCCCGGTGAGCGGCCAGATGACCTTTCACCTTCGAAACGCAAAGACAAGATAAGTTCTTTTCTCCATACCATGGTTCGCATCAATACAGTCCAAATATGCAAAGTCACCCAAGCTAAATAGCTTACCTCAAGATAGTTTTTTGGCGCCAGGTTTTCGTAGTTTGAACCCTCCGGTGACCCCAGGTGTACGTTTTTACACCCGACCAAAAACGATAGGATTCGTCCTCTCAATATGGGGGCATCGGTATAGATACCAAGTTTGAGAGCTGTTCAGAGTTTCCCTTTCTTGAAGATAATGTCCGTGGTAACGATCAAAGAAGAGTTGTCACAAACACACACAAAAGCACACACTCACACTCACCCACGCGCCCACGCGATGGCCTACAACTCCCGCACAACACACACATACATACGACCAAACCAACGCCGGTCCTGAATGCATAGTGATTTCTCTTATCATCGAAAACCAAAATTTGTCCAGCATTTATTGAATTTGCTAAACTTTTGTTCGGGAGGAAAAAAGGTGGAGTAATAGACGCGTGGTTAAGAATATATTGGTCTTCAAACCTCCTATGGAATTCCCAGGGAAAACACAATCATGGTCCTTGGATCCATCTCCAAAATGGTGGGGGGACTTCTTTCACATTTGTAAATTCGGCCGTCCCTTGGATGGAATGTGATCCAGTGGTGGTAGCCAAGAATTTTGCCAGTCAGGGCTGCGGGGTGCGGGTCAGGGTAAGTTTTGCGGTGCGTCGGCTATGGGGGGAGGGGTCTAAGGGAAATTTTTGTGAGAACTGAATGCACCATCAAATGCGATTTGGTGTCAGACAGAAAAGTGTAGTATTTTTTTGGGTTGTACTTTTATCTGCTAAACAATGGTTCGTTTGCACTTAGGCATAAGATTCTGCAATGTCCTGATTGCCATCATTTTTGAAAAAAGTGAGGGGGACTTTTGACGAGGTTTCCCCCGTTCCAAAAGTAGCGGGCGGACGCTGCTGTCCCCCGACCCCCCATGGATCCACGCCCATGGGAAAATTGTCACTGACGTCAATTTATACCATTGCGCCGGGTGAGAGGTGCAGACAGAAAACATTCGTTCCAGCTATAATATAAATTTTTTACTTAAATTGGTACAATTTTATCCAAGGTTGACAAAAACAGTAATAAAGCGCCCTTACCGGGATCTCTGGATTGAAGTTGACTGAGTATACAAAAGAGGAAAACTAAAGGGGATGCTCACTACCCGACATCATGATATGCGGAGGAGATAATGATATATCCCCTTCTTTTTAGGTATAGCAAGAGGGATGGTGGACAGGCAAAAATTTCATTTCAGAAAAGTGTTCAGTCGTTTATTGAACGTCCGCCCGGTTAAAAATGTTTTTAGGAAAATAAAGCAACGCTAATTACGTACTTTCAATCGTTCTAAATCTATGTGCTAGGACTGAGATTAGTCAAAGATCCACGGAATGAATGGGAGCGCGCTAGACCGAGAACGAGATGTTCTTTTTAGGAAAATGTATTTGCAATTGGAAATAATTGTCTTGCGTCATATCTTGTCAATGTGTATAAAATGAAAAAACTTCGACGGGGAGTGTAAGACGGCGTGGCGTAATGCGCGCGAAAAGCGGCCGAAATTTTGAATAGAAAAGTATCATTCCATGACAAAAACCTGCATTCAGAACCTGCATCGGACACTGTCCACTTTCCCCCCAACCTAATTCGTATTCAAAAAACTAATCTTCTGACTGAGAATTCGTTAACAGCCCTTTTGGCCTAGTCCTTTGTTCCCCCGTGATGAGTAGTTACGGGTGGGAGTGGGGTTGACCCGAAAGCGTATTGATAGAAATGACAACTCTGACAGGGCAAGTCTTTGGACACTAGGCCGGAGCGTTGCGAAATTTGAAAGTTTTGCCAAAAAATATTTCCAACAACTTGATGATGAAGTTTGAGAAAACCGTCTTGTGAAAGAAATAGGGTTAGAACAGAGAAAACCCATCAATCCCCCGAAAGTACTTCTTTACACCTACAGCCCTCTACAGTAAAATCTGTAGCTAGTAAACGACTTTTGGGACCATGGGCGTCAATCCTGGGGGACGCGAGGTGACACGTACCCCCCACATTTTCGATGGATAGGGGACACAATTAAGGGGGACACAATAATCAAATGCGCCCCCCTCCCTCACAGCAAACAGGCACCCACACAGTATCGTATGCGAGAGTAGGTGTCGTGGCACATATTTTGACTGGCTTTTTTGAGCAGTGGCATGTAGGTTTTTTTGGGCAAGGTTGTGTTAAGTGTCTCGATTCAGTTTCTGAAATGTAGATTTTTCGTCAGGGAATTGCTTATTGTTAGGTGATGTAAAATTTCGGCGCGCTTGTGCGCGCATGGGGGGCTCACGTTTGGGCCTCCTTTTCTCATGACCATAAAAAAAATGTAATTATAAAGAGAACGTGTGTCTGATTTGGAACAAACACTTTCCTAACAAACAGCAATACATGCTCAAAAACATCTGTAGGGGGCCGGGGGTTCGCAATCAATAGGGGGATCATTCAATCGGTGCTTTGCGCAGAAAAGTGAGGCGGCCAATTCATTGCGGCATGCCACACCACTACAGTGCTTTTTTCCGCGAGTTTTTTTTAAGTTCCTGGATAAATACGTAAGTTGTTTTTAAAAACAAAATTTTACTCTAAAAGGTAACTATAGTGGATTGTGGCACCAGATTGCATGTAAGGAACAGCGTGAGATTTTTCAATTTTTTTTCATAAGAGCGGAGGTGGGATCACCCCCTTGGGCCATGTCTCCTCATGGATGTTCCAATTTTTTTTACTTCCATGAGGAAATACTTAAATTGTTTTTTTCAACACCAAATTTGTACTGGTCGAAAGGTAACATATGTGGCACCAGATTGCATCTAAGGACGCCTAGAGTTTTTTCCCCAAAAAAATTTTCTAAGGGGAGGGGCAGGACACCCACATGATACGTTGAGAAATACGGTAGAAGTAATGCCTCCGCGAAACACAGGCCAATTCAAATCACCTGCCTAATTTGGCGTTGTTCTTTCGACTTCATTAACACTGACAAGGTTATGGGTTAGTGCAAAGCTGCACGTACTAGATCATATCGTTTGTCATCACCAAATCACGGTACGTTTTTGTTGTTGTAAGTTACGGACGAAATGGGGTATTGTTTTCATTCATATCTCTAATTTTTATTACGCAATTTCCCCTGTGCAACTTTTGTCATGACGCATTTCCATGCGGAGGCCTACGTACTACTCGTACATGGGAGCGGTAGCTTGGAGTCGATTGATGAGAATGGTGAGGGAAGGTTTTCCAACTAGATCTATGTATAGAAGCCAGAGAAATTCCAAACTGCCCCCCACATACAATGCAGTATGCGGATCCAGGTCACTCGATTCCGGGGGGTGGGGAGGGGGTTTATGGGTGTAGGACTAGTAGGAAGATCAAAAGATGCGTGAAGGGGCGCGTAAGGCGCCTGAGAGGGAGGCTTTTTGTTAAGGGTATCCCTCCCAATGGTGTGGAAAGGGGCGTTTAAATCTGTACATTGCAAAGATTAAGCAGTCTTAGGGGAAAACAAGGGACAGGGAAAAGTGTCTCTTCCTAGATAGACAACGACGCAGAGCAATGTTTCTTTCGTTAGATCTTCTGTTGTCTCTCAAAAAATTTCTAGGGGTTGAAAGCCCTTGTTCTGCCGCTCCCTTCATAAACTCACTTGGGCTCCGCTGCCGGTCCAACTTATACGCCACAGTGGGGGGAGCACACGCCGCGGTAATGGGTATTAGTATGTGGGTACAAGTGTTTCCAAATTTCAGATTAGTGAACCAATCCCGAATTGGCGGTGATTACATTTCCTGGATTCCAATGAACCATTTCCCGAAATACTGGAACTAGTTCACGTCTTTTAGACCTCTTTAAGATGTTACGGTGATGGGATAATCTTTTTCCCTTTGCTATTAAGCCCGAATATTTCCGAAACATTTCCCAAAAAAATGGTCGTAAATGTGGAAAGATCCCGAATTTCGATAAAATGCGGGACAACAATTGTGGAAACACTGTATGCTGGTGAGTTGTGCGAGCATCTACTTGCAAAAAGAAATCGGCTACAGAAGGTACCCATATAAACGAAGGGTCGGCAGACACCCCGTCCAAATAAGAGTCGCACCAAACGCAGAAGGAAAAGTCGTCGAAACGAAAACAAAAGTCTCAGGAAACGAAACATAACAGGTCGCGAAGCATACTAGAAAAAAAAGGTTTTCGAGGTTGGCCCCTAAAAAAAAAACAAAGTTTTCGAGTTGGGTGGTCCCGTAATTGTCTTCCTTACTATTGGAAAGAAGAAACAAAACCGTTTGCCCCATGGCCTTGTACAGGGAATACACAGGCGGACTGCGGCCGGTTAGTCACGAAGTTTAGACGAAGTCCCAAAGATGACTGGAGTGGCTTCATAAATCGGGGAGGGCAGTTATGACGTCACGTAAAAGAGAACTAAGGGTTATTGTTGCAAAGTCTTGATCATTGTTTTCCGTCCTTAATCATAATATCAATAAAAACATTTTTTTTTTTAAGTTTTGGTCCTGAGAACGTGTTATTGTCGAACATTTTATTGACAAGTTTGTCAAGTCATTTATTTTGTTTCTCCATCGAGGAGTAACAAATATATAGAGTTTAAAGGAAACAGCTAAACTAATTGGATAGAGAAGTTTTGTGCATCGCAGTGGGGGCAGTGATAAATTTTGTGGGTTCCTCTCTTTTTTATGTTAATGCATGTTTCGCCTGTGAAACTTGTAATCATAATTTAAAGCTACTTCTTGACGGGCACGGACTGGAGCGGATTTTTGGGGGTTGCTTTTGTTTGTGTTCCGATATGGTCGGTTCTTCGCCGTCAAGCAGGCGGAACTCATTGGTACTGGGTAGATACTTCCCTGGAAAAGGTCGTTTTTTTGGACAATGAAACAGAAAATATAAAAAAAGTTATTCAAGATGGATGATGTATTTTCTTAAGTAAAGATATATTCAGAATGATAGCAATCTTTGTCCTCGTCCATAATTATCTCCAGAACTAACGGTTAGATTTAGATGAATGTTTTGCATTTGTTTGGTTGGACACGGACAAACGTAGGCCTTCCAAGTTCTAGGACGGAGCCAAATTCTTAGGATAAGTGGTCACAAAGCACGGAAATGGCCGATTATTACAAATCGTAACATGAAAGTTCTCTAGATATCACAGTTTTCTGTTTAACGTTAAACGGGGAAATTTATTGAAAGGTGTTGGCCCAAGGGTGAAAATTCAACCTGACAAGAAAGAAACATTTTTCAGGTATCAATAAAAGTGAAATGCACTAAGGTACGGATATCAATTACACTTGCTAGTCCTAAGAGGGACTAGGCTAAACGAAAGATGGTTTGCCGTACTGGTGAAAAACTATACGGGTAATAATTGTACCGATGTGGGAGATGAGAGGGTATGAAGTCCTCAACGCGTGCGAGGCCAGCCAATAAGGAACAGAGACGGGGGTTCGACGTAGTTTGCTCAGGAATGAAAGCAAGAAACTAAAATTTTGCCTGTTCACGCGCCTGAGGGAACGCAAGGCGAAGTTTATGGTTTGGTTATTTTACAAAGGTGAAAAGGTGTTTGTGTCTAACTTGACGACAATGACTTTTTCTTCGTTTCGTTATGGAAAGGATGGGTAAGATTGTTAGCGTAAATTTGTTCTAAAAATTGACATACATATTTTTATTGTGGATATTATTAGGACCAAAAAAATAGGAATGTATGTCCCGTTATGGTAGCAAGGCGGATACGTAGAACTGGGCGTGCTGAAGAGGCAACGGATGAGTAAGTAAATTTTTGAGGGCGGACTGAGGTTGTTCAACACTTGGGGCGTGGGTGGGAGTGGGTGGGGAGTGTTTTAGGACATCACCTTGATCATTAACAAAGTAATAAACTTCCCACTTCCCGAGTGCCCATAAGTTAAAGTAGGGAAACTTGCCGCAAGTGAAGCAGGGGTGATTCGGGTACTTTCTGACGCGAGTTGGGTCTAAGAATATGCGGGAGAAAGGTGCGCATCAAGGGTCATGAGTTTCACGGGGGGGGAAAAGTGGAGCCCGTGCGCCAGGCCACCCTGACGGGGGTGTGGGGTTGGAACGTGTACGCAGTGGGGTGACCGTAGCGCCGGGAGACGCGAGGACGCGCAGCGGCCGGTACCCTCTTTAAACGTCATATAAAATGCTGTTTCCACTCTTTATCTCACTTCTTAACTTCTTAAAAGGTATCTAAAAATGTACACACCAGCTCACTCCTTGTAAGTCCATTATCCTTCCTTACTTTCGTAATAATATGATTTTGTGACCGCGGCCTGTGACCTAAATTTCCAGAATAACCAAGTGTAGTTATAATAGATAATTTTTAAGAAAATGTACTTTAGCATCAAGAACTGGGTATAAGTAAAGTATAAAAGCATCATTTTTAAACAGTAAGGTTGGCCTCTGCTGTGTATAGTAACTCTAGGCAACAGTAAAAACAAGGAAATTAATGAGAAAATTAACCGAGTATTTGCAGGACAAGATAGTATCATGCAAATGTTTTTGTTGACGATGCTATAGTAGTTCCTTGGCTAATACTGCATATGGTCTGCACCAAATGAACGTTGGATAAAGAAGGTATATCCTGTAGTCACCACACTTGACCTCTTTGAAATAAAGAAGACGCAAACGAAGACTTAAAGTAAACACACAATGTATAGAGAACAGACTAGCATCCATAAAGGAAAACTTTCTGATCGGGGGGAGCTACTATGTGTGCTCATCAGTTACTACTTACAGTTGTGGAGAGGAAATTGAAATATCAAGGAGCAAAATAAGAAGTATCAAGGACGCAACCACATTTTTGATGCAACGATTATAATCCAGTTACCCTAGCTGTGGCATCCAGCGACCTATTACAAACAGCAAACGGCCCAGTTTTTCGGGTCGGTTTTGTTAATGTCGTTAACGGTTTGTATGCATCATGTACAGCGAAGAAACATCGTAGAACTATTTTGGAATGGAACAACGAATGGCGGTCACATTGCGCAAATAGCTTTTTCGCTGTACAACCTAAGAAGAAATGTATATAATTCTGCGCTCAGCCTCACGATGTCCCTGCAAAAGGCCTCAAAGAAATTTGGGTTGATTTTCAGAATACACGATTAGGGGGCTATATTAGAAGTTACGTGGCCCACTAGGTACGCTACAACCGGTATGGCTTTGGAAGACCTGTTTCGCAGTCCCTGGGAGCTAGGCAATAACCACTTGGCTCATAAAGATCCACAAGAAAAGAAGCCCGAAGAAAGAACAATACAGTCATAGAAAGAAAAACAGACCAAGGCTTAACCGAAAAATTACCACGGCACAAAAAAAACAGACATTGATTAAAACATTACGCACATCAGACTGTACAAAGTGTATAAACAACAAGCATCGCACAATACAAGCTGACAAACACGGTAAAACAGAGAGACAAAAATAACAATACAAACAAACAGACGAGTTCCGGAAAAACAAAGCGCACAGAGACAATGGGTGAAAATCTAAAATTAATCGAGCTGCTAGCAACATCAAACCAGGGAAGGCAAGTGTGAGAGGATGGGAATAGAAACATTGAACACTCTTGGTGCCGAACAAATATTATGGTTCTTTAGAAGATACAGTGTTTCTAGACCCTACTTAGTGTATCAGAATTTGATTGGCAGGTATCATTGGTTCTATATTGTTGTAGGCCAATGTTGACATTTCCTCTCTTTCATGATCGATTCCCGTCTTTCAAAGCCCAGAAATCACTGAAACAAAGACCCATTTGTCGAGACAAATGCCTTTGAAGATAACGGGGCGCAGCCAGCTAAATGTGAAACGTTTTTTGTTAATAGGGAATTAATACCGTTTATATATCAAACACGAAGCGCACTTTTATATGGGGATAGCCCTCGTGCTATATTTGTTCACATGGATCTTATTGGATATGTATGATCTACAATTGGCTTGCATTAACCAAGGAATATATCCTTTTGGTGAACCATTCGGAGTTTAAATTTTGATGATGACATTTCAAACGATTCTGGATCGTTCCTGCAATATCAAAAAATGTATCTATGTTCAAAAAGCGACCTGAAGACACACTGCACTTTTAAATAGTGGCACCTGGCGGCACAAGATAAAAAACATTAATTTACTTGACGACTGGCAATGCTATTCCAATGGGTAAAACCATCGTATGAGCTCTCTCAGGAATATCGGGAACATGGCAATGCGAGGCTGAAGTGTCGGCAAAACACCTGGTTTCAAAGGAGGAACAATCATTGCTTCTCCATGTCTCACAGCGCCCTCCATCAACCAACTTCTCTACTGTAGGTGCTAAACCAAGCAACTACCACAGTTTTAGAGGAGAGTTGGACAAAACTTGGACAGAGTAAACTTCTCTGGGAACCGAGGACTGAAATATAAGCTAATTAACGATAATGTATGTACATAATAATAACCACATCTTTCACTACGTTGTGGGCAATAAGGCTTTAACGGATAATGGGGTTTAGTTTTACACAGAATATACCTTACAACCACCTAATTGTTGTATGCAAAAAAGTGAAGGATATGAGAAATAATTTTAACTAGTTTTGACAAACTTACATGTACATCGTTTGTTCACTTACTGCACGAGTAACAGCGCGACGCTATCTTTTTTTGCATTAATGAAATAATTGAAATAAGTCTTTCATACCATTAACAAAGATGATGTCAAATTTAGTAGCTGACTGCAAAGCCCGGATGTGTGACTCTGATATCCTACATTCCAGGGTAATTCTGTCTTTGTTTGTCGCTTTTAGGTAATACGTCGATGTCAGCGTTATATCATAGACGTCACCATTGCTGGTTACATCTAATCGCTGATTAGCAAATGATATTAAAGGCGCATCTCTGTCATGGAAAGTCTTCCACTCTAAGAGAACCTTAGGTCGAATGCCGTTGAGTAAACACGTCAAAGTACCGCGAATTTCCTCCTCCAAGATACAGTAGTTCTCTTCCGAACAACCCTGGACAACTGGCACGGCGGTCACTAAAGATTAAAATAGTACGAGTCTCACATTTTTCATGACCCCTATTTGCATTAAGACTAACAAGTCTTACAGTTGACACCAAATTTTTAATTTAAACAATACACCAACTATACTTTAGCAGGAAATACGATATGTATAAAGAAGGTGGAGCTACATCTCTGTAGCTGCTCCCTGGTTGACCGCCGGTGGATTTACCTTCTGTTAGCTAGCAACATATAAAAGTGGTATTTTTCAGTCCTAAACAAGTGAAGAGTAAACAAAAAAAAAATATATTGATTCAATTTAATAATTTTCTTTTGTAGAATAATTCCCTTGCTTTAGTAGTTACATTAAATCTCCTGAAAAGCTCCATAACATCGTCTAATTTTAGACTGAAATGGCCTCTCACAATGACTCTTCACAAATATACTACTAATGAACAAAGGATGAGAAGTATGTTTGTAATTTAAATTGTATAGTAGATATATAACTGGTCTCAGAACATTTATTTTTAAATCAAAACTAGGCAAAAGTACCTATTGAAACGCAAAACAATATATAAAATAGCAACTTGTTTATAACTATTGGAAAACTGATATATGAATCTCATTTAAAACTTTGTAAGCACCAAATGGCATTAAAAACAACCTACCAAAAACAACAACTTGGTACAAAACTGCATCCCCAGTGCCATCATATTCAAAAACGCATCTGTATAAACCTTCTTGACTCGCTTCGATTTCAGACAGAACCAACGACCCGTCTTTCTGCAGTTGATACTGCTCAGTGTAAAACACGGGTACATCTTCTTCCAAGAGAGCAGCATACGCAATGATTTGAAACATGCTACCATTTTGTGCTGCTTTTTTCCATAAAACCAAAGACAGATTACTTTTTGAACACTGGAGTGTTAACTGGGAGCCTCTTTCAAGATGTTGCACAATGGGTACGAGATCAACTATCTTGGCATTACTACTTTCAACTAAAATTGTTGTTGTTTGTTTCAACAATAGGCCGGGTGGAGCGGCTGCTCTGCAGGTTAGTAAACTGAGCACTGATGAGTATGGGAAAGGTTGCAAGGTTGTCGCTAATGTTGTAAAGATAGATCCATTTTCTGAGACAGAGGTCTGAAATGAAATGTTCCTATCAAACCCTGCAGTGCGATCTACCCATAGTAGAGAAACTGCTGGTCTTGCATTTTGAACCAAACACATCAGTCTTGAGTCATGTTGTAACTGCGTATGGCATATTGTTTTCCTCTCACCACATTGGTCGACTATAGGAAAGGGCATGGATGGCATGACTGAACGTACAAACAAAGAAAACGTATACTGGCTTAAGTATCTTTCAAATATCAAAAAAACTACAAAATATGAGTTTGCTAGTATTGTTCTTTCGTCTTCTGAAACAAGAAGTATAGGCCACGAACATGTAGCGTAACTACCTCTGTACAGTACAAGACCGACCTTCATGAAATCGTACTTAATAATACATGACAGTGATGTTAACTTCTCCACCATTTATCACATAGCCCTGCCATATCTTTACTTAACACCGAATAACCTTTGAATGAAAGGTTACTTACCTGTAACTACAACTTTGATTTGCTGTAAGATGGGATCCTCATTTTGTGAATGTAGCACCACAACAGTGTAGTTATGTTCATGCCCAAGTGTCACATTATTTATTATCAACGAACCGTTTGAGCAAATGTCATATTCTCCTGAATCATATCCTTTACCCTCTTTAACTCCATCGATGATTTGCATAATCGTCTTTCCCGTGGCGAGATCAGCTGAATTATACCAAACAACAGCGTGAAAACCCTCTTTGAAATGGCAGTCAACCATTCCAATTGTACCCTTGGCTATGTACTGAATGGATGGACATGTATTTCTAGATAATCCTGAGACAGAGATAGAGAATCATTACACAAGACTTACCGATTGGGAGGGGCACTCAAAAGGAAGAGCAGATAACAGTAAATTTACAAATATTACTTGTAGTTTCAAATGTGAATATTCATCCATATGGCACAGACTGCAGTAAATGGCTGGCGATGTAACTGTTAAACAATTTAATCTGACTACGTTGCTATTCCAATATCCTTTCATGCCCCAAATGATAAGAGGTCTATTGAATTTTCAAATGATTTTTTGCTAATAGAATCTTCTTTTTTGTCTAAAAACTGAAGTGATTCAACTCCCTCGTTTTGAAATGCCTCTAGTAGCATTCTTCGTCTTTAAATTATACTTTTAAATGCTCAAACATTTCACAAGTGGAAGCAAAATAAATATATCTTTTCATTTACTTACCCAATGTAAAGGACACCAGCAGAAGCACGCACAGAATAAACGTAGAGGAATCCATTGTTAAGGCTCTAAAAATGTAACGGAATAGTCATTAAAATGTGGAGAAAGGTAGAGAACCTTTCTATATTTTAAAAATACCAGAATCAACGTAAGTAGAACGTTTTCCACGAATTTAAAAAAAATCGTTTTTGCGCGTTTAAAAACGCGCAAATAGCACTTCTTGTAAACACTAATTGGCGTATCCAAAAGCATTGTTCTAGCGCGTGTGCAGGGTAGCTACCGAGTTGTACTTTACTTGGCCAACACTTTGGAAATAGAACAATACATGGTAATTACACATGTGGATGATTACCTACAATGAAATATACTTCTATCAAAAAAAACGCAATGCAGGATTTACTTTACATTAATGAACTTCCCTAGCTTTTATTTAAGAACAACCCTGTAAACAGCTACATTTCTATTCAAAAAATAATCTTCATTAGCAACAAATGTAAGGATCCGTTTGGTTTTCTCAGCAGAATAGTCTGATAATTTTAAAGTGCACACCCTTAAACGGTTGGGCAAATATTTTAACAAACTCTGGGCACATATATGTCCAAACCAATTGTCGTGTTGGAATCTTATTGTAACAGCTGTTTGCGCAAGGCATGCCAGGTTACGTAAAAACCATTCTAATAAATGAATGGGAGAATGCAATGAAGGTGCGTGTGCTGGGCGTAGAGGCGGGAAAAGAAGGATTGAATGAAAGAGTCGAGTACAAGCCTCGGGAGAGACAAGATGTATTTGCCGAAAGACTGAAATAGATTTTTAACGAGTTTTATGATTTGAGTTCTTGTTGTGATTTTATTTGATGTTCGACCTTTTAGCGGACAATATTTTAATTACTTAATCAAAACAACATAACACCAATATTGGGCAAATTTTGCCCAACAACCGTCGGGTAATAGTTTTACCTAATGGTCGGGTAAAAGTTGGTCCAATAAATCGAACCCCAAAGTTACCCAACAGGTACCTTCCTTCTCTTGGTAAAAATTTAGTGATGTTAGTTGGGCAAGCATTCTTTTAATGGGGTAATTTATGACCACATGTTTAATCCCTCTACTCCATGGAATGTAGCCCTCCATTTCTTTTGCATTAATTATAAAGGTAAAAAAAAAACCTAGATGTAGGCATGCCCTACTACATTGCATAAATCTCAGATTACCCTAAAGAATGAGAGATTGGAGCCTCGACGACTGGAGTGTTGAAGTAATATGAACACAAGGACATCGTGCGCAGTATTTGATGCTTGTATCGAACCATAGCCAATTCTTTAGGCTAACCGAATCTAGGCTAACCAAGCTCAACTTAACACATTAAAGTACCATAGCCTAGCCTGGATGGGCTTAAAGATTTAGGCCTGGGCTCACTGACGGCATCTAGTAGGCTTTAACCGTTTTGATTACAAGTTCGATATAGCATCACGGACTTCACAAAATACATTATGCTCATATTTGCTCTCAAACACAATCTACAACCATCAAACCACCATTCTACAAGCAGGGGCGGCGCCAGGATTTTTCGATAGGGGGGGGGAGCATGCTGGGTCGGACCCCCCCCCCCCCCCCCCCCCCCCCCCCCCCCCCCCGCCGTGTCAGAACCTGCATTTTTGGCATTTTCATTTTCTTGAACTTCATTTTTCTAAAAAAAAAAACCTTTTTTTTTTCTAAAATAAATACGAACTGTGAGAAGGTTTGGTTGTCTGTCAGTGAAAATCAGCCCTCACTGAATGAGACGCTTTAAACTATACAGCAGGCGCGGCGGAACGAAAAAATGTTGGGGGGGGGGGGGGGCTGAGGCAGCAAGACTATCTAAGCGGAGCGCCACCATCGGTTGGCGCGGAGCGTACAAGAAAATTTTTGGCTTCACAAACCCTCCAGATGGCCGGAAATGGCACTTCCCGTGTGTTCTAAGCTGCATGTACTCAGCCTTGAAATATGGATCATGTGTCTGCAATTTCTCAATGAAGGAGAAAAAAATAAATATATGAAAAATGGTAATACGTATTTCTAAGCGGAGCGCCACCATCAGTTGGCGCGGAGCGTTCAAGAAAATTTTTGACTTTGCGGCATTTCCCGAGTGTTCTAAACTGTATGTATTCATCCTTGAAATATGGATCTCATGTCTGCAATTTCTTAATTAATGAGAAAAAATTAATCCTCATCATGTGATTTTTTTTCTTGCTTAAAGAAAAGCCGAATCACTGAGGAAGGGTTATACGCAAAATTGAATTTTATAAAAGGGAGAGGAATCATAACTCTTATGAGATAACATTAAATTTTTACCTATAGTTTTTCGAGTTTTTGAACCAATGATGTAACCAAATGTGCAAGCTAAAGTAAAATTTACGCAAACAGGAGTGACGTCATTTCCTCACATTAATAGACTGATTTATGTATATCATTCATTTTAAATCCGATTTAGTGTCCTTCATAATCGTATGGTATCATTACGTAATATGCATAGGAGATATTAAAATTTTGCAAATTGCACCCTTAAGGGTCTGTAAGTCAAAACGATTGAAAGGCACAGAAAAGGGAGAACTGCTCATCAATGTGAGAATGTGAAATCACTCCAGCTTGCTTTGAGTTCACTTTGCTTTGAATATACATTTAAATCAACTTTTTATATTGAAAGAAACGCGCATAGAAAATGCATTTTTTTGGTCTGCAAAGAACTGCCAAATTTTAGCTAAATTTAAAGTGTACCTAAAGGCTAAAAATTCAAAAAAATATGTTACAAAGCTTGAAAAATGAATCCAAATGGTCTAACTGCCATCTTTACAGGAATTCCTGAGCTGAGATATATAAAATGTTGGTGCTTATTGCAATTTAAAATGGTAGATGGAGCAATAATTTGTAATGTCATTCTTGTACTACTCAAATTAGATTCTTTGTTTTCTTTATTTTTTCGAAAGTCTCTGCACCTTGTGCCAAAATGTGATCACTTTCTCACTGTAATAGGGTGACTTAACTATACAAAACCTCTCCGGACAACAGTAATTTTTGCAAGGTTATATAAACATTTCAATTTCAAAAGGAAACAAAAGCAAGTAATGTGAGCTTTACAAGAAGATCATCACAAATTATTGCGCAATCGACTATTTCAAATAAAGTGAACAAATTTTAACTTTTCATATCTCAGCAACAGGGTGAGCTATGAAAATGAGAGTTGGATGAGTGAAATTCGTTTCTAACGTCTAAATATATATTCTTATAATTCTACACTTTAGGTCCACTTTAAACTCCTAAAATGAAACGTGCATGAATGGGATAAGAGACAAAACTGATTGAAAGTTATTTTATAGCAGTATTATTTATGTAAAATTTGGACTTAAACCTTAAGAATGGATTAACAGGCAGAGGTATAAATAATTGGTTGGGATGGCGTCACCAGGGAGGGAGAGGGAGGAGTGAGGGAGATACCGTACCATAACAAGGATGAAACGTATGAAACGTAGAAGTACAGTACCTGTACCGAATGTTCGACGGACACTAACGCATAAGTAACGGAAGCGTAAACTTAGGAATAGAACTGACAGTGAACGGATAGGTAACGTACGTTTAACTGAAGAAACGAAAAAACACAGGCAAAAAAAAAAACGTATAGGGGACGGACATAGACCGAAGATGCAGCGTACTTGCATCCTGTCCCCTCCTCATACTAAAGCTTAACAAACGTTTTTGCCATATTTTCTTGATTTTTTTGGTGCGACTGCATCCTTCCCCCTGCATCCGCCCCAGGCATGAGATGAGTGATCGCGGTTCTAAGGGAGGGGTTAAGGGGAGGGGGTGTAAAAGATTTTTCGACTACCGAGAAGCCTTAGACGCAATGTGGTACAATATTTTGCATCTTTTGAAGTCATATTTTTCTCGAGAAATCTAGTTTCTAGGTAAGTAATCCAACGTTCTTTACTTTTGGCCGACTACAGTTTTCCAATTTTGTTGCACTTATTGTCGACGATTACATAACAAACGGGCAAGGCAAGAGCGGCGATTTGTGTTGGCTATTGGGGGAGGGGCGCAGAATGGAAGTTGCCATCGAAGCGGAGCGCCATCATAGTTTGGTGCGAAGCGTACAAGAGAATTTTCGCCCTACAGACACACCAGACTGCATGAAATGGCACTTCTCGGGATCTTGGAGGCAGTTTTGAACGGTACGATACTTGATAAATAACGACTGACAGGCATGAGCGTGTGGACGGCGTTTGGTTGCATTGGTATAGAAGCGGAGCTCCACTAACGGTTGGCACGGAGCGTACCGTTTAAAATGCTGCCAAAATGGCTTGTATATCGCAATTAAATGGTCCTTCTCAGACCTTTCAAATTGCACTGAAGCCATCTTGATATGTGGCATGATTTCTATTGGCTGGCGCGGACTGCACCGATAAAATTTTTGCCAAAACAGCTCCCAGATCGCAAGAAATGGCCCTTCCCAGATCTTTCAAATTGCACTGAAGACATCTAGATATGTTACACGCCTTATTTTTATTTTCCCACTTTCATGGAACTGTTACTCTTCCTCTGGTATAACCTTCCCTGCGTACCAATTTAACCATTTTGTGATTGTTGTGACATGATTGAACAATGTACACGGAAGTGAAAATCCTACCCCCCCCCCCTCCTCCCCTGGTTGGATACGATACTGCACTACAGACATGTCACTGCATGTGTAGGGCAAGTGTACAACTAGAGCTGGTAGGTCCATGCGTACTGGATTTACACACTAAAATATGATGTAGGCCTCTTCTCCGTGAGCCACGGTCGTGAAGGTAGCCATGGAATTCGTAATAGATACCACATTCGCGCGTATTCCGAGAATTTACAGAATATTGATAAATACGTCGGTCAAATACGGATTTGAATTAACTTTTGATCACTCAAATCAGTCCGTTTAGTGTTGAATACTATGTTTTGCTTGTTTTCAAATATACAGCAATTTTCACAGAACCTCGCCAGGGGATATACTGTATTTTGGCCCCTTATTGTTTACGTTACTAGGTATTAACACTTAAACGACAAAAAAAAAAAAAACAAAAACTCAGAGAGAAATTCAATCATGGGTCTTCTGGGATGTAGAAGAGGCCTAAGTGTAAGCTCTGAGGTGGATGAAGATAGGCTATATAGCAAATGATGAATGCGTGTAAACTCGAACATTCCAGATATTTGCACGTAGGACTATTGCAGTATGGGGCGGATGTACAATGAGTTAGACAGAGAAGACAACGCGCGCGAAAGGCGCAATATTTTCGAGGATTTACACCGAAAATGTCCTATATGCGACGGATAATGTATCACAATACTTTATTCCATGATACTGTTACAGCTCACCCCACCCCCCTACAAAAATTATGTGTCTTAAAACGTTATTTAGACGATTTTATTTTTTGGGTCAAAAACCATAGGGGGGGGGGGGGCAAATGCCTGCCCTGCCATCCCTGTGGCGCCGCCCCTGTCCACAAGGTAACCTGTCTGGTAACGTTTCTTAAAATGCTCTTTATACGGGTGGCAAGTGCCTTAGCTGCGATCTTGTAATCGTTCTGTTACAGTAAAATTGAGGGTAATTATTAAGTAATAACGAATCCTTGTGTTGCTTAAAAATTACTGTAATGATACTGCGTCGTTGCTCGTCTGATAGCCTACTATTATTCTATACGTAGTTCAACAAAGAGACGTCAAAAGTTTGAATTTTGGGACCACAATTGGTAAAACTGTAAAAAATCTGCATCACTTCCAGGTGATTTACTATTCGCCATTGAGAAAATGGCAACCCAGCAGTCTTCTTCTGAAAGATAACCATCACAGTTGGAGAAATCTATTTAAGAGTCAAAATCGGGGAGACGATCAAAAAAAAAAAAAAGAAAAAAAAGGCTGAAGAACTTGAAGGACGGGAACAGTACAGAGTACTATAGACGGATCGAATTTTATCTAAGAATTGATTAGGACCACCCATGACATGACCGTCTTTATTCAAAACTTTACAAATGGTAATCATACGCCTATTAAGTCTTTCAAGATTCAAGGGGTATTTTGAACTGGACCCCCCTCTTCAACCCACCTAGCCCTAGACCTTGCCTCAATACCTTCCACCTTATATTTATATAAAAACATGTAATTTATCACGAGCTTTATCCAAGTCTCTTTGACAATCAAACTCTCTAAAATGATCAGCTTTGAGTTTAAATACGGGAAAAAAAAAAAGAATACGCTCATAATTACGAAGATGAGTGGTTTTGCGCTTACGGTACAAAATGGTTTCCTCAGGTATCTTGAATTCCAGATTTTCCGACAGAAGAGATGGACTCAGATCTAAATTTAGTGGGTCTTGCTTATAAGATTTAGTTAGCTCATTAATTGTGTAAACATAATCAGAATCGGACAGAATTCCTTCCCTCTGGGCGTGTCAGTAGGATCACAACATAATGCAATTATGTAATGATCAGTTTGCAAAGTGGGCTGACATAATGTTTGAATTCCAAGTAAAATGTTTAGTTAAAGGGTTCCTTTCCCTCCATATATCAATAAGATCATGGGTATCCATGAGTTTGAGGCAGTCAGACCTGGCATTAATATTTGTACTTCTAGCACCTCCTTTTTGTATAGATCCAGATTAAAAACAAAACTAAACTCCCCACCAAAAATAATATTTTCACACTGGAAATCGAAAAGACGTATAGATGTTTGGTTCAGAAGCGAATACAAGGGTCAGAATACAACCGCGCTAATAAAAGTCAGTTATAGTAAATCTACCTGATTATTATCACAATATGTACATAATACATCGAAGGAGAAATCAGGTATAAAAACAATCGCCACCCCTTTACTTGAATAGGTGCCGTGGGGGTAAGTAATTTTCCTTCCTGGATGAAAATAATATCAAAATGATGCCTATGGCGATAGACAAATTGCTGGTTTTTATGTTGGCCTCAATAAGGCCTCTAACTACCAATTTTAATGCAACAACAACAACAGCAACAAGAATAGCAATAACAACGACGACGACGAGGATGGTAATGATGGCGATGATGATGATGATGATGATGATGATGGTGATGATGATGATGATGGTGATGATGGTGATGGTGATGATGATGGTGGTGATGATGATATATATACATATATATACATATATATACATATATATATATATCTATATATATATATATATATATATACATATATATATATATATATATAACGCTAATTCCTACCTTAAGGGGAAATTGTTATATCTGCTTGTACATAGGGCGAAAAAAAGATAATAAATACATAAGAAATAAATTCGCCCTAACGTCTAAACATATAAATTAACGTTATTTCAATGGCCAGCCATCCGTTCGTGTTAACAGCTAGGTGTCCGTAAATTTGACAACTTTGAAGTAATGGCATCTACTTTGTAAATCTAAGAGGGCGCCCTTGTAAGTTTACGTATTCCTATAGAAAAAGTGTGTGGAAACGTTAAGGCGAAACTTATATTTCACCCGAAAATTTTTTTCCCCTTCAGGTCGAATTTTTAACAACAACTTTCCCCCTAAGTGCCGAATTAGAGAAATGTATATATATATATATATATGTATATATATATATATATATATATATATATATATATATATATATATATTAACGCTACGTCCCACCTAAAGGGGAAATTGTTATATCCGCAAGTACATAGGGCGAAAAAATGATAATAAAATACATAAGAAATAAATTCGCCCTAACGTCTAAACATATAATTAACGTTATTTCAATGGCCAGCCATCCGTTCGTGTTAACCGCTAGGTGTCCGTAAATTTGACAACTTTGAAGTAATGGCATCTAGTTTGTAAATATAAGAGGGCGCCCTTGTAAGTTTACGTATTCCTATAGAAAAGTGTGTGGAAACGTTAAGGCGAAACTTATATTTCACCCGAAAATTTTTTTCCCGTTAAGGTCGGCTTTTCAACAACAACTGTCCCCCTAAGTGCCGAATTAGAGAAATTAATAAATCCATATATATATATATATATATATATATATATATATATATATATATATATAGGTATATATATATATGTATGTATAGATATATATGTATGTATATATATATAGATATATGTATGTAGTATATATATATTTATTTATATATATATATATATATATATATATATATATATATATATATATATATATATATATATATATATATATAGATATTGAGGTTGCAAAAGGGGCACTTTTTCTTTTATGGATAAGCTAAATTGCGCAAGGTAATGAATTACAAAGGAAAACTACTCTTTGCGTCGTTCAATAGGTACTCACAAAGTATATTCGATGTATTGAGCTATTTATGTTACAATCGATAATTTCAAGAAGTGAACGCTTATGTATGGTAGAGGTATCGAGAATGTTTTCCCACCTTTTACAAATTAAATCTTTCCAATTGGATATAACAAGACGCGTGGATTATTTGCGCAGGGCTGTTTGGATATTCAAACCACTATTCCCAGTACCAGCTGAAAAAGAAAACAAAGGGCAATCCACGGAGTTGCTTATTTCATCGCCAGCACAGGCACTGTGCCGAGCTGTATAACTAGAGGAAGCACATCAATGTGGAATCACAGAGCATATATCCTGCTCTATGTGTGGAATGTAGATAGTTCTCAGTGACGTCACAGCTAGGGGTTAGCAACCGTCATGTCTGAGGGCAAGCCTGTACACACATGCCGGGGTTGCCCTCAGACATGGCTGAAATAATACACGTGAAAAGCTCCTATGACGTCACGTGAGAACTATCCATACCGTGCGAAATTGAACCCGAATTGGAAGTCACGTTATGTAGGTCACCTTCCGAAATAATATAACACTGAGCAATATGGGCATGGTAACGCGCCCTACACCTGTAGCGTGTCTTTAACGCCTCTTCGGCCTCTAATGCTTTAATTCGCACAATCACGCATTAGCTGGCATCCACATCATTGCACTGCGTCTAGTACATGTATTGCCTTAGCAACTTAATGAAATGGCTACACATCACAGTGTTTGACGCAAATGTACTAATGTGTGACAAAAAGGATAAGTACCCTTACTTGTTATTACCTTTGGATTTACAAGTAAATCCAATCCCAAGAATACGAATCTAAAACTCCATTGGCCTACAGACTTCATGATAGCGCTAATTGTAAATAGGGTGTGCGCTAGATGGAAAGACATAAAGATGTTATAAACATAGATTCCAAACTTAAAATGGCGCGTTGACTCCCCATGGAGCCATAATATCGGGCCGGAAGTGCTGATCATGCTCTGTTCAGTCGTTTTGAAAGCAAACAGACAGCTGTCTTACAAAAGTATGAACACTTGTTATTTTGAAACAATGTAAATTTAAGGAGTATCACTCCTCAATAGATTTCACTTAAAAGAAGAACTTTATTTCTTCCTTGCTTCATTTTGCATTGCATTAAGTGCACTTGAAAATGTACGCACAATGGCACGTTTGAAGCTCAGTTCATGGGCTTATTTTTTGGTCAGTTTTTATTGAATCTTCAGCTAGCGCACTTTTAAATGAGCCTTTAATATCTTACGCACTCACAACGGAAAATCAACTAGCGCGTTTGTTTCCGGAGCGCGCAAAAGTGTTAAGTCAAGTATTCCGGATAATACACAGAGAACGTTGTCCTGCGCGTACACAACGCTCACGCAAGCCACGCTACTTTGGGAATGAAATTTCCTGTGCGTACCTATTATTATACGCACATCACCGAATAAAAAAGCGGGTATGTCAAATAGTAGTCCTCAGTAAAGGACTGTGGTCGTTCGCCTACAGCTCACTATACACAGTCCTTAGACTGTGGTCGTTCGCCTACAGCTCACTATACACAGTCCTTACACCGACCATTGAAAATAGCGGGGGGATCGGCCGTCTGTGTAATGATTGAAATTGTGTTTCTTCTCACAGCAAATTTTGTGAGTAAAATCTTAATTTACTGCCATGAATTTTCCTTTCCAGATCTTACAGGAGTATTACAGCTGTTTTTAATCACTGAGAACTTCTGGAAAGTGCCAAAAATCTGAAATGAAATCAGCATCTTTTTCGCGCCGTAAAATTTACTGTGTGACTATGGAACTTTGTTTACATCAGTATGCTAATAAGCTACATCGTTACGTCAATTAAGAATGTTTGCAGATGCAATTGTCATGTGTATGTATAGGACCTACAGTAACCAAAGTGTTGTGCGTGACGTCACAATGTTACGCACACGGCATTCTGATGTCAACAAATATTTCGAGCGCTACAGTAAATTGTTAAGAAGAGGCAAAGTTGATGATTTTATTTCAAATATTCGGATACTCTTTTCAGAGGTTTAAAGTGATAAAAACAACTGCAATATAAGTGTAAGACATGGAAAGGAAAAGTTATGGTAGTTCATTAAGACTTTAGGACCTAACTTTGCAATAAGAAGAAAATCAATTTCGACCAGCACTGTGCTGGTCGAAGACCCCGGGTTTTCAATGAGTCGGAGTAAGGACTGTGTATAGGGAGCTATCGGCGACCGGCTATACACGGGCCTTTACTGAGGACTAGTCAAATCCACACTTCCGTTTCCTAAAAAATGTGCGGTTCGACGGCTGTCACGTGACGTCAGATGGTGGTACCACCTACCCTTCCTTTCTTGATTTATGCTTCCCTTTTCTTCGGAAAATGGGACGTAGGTTAGATACACCGAGAATTCTCTCGCGGAATCTCTGACGCTCACATAAGGAGAAAACTTTTAACTCCTTTCTCACCATTTTGGTAGACATTATATCATCTTAAAGTCGAAAAGAACCATAAAAACTAGCACACTTGGTGTGAGATCTCCTTGCATTGCAATCCAGCCGACCAATCAGAGTCGCGAAGATCCAAATGCAATCAAACCGACCAATCAACGTCGGGCATTCTCTTTCACGCCCAGAAAAGGGCTTTTGAGCTTGAAGTGTTGTAATTCGTCTTCACTCTTTGTATCAGAAGGTAAAATCTCATCACAGAGATTCCCTCGACCCCAGTCTTAAAAGACTTTTTGACAAAGAATTCCGCGTATAAAAACGTATTGGTAACTTAGCGTTCAAACGCAAATGACTTAACCATCCCCTCATAGACACTACAGCCTCCGAGCCTCGTAGCTTACATCTCGTGTCCTACACTGGGCACTTTGTCTTCCACCCCAGTCAACAAAAGACTGCTATGTTGAAGAAGCCGACGTACGAAAGTTATGTAACCCTGCGATTAAAACGCACTTGAAGCTACGGAGAGTGTTTAAAGATCTCATACCCGCCAAAGGAAATTTTAGACTTGTTTAAAGTCGTCTACATGCCCGGAACCTTAAAGGCAAAGGATCCCCTCAAGTACATCTACAACCTCTCAGGCAAATAAATGTCAAGGAGAGAGAAAATTGCGTTGAGGTATGGTCTACTTATTTTTAGAGGAGAAGCCTCCCAGACTCAGTATTCTCACGTTCCTAAGAGAACACAAATAAAAATTGAGAATACGTGTCCTCGTGCTTAAAATATAAAACTTAAGCAAAGGTTTTCAACTTATTCTGCTGAACCTGGCCTCAGGTCACTTAAGATGGCGCACAGTCAATCAAGCCGGGATTTTGAACTTGCTGGCAAACCCACATAAGCTTCCGTTGATTATTTCTAAGTCAACAATTTTTTAAAAAATCTTGAATTCAATGAAGGGGAACTTTTCCGTGGTATCCTAGGGACTTCTAAAGTCTTTAATCTAATCCCACAGAAAAAACTACCTACTACCAAGACCTGCGTATAACTGAATAGTACTGCCACCTCAACTCTCCAAAGAGGAAGGCGCTCTTATTAATCTACGGAAAACAAAACAGTATGGATTGCCTCCCCGGTTCTAAAAAAAATGACCTATATCTCACATGTTGGAAACGGTTGCATATAAAAATGCCCTGAAATAAGCACTCGCACGAAACTTCCTAACATGAGCAATTGACGAAACTCTTCTCAAATACACCGATAACTGCCTGTTAAAAAATGGCAAAAAATCTTAAAGATCTTCAATTGAGATCATTTTTCGAGAACAACTCAAAGTTTGTAGAATAGTTTCTGATGATTACTTCTCTCCGACGCCCTATTTAAAGGTGATCGAGCGAGACAATGATATTAAAAAATTATGGAATATCCCTAACCTACGAAAATTGAAAGGTTGCTACTGATGAAGCTCCGCTGCTAATAACGCATGATGGAGCATGTCAAACCGCGTCTAGCTGATCATAAGAATCAAACTAATTTTCTTAACCCCGCTTAAAAATTTAAACCAAGCGTTTGAAACTCCACCAGTGCGTCAAAGAAACTATTTAGTGGAGTAATTTTGTTCTTACAACCCCCGGCAAATTTATATAAAGCCTATATCTCTTTCGCATGAGTCACATAGACTAGACTCGGGCGTTTCCTACAAAAATGTGCGGTTCGACGGCTGGTCACGTGACCGTCAGATGGTGGGTACCAACTACCCTTCCTTTCCTTTTCTTCGGAAAATGGGACGTAGGTTAGATACACCGAGAAGTTTCTCTCGCGGAATCTTCACGCTACACATAAGGAGAAAAACTGTTAACTCCTTTCTCCACCATTTTGAGTTAGAACATTATATCATCTTAAAGTCCCGAAAAGAACCATAACAGACTAGACCACACTTGGTGTGAGATCTCCCTTGGACATTGCGCAAATCCAGACGACCAATCAGAGTCGCGGAGAGATCCAAATGCAATCAAACCGACCAATCAACGTCGGGCCATTCTCTTTCACGCCCAGAAAAGGGCTTTTGAGCTTGAAGTGTTGTAATTCGTCTTCACTATTTGTATCAGAAGGTAAAATCTCAGCACAGAGATTTCCCTCGATCTCCAGTCTTAAAAGACTTTTTGACAAAGGAAATTCCGCGTATAAAAAACGTATTGGTAAACCTTTTAAGCGTTCAAACGCAAAACGGACTTAACCATCCCCTCATAGACACTACAACCTCCGAGCCTCGTAGCTTACATCTCGTGTCCTACACTGGACACTTTGTCTTTCCCACCCCAGTCAAACAAAAGACTGCTATGTTGAAGAAGCCGACGTAACGAAAGTTATGTAACCCTGCGATTAAAACGCACTTGGAAGCTACGGAGAGTGTTTAAAGGATCTCATACCCTCCAAAAGGAAATTTTAGACTTGTTTAAAGTCGTCTACATGCCCGGAACCTTAAAGGGCAAAGGATCCCCTCAAGTACATCTACAAACCTCTCAGGCAAATAAATGTCAAGGAGAGAGAGAAAATTGCGTTGAAGACGATATGGTCTACTTATGTTAGAGGAAGAAAGCCTCCCAGGACTCAGATATTCTCACGTTCCTAAGAGAACAAATAAAAAATGAGAAGTACGTGTCCTCGTGCTTAAAATATAAAGCAAAGGTTTTTCCAATTTATTCTGCTGAACCTGGCTCAGTCACTTAATATGGCGACACAGTCAATCAAACGGGATTGAACTTGCCTGGGCAAAACCACATAGCTTCCGTTGCTTTATTTCTTAAGTCAACAATTTTAGATCTTGAATTCAATGAAGGGGAACTTTTCCGTGGTATCCTAGACTCTAAAGTCTTATAATTAATCCACAGAAAACTATCCTACTACCAAGACCTGCGTAACTGAATAGTACTGCCACCTCAAAACTCTCAAAGGAGGAAGGCCGCTCTATAACTACGGAAACAACAGATGGATGCCTCCCCCGGTTCTAAAAAAATTGCACCTATATCCACATGTTTGAAAAAACGGTGCATATAAAATGCTTGAAATTAAGCACTCGCACGTAACTTCCTAACATGAGCAATTGACGACAACTCTTCTCCAAATACCCTCGATAAAACTGCCTGTAAAATGGCAAAAAATCTTAAAGATCTTCAATTGAGATCAGTTTTGAGAAACAACTCAAAGTTTTGTAGAATAGTTTTGCTGATGATACTTCTCTCGACGCCCTATTAAAAGGTGATCGAGCGAGACAATGATATTAATAAAAATTATGAATATCCCTAACATACGAAATTTGAAAGGTTGCTCACTGATGAAGCTCGCTGTAATAAACGCATGAGAGCAGGAAACCGCGTCTTAGCTGGATCATAAGAATCAAAACGTAATTTTCTTAACCCCGCTAATAAAGCGTTTGAAACTCCACCAGTGGTAAAGAAACTATAGTGGAGTAATTTTGTCTTACAACCCCCCGGGCAAATTTTATAAAGCCTATATCTCTTTCGCATGAGTCACATAAGATAGACTCGGGCGTTTCCTTCAAAAATGTCGCGGTTCGACGGCTGTCAAGGGACGGTCCAGATGGTGCGTACCACCTACCCTTCCTTTCTTGATTTATGCTTCCCTTTTCTTCGGAAAATGGGACGTAGGTTAGATCACACCGAGAATTCTCTCGGCGGAATCTCTGACGCCTCACATAAGGAGAAAACGTTTAACTCCTTTCTGCACCATTTTGGTAGACATTATATCATCTTAAAGTCGAAAAAGTAACCATAAAAACTAGACCACACTTGGTGTGAGATCTCCTTGCATTGCAATCCAGCCGACCAATCAGAGGGCGCGAAGATCCAAATGCAATCAAAAACCGACCAATCAACGTCGGGCATTCTCTTTTCACGCCCAGAAAAGGGCTTTTGAGCTTGGAAGTGTTGTTAATCGTCTTCACTCTTTGTATCAGAAGGTAAAATCTCATCACAGAAGATTCCCTCGACCCCAGTCTTCATAAGGACTTTTTGACAACGGAATTTCGCGTATAAAAAAACGTATTGGATAACTCAGCGTTCAAACGCAAACAGACTTAACCATCCCCCTCATAGACACTACAACCTCCGAGCCTCGTTAGCTTACAATCTCGGTGTCCTACACTGCGTACACTTTGTCTTCCACCCCAGTCAACAAAAGACTGCTATTGTTGAAGAAGCCGGACGTACGAAAGTTATGTAACCCGGCGATTTAAAAAACGCACTTGAAGCTACGGAAGAGTGTTTAAAGATCCCACATCACCCGCCAAAAGGAAAATTTTAGACTTGTTTAAAGTCGTCTACATGCCCGGAACCTTAAAGGCAAAGGATCCCCTCAAGTACATCTACAACCTCTCAGTGCAAAATAAATGTCAAGGAGAGAGAAAATTGCGTGAGGGATGGTCTACTTATTTTTAGAGGAGAAGCCTCCCAGACTCAGTATTCTCACGTTCCTAAGAGAAACCAAATTAAAAAATTGAGAATACGTGTCCTCGTGCTTAAAATATAAAGCAAAGGTTTTCAATTTATTCTGTCTGAACCTGACTCAGTCACTTAAGATGGCGCACAGTCAATCAATAACGGGATTTTGAACTTGCTGGCAAACCACATAGCTTCCGTTGCGTAATTTCTAAAAGTCAACAATTTTAGATACTTCGAATTCAATGAAGGGGAAACTTTTCCGTGGTATCCTAGAATCTAAAGTCTTTAAATTAATCCACAGAAAACTACCTACTACCAAGAACCTGCAGTAACTGAATAGTACTGCCACCTCAACTCTCAAAGAGGAAGGCGCTCTATTAACTACGGGAAACAACAGATGAATTGCCGCCCCGGTCTAAAAAAATGACCCTATATCTCACATGGTTGGAAAACGGATGCATATAAAAAATGCTTGAAATAAGCACTCGATACGTAACTTCCTAACATGAGCAATTGACGAAAACCCCTTCTCAAATACCCCGATAACTGCCTGGATAAAATGGGCAAAATACAATCTTAAAGATTCTTCAAATGAGATCACTTTTGAGAACAACTCAAAGTTTGTAGAATAATTTTTCTGATGATACTTCTCTCGACGCCCTATTAAAGGTGATCGAGCGAAGACAATGATATTAAAAAAATATGAATATCCCTAACCTACGAAAATTTGAAAGGTTGCTACGGATGAAGCTCCGCTGTTAATAAAACGCATGAGAGCAGAAACCGGTCTCTAGCTTGATCATAAGAATCAAACTAATTTTCTTAACCCCGCTAATAAAGACAGTTTGAAACTTACACCAGTGGTAAAGAACTATAGTGGAGTAATTTTGTCTTACAACCCCCGGCAAATTTTATAAAGCCTATATCTCTTTCGCATGAGTCACATAGATAGACTCGGGCGTTTCCTAAAAAAATGTGCGGTTCGACGGCTGTCACGTGACGTCAGATGGTGGTACCACCTACCCTTCCTTTCTTTACGTCATTTTGGTTGAAAACAATAAAGCACATGTTTGAAACGTGCACTCACGGCGTAGATTTCGCCGCACGTGTAGTAGACTTAAGCTACGTGCACACTTGTCCGGCAACGGTAACGGCAACGGCAACGGTAAACTCTGCGGCAACGGTAATGATAACGGCAATCCGGTAGGAGTGTTCACATTCACGCGGTAAAATTATTGCCGCAGTAACGGTAAAAAGGTGCGGTGCGTGAAATCTGGAATTCGCGTCTAGAATTCTTATTTTGTTTTAAATGTCGTTATGTCGGCGATGGATGAAGACGAGTTGCTTCTAATTGCTGCGGCACATCATATCAAGAAAAAGAAAAAGAAACAAAGACGGTGGTGGGTACATCAAATTAATCTAATCTCGACAATTTGGCGGTTATGAAATTGTTGGAAATCTTAAAGCTATTTGAAGACACCTATTGGACAGCCGATCTAATACATTCACGCATCATTCTGTTACATAGTACTAGCTATGCCATCTAGATTTCTGCAACCATTTTCTCTTGATTTCGAAGACATTCCTGGCTCCTAGGCTCTCTAAAAGAATCGGATCTCAATTGGATTCTCGACTCCATCACGAAGAGTAATCAAACATATTTTTTACGTCCAATTTAGTTCCGATGAGAACTAATTGTGTGATCGACTTCGAGACGGGACCAAATTAGATGCACCAGCCTTTATAGTAACACAAGCGGATACTATTTTTTTTTTTCTAATTACTTTCCTAACACTTCATACCTTAACATATAGCGCACGCATTGGAATATACATTCTAATTACCCACATTTGTTTTCTCATAGACAGAATGAAATAATTTATTCACGGACTTTGATTTTTCAAACAGCTATAAGTAAACACTTCTCTTCAAGACGAATATTCGTTTAACTATTCATACATAACCCCCCGCAATTTAATATCGAATATACATTAACTTTAAGGACAGCAGACTGTACAAAGAAATATCTGCAACCTGTACTTTATCCATGGCTTTATATAAATTCTGTGGGAGTGACAACTAACAGGCTGAAATAACGATAATCTTTATGAAAGCTGCTACTGGGACAAACAGGTACTGGTTCGTGTTTTAAAAGTTTGTTGCTACTCTTAACAATGATAATAAACATTTAAACAAATATAACCATTACTCTCGCTTTGTCAAGATGGCGTCGAATATGAAATGTGGGGACTGGTCAAGGCTGCATTCCAAATGTTATATATTCTTATATATTCTTAAACTTGATAAAATTTCAGTAATTGTTTACAAATAAACGTTTCTACAATCCATGAATAAATGCGTATCGACGACATTTATCGTAACTATACCAAAGGACACGACAAGAAAGGAGATCTAAGGGGGTATAATTATAGTTGCATGGAAACAGCTCCTCACGAGACATATAGGCGGATAAGACGGGGGGGGGGGGAGGTAATTAACGCTGACTTCTTCAAACCCTGGGTGTACACAGTGTGCGTGTCGGTGTTCATGTAAAGGAGATATAGTTGAGATTGTTTATAATTACAGGTAACTACTTAAGTTCACCGCTAAGTAAAGTTGAGGAGGGAAGATATTTTCTTTTGGCTTTACACATGCTTTCAATTATGTTCATTGTTGGGTCCTAGTAGGTTATATACACACACCTTTATCATTACTGCTAGTAAGTTTTGTTAAGGATAGCATTCAGTGGCGATTACAGTATAGAAAGGAATGATGTAATGGATTTCTTGTAACACAACGAAGAACAGAAATATAAAATAACATTTTAAAGTTTGACAGTAGCGATACAACCCTGCCAATGTAACGAGAACAGGTCTAAAGATTTCATCACTGCTAAGAGTTTGTATACATCTTTAGCTGCTAAACACAAGGGTCAAATTTCGAAACATTCAGTTCTAATACATGTTTCATTCCGAAAATGTAGTGTGTAATTGATAGACTTGTTAAGAGTATAAAAGTGTTTACAAAGTGTTGACAAAATAGGTGTTTATTGCTTAAATGCATTTATTTTGTACACTGTCAATACAATAAATCAGCAACGTCCCAACCAAATACAAGCCTTAAACGCTTTCAAAACCTTGAGAACTATGTCAAAGTAATTTTCCGGAAAAGTCAGTTAGAATGCAGTTAGAAAGAATTGTGACCACAAAATTGAGTATAAGTATTATTTATTGCATGATCATAGGACGTAGTCGTGCTGATATTTTTCTGTTGCAACTCTGATCCATCCGCCTATATAACACACTGATTTTTAACTACAAATATAACAGTTCCCGTTTCTACAAGCACATTTTCAACAATGAAATGTACTCCCCGCCCAGGTAAATTTTAGGCAAAATGTTAGCCCCTAGCGGAATATGCATTCGGACAAGAGGTCCTGCATGAACAGACAAACCAAAACAAGGAACAAGATTATTTAGTTCATTTACCAACAGAGCTGAAAATATGTGTTATAGTTGACCCAATTTAATCAGTCATTTTCGCTTAGGTCTACCCTCTAAATGAGAAGTAAGAGTATCTACGCTTTATAGCGGGTACATGCACTGTTGTAACAACCTACCCACGTATGTAGCGAAAAGATACGTTTTATTTATTTTACTATGTCTTTGCTGTATAGAAACGTGTACGTTTAACGTTCATGATCGCCAAAGTATCCCCACTTTTAAAGGGGGAGGGACTACCAACTCCGTCTGTTGAAACCCATGCTTTTACCATAATATTGTGCCTTCGTACGCATAGGCGTAGGAAACGGTGGGGGGCTCTAGCTCCCCCTCAAAATATGGTGCTTCCGCCCTTCGACTCAAGGATGAAAACCTATTATTTGTTACCTCTGTAATAATGTCAAAATGTTGCAGTAATTTTCTTTAAAATTTGCCTAATATGCTGCAACAAATTATATCTAAGGAACCTCAAATATTCAAACCTCCAGTCGAGAACAGCTTTCTACGCCTATGATGGAACGTGTGGTGGTATTTACACTGGAAGAAGTTTTGATGATTTGGTATTAATTTACTTGTACTCTGAAAAAATCGTATCGTGAAGGTTTACTTATATATCCCTAGTATAATCCATCCGTGATAATGTTATATCCGAAAAGCATATGGTCCTAGTTGGAAGATGCAGTGACGGCACCAGGAGTTGGTGATTGGGGGCAAAAAAGATGATGTCATAATGCCACCTCAGTCCCTCCCCCCCCCCCCCCGTCTGCTTAAATTGTACCATTTTTGTGCGCCCGTGCGATTTGTACACAGCAGTGTGGAAACCTTTTTGTCACTACATGAAGGTGCCGTCCTGGGAGAGGGGTCTAGGGGTCTAAGGGGAGGGGGTGTCCCCGTCTTCTTTGATGATTATTTGTTAATTTAAGGTTGTCTAGATGCAAAATGGTACTCTCTTTGGGGACTGGGGACTTTTGGAACTGATGATATATGACTCTGGAAAATATCCTTATTTAGTTAATTCTAATTTTTGGTCGGTCAGGAAAAAGAGGAGAGTGTGCGTCCCTGCGATGGTATACAGCAGTGTGGAATCCTTTTTGTCACTACATAAAGGTACCGTCCTGGGGGAGGCGTCTAAGGGGACACCCCCTCCCCCTTTGAGAAATTTTTGTTAATTTAAGGTTGCTTAGATGCAAAATGGTGTTATCTTTAGGGCATTTTTGGAACTGATCATATATGGCTGGAAAATATCCATAATTTATTGAATTCTAATTTTTGGTTAGGTGACAAAGGAGAGTGTGTTGTCTTAGAGAAGTGTATGTTGTCAACAAACCTTCCCAAGCCCACATTTTGGCTAGGCTTTAATGCCTTCTATTCGGGAAAGTTTTTACGAAAAAATACGTTGGTGGAGTCCACTCTTGGACTATCACGAACATTTTCCTTTGTCTCATTGTGCATTATAAAAGCGTGTCTATTACTGACAGACACCGGTATAGTAAATCCTGGAAGCTCTGTATTAATTATATAAAATGGGACACTGATACGATGGTTATTACCTGACATCTAAATGATACTATAGAGTATGATGCCGAGCAGGTTACAACTATGGTATTTTACTAAGTTTGAACGAAAATCCAGACGAACATCTTCCATCAATGGGGAATGAGAGGGAGAGTATAGGTGCAGGGAAGTGATATAAGACCCACTGATAGGTAAGCATAAAGGGTTAAGGACTAAAAAGCGCGTGTCAGAATATGTTTTTCGTAGTTAGTGTTTTAACAATCACCATCTATACCGATAAAGTCTGCGCGTGAAGGTCGGTAAGAACCTTTGAAAAATGTATAAATACAAAAATACGCACTTTCAAACTTCTACATCATGCTACAAATTAGATTAAGATATCCCATAGGCCCTACAGATGTTGGGGATGTACTTCTGTTTTTCGGAAAGTGTTGTGATCAGAATAGTTGCATGTGTTATAACCTTAATAATGGTCATGAGTTGGAGTGAAAACCGTGAGGAATGCGCACGAAGCGCGCCGAAATTTTTCATTAAATAAGATAACCATGACAAAACCCGCATTCATGCTCTGCATTGAGACATTTTCGATTTCCCAACAAACAGGCCCGTTGCCAGGAATTCTTACATAGGGGGGCACCGGCACCTCATAGGAGGGGCACCGAAGATAATTACATTTGTAAACAGTAGAGCCACCATATGATTACAGTTTGGGGGAACTACAGGGGATGATATCTCAAGCTTACCACAAACAGCTTAAAGGTATCGGTTTTACGTGTGCACATACGCGCGGAGCGCGCGAAAATTAACTCTTGAGATGGACATTTTCGCTTCCGTTTGCAATATACAAAGACGTGGAAAGTCTCCACAAGTAAAGGGAACAAGATTATGATCACGATGATGCTTCTTCAGCTTCACAAGCACAGGTGAAGAGATGAGTACTTTGCGAACGGCAAGGGGATCAGGAGCTGCCATTAGGCAGTCTTGGTGTGGTCCAGTATGATTTTGTTAGGACCCAGAGGGAAATTCCCCAAATGTCTGAGAAAATAGCAAAATGGGAACACTAAAAAGGAGCTTTGAGCAGGACTTTGAATGACAATGAGAGCACACCAATCTCTTCACAGTTCACAATTCAGATGGTCATTATCGTATTTCTACTTTGAACGAAATTTAGCATGAACAGAAAAAAATAAATTTTAGAATAAATTTGGGTACGATTAAATTTAGCTTCAAATCATACAGTCATCGCGTTACGAATGTTACTCAAGTTACTAGATTACTAGATGAAAACCCCTTGATACCCAGCATCTAAGTTTGAGCCTTCACCTAGCTTTGGCTAGAATAGTTTACTGGATTTTTTATGCTAATAATGTTCATAGGCGATATAACTTCGCTTGTGAGAACTGCGCGCGAAGCGCACCAAAATTTTGCAGGAAATTTGTTACCACGGTAAAACTTGCATACAGACTCAGCAAAAGCTGGTGAAAAGATAAGCCCGACGACGGGACGAAACTCCCCTAAGGGGTCCATCAACCCGAAGGCCCGCTAGAAGCAATGAGTTACAGAAAGGATGCCGAACGCGAAATTTTTGGCGCGCGACGAAAATTTAAAAATATTTGGTATTTATTAAGGAAAATTAGAAACTTTGGGTTTCTATGGAAGAATCTGCCCTGCTCGTCCTAAACAGTTCCAGTTCTCCGACTAAGTTACTCCTTCCATAACTGTATTGAGTCCCTTCTTTTGCAGACACCCTTGTGCAGAAACAAACCTTGTTTATTAAGGTCATATCCTGATGGGCACACAAGGCCATAATATGTAATCACAACATTCTTTGCACATGCTGTGTAATGTGAGCTACTCTGCATCTTTTGACTTTGATGTTAATCAAAGAGCATTCACCACTGACCAATTGAGAATTTTGCTTTCTCTCAACCAAAATTTATGTGGGGTGATGTGTGTCTGTCTTTAAGAGCAAAACCAAGACGCCGGGCTACTGGTCGCGGGGCGACCTTCCACCACCCCTGAACATTGAGACACTTTACGTTCCTTAAAAAATATGTTTATCATGATGTTGAGTCTGAATTAAGAATCTTCCTGATCATAAGAGAAAGAGGATAGAACTCATGGATTCAATTTTGTTTTTTTCCGGGAATCACGCCTACACGAAAGAACAATAGTCTAATTATGGAACCTTTACCTTTATATAAAGCCAACATGACTGAAACCGGTGTTAAAGCCATATGTAACCGAAGATGAAAGCGCGCGTAGCGCGCGAAAATTTTTGTAATTGTATAACAAAGATGTTACAGAAAGCAAAATACCTTCATTATTTAACGACTTTTGGGATCATTTTTACTCAAAAATCGCCTGATGTAATACCAGAGCCCTCGTTTACACGGTGTTAAAATTTTATTTTCGATCGATTTTCCATATGGTGGGGCACAGTGGTCAGCACGGGGGGGGGGGCACGGCTCCCGTGCCCCGGCCTGGCTACGGGCTTGCAAACAAACATATTTGCCAATCACAAAGCCAGTCCGACTTTACCTGAGAATTCGTAAGCAGCTTTCAGCTTTTGTTGCGATGCTTCTGTGGGAGTTGTTACCGAAAATTATTGATAATTATGACAACATTGAGGTAAGGTTAAAAGCGCGCGGAGCGAGATAATTATGAAAGTTTGCCAAGAATTTGCCATAATTCTGATAGTTTGAGAACCATTTGTGATAGAAAATGGTTATAACAGATCCATCACTTGGTCGAAAACACACCTCACCCTACCCCATACAGAAATTTATAGCTCAAACGCCTTTGGGGATCATTTTAAAATTTTCCAAAAAAAGAAAAAACTGAAATCGATAAGGGGGCACGCGCTCCCATGCCTTCTTGCCTGCGCCACTGGGAAGCTGTGAAAGAATCTTCAGTCAATGCTTGGCCATTGAAGAAGATACTACCAGGTCTCACTATGAAAACACTTCATATTATCACACTCGACGAAGTCATATATTCTTAAATACATTTTTTTTTTATTGTTGTAATGAATAATAATTTAAAAATAAAAGGGTAAGTTCTATAGACTGAAATATGTTGGAAATGACAACACGTATTGAAGGCCTCTATCGCCTTTCATTAACCGCTATTTGATTTAACAACAAATCTTTCATTTCCTCGTCATAAGAATTGAATGGGAGTGACAACTTTTCGAGCTGATCAAGATCAGGATCGACTTACTTATTGAAGGTCGGTCAGACCAGGGAGTTGTTATTTGGAAGGAGATACATCGCTTTGAAGTGAAGTTTACGCCGCCAAGGTCACGCAGTAATCTGTCTCTTGTATCCTTCTTGGCATTTCTATAAGACTTACACTGGATTACGTAATTCAGACAAAGGGGATTTGTCGTCTGCTACATCAACAGTAAAACTGGGGGTTTGTCGCTACTGCCATAGCATTGCCAGTCGCTGGAAAATTAAAAATCATTGCATCTTTGGACGCTCGTGGACGCGGATCAGAGTATACCAGTAAGGGTTTATGTAAAAATCTCAATCTGATTGTATACCCGGTTATTTTAGGAAGCTTCCGGAAACTTTCCAAATTGTTGCGACAAAATTTAGACTTCTGCCTCTGCAGCTCATTTGCATGACGTTCTTTCTTTAGGAAGGGGCAGACCTCATTGGTTTATTTCAATGAAACAGTCGTTTCGAGTCTTGTAGCACCTGCCCCTAAATTGGTGGCGGCGTAAACCTACTCATCAAAGCATTGTCCTGAGTAAGCCAATTGTGATAGGATTACTAGACCTGAATGATGTTGCTAACATATCGATGTCACATTGAGGCGAACGAATAAAAGAAAGAATTCCCCATCAACGGAATAAGTAGCTTATCATTAATAATCTCCTCGGTATTTAGTGGATCGTAGCGTATTAGCATAAATTAAACTTTCCGTTAAACCTCCTTCCAAATAACAACTCCCTGGTCAGACCAGGGAACTGCTAGCAGACGACATGTACCTATTGTGCTTAGTTCCTAACACCTTTTAACCTTATTGAATCTTCAATGAGGTACAAAGAGAGGGGGATTAGTGGTGTTAACTAGTTCTATGAGTTTCACCTTCACGGCATGATCGTCGTCATCAAAGGGATGTGTGAAGTTTCTTCTCCTGTCAATTGAAGTAGCAGCTCCCTGGTCAGACAAGTACTTGTTTGGGCTCATCTGTTTTACTTACATTTCAAACGTACTTTACGCGATGCAATTAAAGGTATCGTATTCACAGAATTTTATGCATCTTAGCATTAATCATGATAGACGAATCTCTTATCGTGACAAAGTCGTTGAGTCATTTCATAAAACTCAAACAGATTGATGATGGACTTTGAGATCACAGGCTGTAAATAGTAAATTCCGCTCCCCGTGTAAATATCGATGAAATCAGGCCCACACATCCTATCGTGATTCAGTTTAGGAATTAATATTATAGTATTCTGCACAACATTGAACAAAGAAACAGACTGCCGCCCATACAATGTAAACAGCATACAAAGGTTTCTTTGGCAGTGACTTTTTAAGAGACTGAATCACTTTTCCTGCAACAATGGATTAACTTTCGGAAGAAAATACCAGCTTCTACCCAGATTGAAAAGAGCTAGTGGTTTGTGTTTTAATATATTTTTACTATAATTTCTTTGTTATCATTTGAAAAATATAATTTTATTTTATAATTTATCCAACAACAATAGGATACAGTATATGTATTGATGTATTGTGGGGGATGTTAAGCGTAGTCAGTCCCACCTTCAAGACATTTTGCTAATAAAGATGTTAAAAAAAAAACACTTAAATAATCCTTTGACAAGGGGCAAATTTACCTATTTAAATGGGACAAGCAGCCGGGGATAGAGTAAGTTAAAAAAATCCAATCGAAATTTAATCTGAGCCGTAACTGAATGGGAAGCCACATGTGAAGGGTAATGATTAAGGTTATTGGGGTGCGTAAGTATTTAAAAGCCTGGGTCTTCTGTGTACGTATCACTTGTAATAGAGGAACTTTGTGGGTATGATATTAATCCAGTGATAACAACGAACTTTATCCACGGGATATGCTAATAGCAATAACATGGCATAGTTATAACTAGGTATTTTGCAATGTACGATATCAAGGAAAGTCCACTCTGGTAAGCTGTCTCTAACTAAATGTACCTTTGTGGCAGGTACGCTTCTGTGTAAGTGGTATTCATGAAGAAAAAAATGCAGAAGCAAGATGAATGGTATGGGCATATATCATACGTAGGCTAAACGAAGGGAAGGAATGCCGAAGAAAATTTGTATTTTACTGTAGCTAAAACTCGGGCCAGGTAAGATGAAAAATATTGCATTGTTCAATGGATCAAAGGCATTTTAAATGACTACCCATGGACCTATGTTGTTGGCATCGCTATAACGAACAACATGTCATGCTAAACGGGTCAAGTTTATATGAAGAGTTAAGGTTACAATCTATCATGCCAAAGTCCTATTGAAATCAAACTTAAAGGGGAAATGCAGTCACCCCAACAAGAAGAAGTGTAGTAGACTGACATGTTTTGTGATTGGCTCTTGAGAGTCATGTGACAATATTTTTCCTCCTAAAATGTGAAATTTACTAGAAGTAACTGATTGGTTTACCTTGAATATGCAATATTGAAGTCCTAAAATATTTTGAAAGATACTTTGAAGAGAAATAAGAAGAAAATTGTGAGATTAAGCTGTTGCTTCAAAATAAGTTTGGGGCGACTGCTCTTGCCCTTTAAGATCGACCTTAACTCTTTATGAAATAAGGGACCTCTTGGAGAGGGCTCAGCTTGCTCAGCCTTTCATTAAGACTTCCTACACTTCATCCGCGCAAGCAAAGAGGACTGTGTCTAATTTTGGACGCACAACTTTATTATAATAACATTACAATAATATAACTTCATGTGCTCTTTCATTATACATGCTATTGCTTTATTGAGTAAGTGTGTGTACCCCGGTCGTAAAACAGAAAGACTGGACTGAGTCCTGAGAGGTACGATTATTACAGTGTTTCATAACCACCTGTGCGGTGTGTATTTCTAAGGAGTTGGTATTACAATGACATACCAACACTGTGGGTGACATAGGCTACTGCATGATATAACTGAAACATGACCAGATGTTGCATTGTTTTGAATATTCGCTACAATCAACCAGTCTAAGGGTCACGTGTTTCTATGAATATCCAAAGAATTTGTTAGGCGTTCACTTGGACAGGGATATCACTGAACTTGACAACACACGTTGTTTCGTGTACTGTTTTCCTACTCAATGAACCCTTTCCTCTAAACAATGGAGCCCTTTCTCCAGATTTTCAAGATGGACATTTAATTTAGTGTTATGGTTTGGTACTGTATTCCAACAAACGTTACAGTACACTAGTCCCTGTGTGTTAAAACAAAACTAAAGTTACGTCATTTTATTATCTCATTGAGTAAATTGAGAAGCAGCTGACTTTGACCCACACTTGTCTGCTATACTAAAATAACCTTTTTTGAAAATAAGAACTCTGTAGTCATCGAGGCGACAACCTCGGTTTACAGAATTATATACGACGAAGGAACAGAAAAGAATTTACTTAAAACAATCATTTCAAATCCCTTTTGTGGAATTTTTTGTTACAGAGAAAGTCAGTACTACATCTTTACTTGACGATGTTACTGTTCACCTTTGGTTGCTAAAAGTATCAATTTATGAAGGTGTCACCAAAAAAAAAAAAAACAAAAAACAAAAACAAAAAAAAACTGATTGCCCCTGGACAGACTAGAGTGTACATGAACAGCTACATTTGGGGTACACATTTGACAAAATAAAGCAAAAAATTGAAATTTCCGACATCTTTATGACTTTTTCATTCTCAGTTACTGAACCTAGAAATTGTTTTTTCCGACATTCTGGGGTTGAAGAGGGCGACAGCATCCTCCCTGCTTACTTGTCAATACAAAAAAGTGGAAAGAGGAAATTATCACTTTTTTGACTGACTGACTGACTGACTGACTGTTTGTCTGTCTGTCTGACTGAATATGTTTGTCCCCTACATAATTATAGGTTAGGAAGTCACAAAGGCGCTCACTGAATACATTCATTCCTGTGTGATTCAACTACAGAAACCTTTTTTTATTTCGTTTGGTGTGCAAGAGACAGTTTGATTTTCAATGTCGGTAAAACTTAAGCAGTGACGTATGATATACCAAAGTGGTATTTGTTATTGACTACATATTATGCAGCAGGAAGGAAACAGCAATGGAAGATAGCTACAAGTATCAAGGGACAAATATCGATAATACATTAATAGCCTGAATGCTCACACAATTGCTGTTAGGTTTGAAGAAAGTCAACGACTTTATTGTCATAAGAAATTAACGCAAACTGATACAAGGTTAGTGACACAGTGTTGAAGTTTGTTTTCCACACATACATCACCCAATTGTCTTGTTTGACACTACACATTTCGTTGTCTGTATTTCTACGAAGTACAAGGAGGAATTGGAAAGGGTAAAACTATGTACCGTCGGAGGACCGCAACGCCGTACGCGCGCAGGGGGCTAGTTCCGATTCGGGCCCTGTACCAAAGTTTGCCCGAGCATCCCCGGCCCCCACCATGTGCATCTATTTTGCATGAAACGCTTGTGTGTCATTCGAGTATTGTCTTAAGTGATGGATGATCTTGTCAGCAAACTTTTCTTTGATATCTCGGGCACACTAAACTTTTATGCACGAAAATCATTTTCATTTACGCCTACTGCAGAAATTTTCATTTACTAAAACCATGTCCTGTTGGGTTATGAAACTGCAGTAAACAAACACATACCAAGATTACTGGCGAAGCAAAATGGCTCTTGACAACATCATTTGGAGTCAATCAGACCTTAGATGTACTGCATACACTGAAGGAATTTTTGTAGATGTGTTCCGTTTACAAATATCTTTTTTCTCGTACAATTGCTCTGTGAGTAGCTGTTTCTCTCACAATGTAGCTACAGAACAATCTTTCAAAGGACTTTTCGGACTGGTAGACAAACTAATCAAAGTGAAACCCTCAGCATAATGTTTGTCTGTGTGGCCGATCAAGCCAGTAGCTAATGGGGAAGGGTCGGGGCGAAGCCCTCTGGAAAAATCGTCCCCTAGAAGTTATCTCGCCGTCTTCCACTACCTTGACTGCTTGCGGGCCTGGTATGAGCCGTCTAGGGGTTGTCACTTCCACCATATGTATTTATTGTAGAAACAGTTCGGACAGACTTTAAACGGAAAGACCAACACTGCCACATCGTTTATGACACCTCCACTGATGTAAAAAGCAGACATCTAGATACCGTCTAAAATCTGACTTAGGGAGATTTTGTGTAAATTTAATTCTATACCACGTTTTCAAAAATAGACATATGATATCATCTTTGTTGTTATTTCAACACTGTTTAATGTCAAAAAGTTCACCATGGTAAAACGAGGCACCCAAAATAAACCAATGACACAATTTACTTTTTTGACTAGAGTTAAGTTTACATCAATGTGAAGAAAGTCCTTGATGGAGAAATAGAGTCATTTAGATATTAAATGATTTCAGTTGCACTTCAAAAAGTTGTGATCATAACTTACTTGGTTAACAATATCTGCTTAGGCCTATATAATAACTTAAATGCATTCTGTCTAGTATTACTTCAAAATAAAAGCACGATCGGTAGAAAAGTATCCTAATAAAAAAGTATGGTTAGAGTTTTGAAGAAGAGCTTAAATTTAACATTTGAGAATAACATGAGATTCAAAGTGAACTATTGCAATGATGGATAGATCTCGTTCGTTATTTAGTTTTTAAATCGGTCAATTATTTGAACTACATACTGAAGACTGTCGAATCTCTAATGCTGTAGACATTTCAGTAATTAGCTTTCTCACAAGGAATGTACATTGATGTTAATTTTCGTGATTAACGGAACCTGTAGAGCATGATGATAATAGAAGCTCCTTTACTAAAGGCTGATGAGACATCCGACTTATAACGCTTATCAGGATGTGCTTTGACTTAAGAAATTGCATCTCAGTAAACAAAACACAGGAGAACGGCTGAAAATATTACGAATAAAATTCATGAGACAAAGAAAATCATAACGGATTGGGAAAAATGATGCTGGCAATTTTCGTGAAATGGGCGAATATGTAATTACCAAAGATAGAGGCAAGCAATGGTACTGAAATTAAGCTACCATAGTTTCCCTCTGTAACCTGTGTGTGAGTGTTGACACAAAAAGCTTTCAGATGGTTCCGAGACAAAAGAATGTGTTTTAAACGAACCAGCCTACTCCATCTGACGTCTCCTATATTCCAAATGAAATAGTTCCATACGGTACTTGAGCATTTAAACAAGTTACTTGCAGTTTTCTTAAAGCCCGGGTCACACTGCCACGACAATTGAACCTACAGCACGACGGCGACCACCCACCGCGTCGGCTGTGGTCGTGGCGGTGTGACTGGTTCCACGACTAGAGTTCCGTCGTTTCGTAGGTCGTCGTCCCGATTGAACATGTTCAGTCGTAGCTGGGATACAGTCGGTGCAACAGAATGTCTGCGATCTATGCAAATTGTCTACGACGGAGAGTCGCAGCTAGTCGTGGCGGTGTGACCCGGCGTTCCAGTTACTGGTGCAGGTGCCATTTGGTTTCGCTTAAAGGCTACACCAGGCATTTTGCAAATTTATTGTGGCAACCATTTTGAGCTCCTGCACCCGTTCTCTGGTTGTACAGTCATTTCCAATGATTTGTTATTAGAATCGGGTAAGAGTTGAGCTACTGATTCTCTGAAAGGAGTAAAGTCTCTGATTTAATTAAAATATTAATTGTGTTGTATGTGATTGCGTTCTGTCAGGTTATGATAAAAACCGGTTTCTGGATCGTGTGATAGTGGCAGAATATTCTACACCTTGCATGATCAGGTGCATTACAGGAATTTGCACAGTCTCTATAACCACAAAATAGACAGGGAAGTTCTATGGTCTCCTTTATATTTACGCAAACTTAAAGGATCTAGATTAAAGAAAATTGTTATCTTCAAGACAAACTTTTCATTGTAATTCTACCTGTATGCACTACCTGCGTGCTTTTTCTGGCAAAGTCGTCACCGAATTTTTTACGTCCACAACAAGTAAATGTAAATTAGCATCATTTCTGTTTCGCAGGTTAGCTGTTGGCACATCGTAGCTGTTATGTCAGGTAGAAAACATGATGAAATGAAGACTTAGGTCAATCCAAACCGTACCGAAAATAATACATGAGAAATACGTTGTATGGAAAGATGGATATCGCTTCCCTTTTAAAGGTCTTCCCTCCTACGTTTAAATGTTTCTTTTTCCCCCTTCCTTTTTTGATGGGGTGCGGAGAAGGGTTAATTGAAATAGTGTTAACTGTATGGACAAGATTTGATATGTAATTTCTGCAACTTTCTTTTGGCATTTCCAAACTTTTCATTTTTCAACTAAGTTACAAAACCGCCTTAAGGTCCTCAAGTCGTAGAATATTTCAAATGAGTTATCTTCTTCATGATAGGAGGTTAGTCAAAAACTGATTGCAAGTTTGCTTTACTGATTTACATTTTAAAATCGCTTCTACTGCTCCTAACAATAGCTCAAAAATTTTAGAAAAGGACAAAATCTGGTTTTTGTATGCCAAAAACACATTTGTATTTAAAGGTCAAAAGCAGTCGCCCCAAACTTATTTTGAAACAATAGCTAAATGTCACAAATTTCTTCTTATTTCTCTTCCAAGAATCTTTCATAATATTTTAGGACATAAATATTGCATATTCAAGGTAAACCAAGCAGTTGCTCCTTGTAAATTTTACAATTGAGTGAGAAAAATACTGTCACATGATTCTCAAGAGCCAGTCAGGAAATAGGATAGTCTACTACACAATTCTTAATAGGGGTGACTGCATTCTCCCTTTAAACGAGGGAGATGTTATTAGCTAATGACACCTCCCTCTTTAAACCTTATCACATCCGGTATGTAGTTTCCCGCAGGCGTAGGAAGTTGTTCTCGATCAGGGGAGAGGGGGCTACACGTTGTTTTGGACCACCGTCCTTGGGAGGGACTAAGAGAAAGGGGTGTCCCCATCCCCTTGGTAAATTTTTCAATATTTGAAGGTCCTTATATGCAACTTGGTGTAATATATCGGGCAAATGTTAAGGAAAATTACTGCAAATTTGAGGGGACACCTTAGTTCCGCCCGCTACATTTCTGGCTGGAACCCCCCCCCCCCCCTCCTCCTCTTCAGCCTCTTTTTATGTCGCATGTGTAGTTCTCTGTCATGTAAAAACATTACAAAAGTGAAATTGTAGATCAAAGGGTATCAATTATATGCACTTACATTTTTGTTGAGTGAAACTGATGTTGACAAACTTCATTAAATATCTTGAATATAAAGTTTTCAAGTCACGGACAATAGTTACTTGAAAAAATGGTTAAGTGATTAGTTTCTATATAACGGAGCAGCGAAACTTGAAACTATGGTTGAATGATTGTACAAACAATATCCTGCTAAATCTGTAACTGATATTTTAAGAATGGAAAAATTAAATTAAACAGCTTCGTTCAATGTTTGATTGAGGAGGCAATCAGAAGTGTACGTCATGTCAAAAAAGAGGATAATTTATGAAAAGATGCATTGATGAAGCCCTCGAATTCACTGATCATCAAGACCACGAGCGTGTAAACAAATAATTCTAAATTGATGAGAATGGTGGCATCCTTATTGTTTGTTTTTTCCAAGTGCCGAGACTTGTTTGTATATAGAAAACAGGTGCAATTTCGAACACTTGGATACTATTAAACAAGACAAATATAATTATGTGTGCAAAGATGTCGTAGACAACATGCTGAACAGAAGGCATCTTGAATACTTGCTTGCTGGTGAAACAAGTTAGATGATCCAAGAGTATTTACAGCCCCGATCTGAATCCAGTTTTCGTATGCTGTCTCAATGGGGACTTGTCAGATAGTCTACCCTTCCCCCTCTCCCGTCCGGGTAATTCTCTTATTTCTAAAAGAAGAGTTCATGGATACAATAAAGCCAGTAATCCTCGGCGGCAGACCAGTCTCCCTAACGGCTACATGATTCTGCTCTTAAGGAAAGTAGTTAAAAGAGGAAAGGAGAAATAAAATTCTCGTAGTCCAAAATTCCTTTACAAAAACAGTTTTTTTTTATTTTCATTTTGCCATAAAACACCGAAACTTTCGGCGCCTTTTCGCGCACCAACAAAATACTGCTTGCAGCATTCCTGCAGCAAACCGTCTAGATTGTCTAGATTGTCGGGTTGTCGGGGAGCTTTCCTCCTACCCCCACCCATCCCCTTTCGTGCAAATCCTAGGGTCTTCCCTTTGTCAAAGTTTGAACTTTAGACAAGATGATATCGTTATGGATACAAACTAGCCATTTAAAAAGTCAGTGGTGATAACAGAATTAAGTGTGCCTTCCCTTTGTAAACCACAGAAATATTCTTGGCCATGATTTTCTACTAAAAATGAAGTAAACCCCGCACTAAGAGATAAATTGTCTGTTAAGAGAGTTTCTTCAAACAAGTCTTCCACTTTCCAGCACTAGCCTAGGCACGTGGCTATTAGCCCTCTCCATGACGAGGTTAAGAGATAAATATAAACCCTGATAACATAAGAAAAATAGTGCCCGACAGAACTAACAGAAAAAACTCAGATAGTTTTTAAATACCTACATGGCAAATGAAAGGGACGTCGTTAGGGGGAGATAAAACGTGTTAAATGCAAAACCAGGGTACCATCTTGACCCATTGATCACTGTAGCAAGATTGACTTTCCAGCTTTGACCAGACATTAAAGGAAAACGAGGCAGGAGTTAACTAATCGCTCTCAATCAACCTTCTTAAACCTCCATTCTGCTTCCACATCCGACAAAGGAAACAAAATATTGCGCAGCTTTAAGCCGCTTTTTTAAAGTCTGCAGGGACTGAAAAAATTGTTCTGCTTAAATGTTCTACGGCTGGCTGAGCAAAAGCCTGTTAGGAAAACTTTCTTGAGTTCAACAACTTGCTGAATGGAATAACTAGACGCTTTTCTAAAATTTTAAGAGTGGTGCTTTACCCAAATTGTGTACTTGCTTTTGGAGTGAAGGTCCGACAACATGTCACTACAAAATCGGGATACGACTTTCTAAGAGTTAGGAGGTGATTTACACCAAAGCTGGTAAGAAAAGACTTTGTAAGAAAAGACTATTCAAATGGGGTACAGCAGCATAGATGCACCCTAAGTGAATAATTCGAAGTGAAAATTTTCTCAGGGGATAATTTAAACTGTTTCTTGGATCCAATTGAAGGAAACTGTGACCTTAGTGATAAAACCGGCACATAGGGTAGGGTTTCTTGTTACCATATTGACACATTCGTTATCCCACGAAAACACAGAAAAAGGCTTGAAAGCATTTCGTAACCTAAAGAACCGTTTCAGTAAATCACAAAGAATGTATTGTCTGATTCTCGTATTATAAGAAGCGTTTGACAATTCTAATAAACGTAAACATTGAGCGAAATAAATAAATTCGTTATAACCCCTGTATGGATAAAACAAAGTCGTGTTCACGAATCAATAGGCTAACCTTAGAAACAGTGATGTTTCTTTTTGTAACTGCCCTGCTCTAGAGATTTAAAATGGTCAGAGAAATTGATAGGCACTCTGTTGGTTCTAAACAGATGCAAAAGAATGCAAGACTGTGTAGACTCCTTAAATTTGAAAGATTTGGGATCCTGCTTTTTCACTTAATCATCAGCACCTTTACAAACGTTTATAGAATTTTTCGGTTACTTGTGGTTAAAAGACAGACAAATCTTTTTAACAACATCAAATGCTTTCACCATAATCAATACACCATGCAAAGCAGGTCTTAACGTGTATTCCTTTATTACAATGTAATTACTTATTGTAATGTAGGCACGAGATTTGCGATTTCTTTTAATTCGTCAAAACAACTGGCCCCAATTTGCAAAGTGTAGCCCATTATCTATCGCAACAGTCAAATCAAACAAGCTAGTGCTAATGTTATAGCCGTCCGGCCATGAAGTCATTTGACAGTACGTGGCAAATTAAGTCCTATAGAAATGTGAATTTAGCTGAACCGTCTATTATAAATGTTGTTAACATTTTTGTCATGAACAAGTAACGAATTTACTCAGAAATTTAAAAAAAAGAAATGATTTTTTATGGTGGGCTTCAAAGTAATCACTCTTTTTCAAAAGCGATTTTACTCTTTACGTTGCCCGCAAATGAACTGTTTTTTTTTTTTTTTTTTTTTGTTCCTCCTATTGCATTTGAACGGTTTCACATTTATACTTTTCAAGTTAAAAAAGTAACCTTTGTTCTCAAAGTGATGGAAATAACATACTTCTGTTTCACTGACACAACCTTTTGCAAAATTATTTGGCAATAATTTCAGTAAAGGTATAACTCAAAAATGACTGTTCAATAAGTCGTAGAGAAACAGGAACGGTATTGGAAAAAATAAACTCTTGACATGATCCGACGTCGATTATAAACGAAGAAGAAAAACATTGAACAATCTTAATGGTACTGTGCAGAGTGTGTTGATTTTTTTCAAAATCGATTTTATTCTGTATGACAGAGCATTTATTTATAAATGCCTGAGAATGAACACATGTACTATTTCTCATTTTCATGCATTCAAATTGTAACACATCCACACTTGTGTGCTTCAAATTGTTATTAATGACATACACTGTTTTGCTGGCACATTCACTTTGAAAATTTACAACGATTTTTACGGAATGTGTCAACACTAATTTTAGTTACATCCACGAATTATCGTGACATTGATAGATTAGAAATTGTATTAATATCTACATGTTAACATTTCATTGAACAACAGTCATTGGCTCCATTCATACTTAATAATACACCACCTAAGCAAATTTCTATTTGCCGCTAAGGATTGAATGCATTAAAACGTGTAATGCGTCTTATTTTCTCTTCGACAAGCTTCGACAATTGCAATTAAGTTTACCAATTTTTGCTAGGTTGAAATGAACGGACTATGCACAGTTTGGTATTAAATACCGTAATTAAGCTTATTTAGGTTTTGGGTTGCGCACATAAAAATAATGTGTACTTACCTAATAGCTCCAAAACTCCTACGAACAAAGCATTAAGTTATTTATTTTGATTTGAGAAAGCAGTCCGGTTATCTAATACTCCAGAAGTTAACCATATGCCAACTGCAACTGAAAAGTCGTTGGAACTATTATTATAACTTAACAGTAAGGAACATTACTGTGCGTGTAAGAATATGTGTCCTATATATCACTCAGATCCATGCTTCAGAAGAATAAGAGAAAAGGAAATTTCTTCGAACAAACCTTGTACCTCGACGTGGTGCCTATAAATTTCAAAATTTTCGCCACGAACACACTTGTAGATTCCTTCGTGGAACGGTGACACATCAGTGATGAGCAGAGAATAGTTTTTCATAAGTAATGAGTTCGCCGTTAACCTACTACCTACGGTTATATTAAAAAGGTAGATGACTTGCTCAAAATATGTCCATTTTCTGAGGGCCGCGACTTCGTGGCCACATCCTAGCATCAGATCGTCCAAAACGGTGACACTGTGATAAGTATCAATAAGCGTAGATACTGATAACTCAAAATATAGAAATGTTAACCAGGGTGCAGCCAGTGTATTGAAATACATCTTTTACGAAAGCTCTAATAGACGAGCTAGTGTGCAATTTCTGCACTCGCGGAAAAGGTTGTTTAAAATTTGCTTTCTCTACAACTTACTCTAGACTGTGTATAGTATCGTATAGATCCAATTGTTTTAAGAGACGCACAAATGCATGTGCAAAAAAGGAAAATGAGCATTTGTAAAATGCAGACACTAAGCGCTCCAGCAATTATGAATATACGGAAGCCAAAGAGTACATAGTATTTAATTTAATTATTAAAATATTCCTATAATAATGGCTAGCTGTGTCAAATTAAAGTGAAATGCCTTGCTGCTGTAAATCAAATGGGCTAATCGTGTCTCATCTACAGAGTGACAGAGTGTTTCTTCATTGCCTCGTTTCCCATGATGTAATTTATAAGAGAATGAGACATTGTACTTCACCTTACTTTAGACATGTGACGGTGCAGTTCCAGTCTTTTCACTACCGGGTGATTTCTCGTGTCCCGGTGAGGAAGCGAGGGTGCGCATGGGTGCACCCGTGGTGTGGGCATGGGTGCGCTCACCAACATGTCCTCATCGGGACACGTGCCCTTAGCGGAGAGCTCCGCTCTCGCACGTCTTTCCTAGCTCACTCGCGGCTCTAAACTGGCGTAGCTGCCCGAATATTCCGTCACTGCAACGAGTTCTCACGCGCGGCTGCACGTGCTTGCACGGCACCTCAGCCCGCCCTTAATCGGCCACCTCTGATCGCCGAGATCTCTCGTAGCTCCGCTGCTGGGCAATTCCAGTCTTTTCCCTACCGGGTGATTTCTCGTGTCCCGGTGAGGAAGCGAGGGTGCGCATGGGTGCACCCGTGGTGTGTAACGTGTGCGTCGATAACCGTAACCGACAGTGTAAACTTTTTTGCATATCGAATAAAGTAATACCCAAAGGTTAGAAGGCAAGGGTCACTTAACAAGAAGCCTTTGTCATTTTTTGCTTACCAGAAAATCGAAAAGGTCATAAACCACGTGATACGTACAGAACGATGATCCAGATATTTAAACAATGCTTTTAAATTGCTACTTGTCGAAATCAAAGGTCACTAAAAAGTAGGCTGGCTCATACTATTCAGAAAATGTGTCACGAACTACTCATCCACATGTTTTCTGTTCAAGTTGAATCCTTGTGACTATCTTGTAAATACCTTATTGGTGACATCATAGTCAAATGCAAGTAGTGTAGTGTTAAACAATTAAATTAATTTGTCAAATGAGGAGAAGAATGACACAAATTTTGTAATGGTACCCTTTGAAAGCTAATAGTTAAAGTCAAATGTAAAAATATGATCAACGGTCAATTGGTTTAAATTTTGTAAAAAAGCTTGATATCCAACTGTTATACCCGACATAAAATAAAGTTAAAACCTTGTGGGTAGGCTCCTGACCATTATAATTTGAGATGTGCAATTAACAATATAGACTACAGTTCAAAGGTCATAAGTCAAATGACTTGAATGTGGTGTAGATGACAGCTTAATCGCTTGCTAGGTTGAGGGAAATTTTATAAGCAGATTAAAAATTATTCTTTTAGAGAAATGGAGGAAGGGATAGTTGCAGCATACCTTCTGTCTATTAGTTCCCAGTTTATATCAAACACTTAATGAGTTACAGACATGATGAAAAACAGGGGGGGCAATGATCCCTTCTAGGATGGTTGCGCCCCGTCGCAGGACTTTTCTAATTTGTCGGAAACCTTTTTGGGATATGCAATCGCGGGCGACGACAATTTGCCCGGACGGTTTACTTGATTTTGCTCAGGGAGGGTAGATGCTTCCATGGAGAAAAGAATTACTGCATTCTTTCCAATAAACCATCGCAATCTTAAATCTATTTCAATAAATTAACAATTTTTCCCTTTATGAAACACCTCCAATGTTAAAAGTTTCTTAATGAAATACCAAAATTTACCATGCGCCAAGCGTATCAAAAACTCTGCATTAGTCGGGCTTGGACTAGCTGCTTCCCCCTCACCCAAACCCCTATTCAGGAGCTTTGCAATTCGTCAAGGTGACGAGCTGCCAGAAGCATGACGAAAGACATAGTTCGGCTCACGCATAACTCCGAAACTTTTGGAGTCATATTGAGGAAAGTTTGGAGATTATGTCTTATTTTCGGACAATTGCGGAATAACTTCTTAGGCAGGTGGCTGGTCTTCCTCTACGATGGACGACATGGCCCTTCTCTTCAACCACGTTACCACCACTGTCGGTAAACAATCTTGTTTTGTAAATCTTCAAAATAAAACAAACAGAGTTACAAGAAGTACGCACTGCTTCCAACGTGTACCCTTATTCTTAGAATTGACATGAACTATATTGATGTGATCAATTGGGATAACTGTTTACCGAAAGCTTAATTTTGATTTAGCTGGTTTTAAACTCACTCCATTGACTTTTCAGGATTCTTTGTCTTGAAGATGGATTCCACGTTCTTTCTTCTATATCTCCTCGTATGGGTATCATGTTTAACTGGTAAGTAGACCCTGCCATACTAGAAATATGTCTTAACATGCAAGCTTTACTTACTGATTTGAAATATATTTCTCTCTCCTAATGTGCAGGACGTGTTTTTAATTTCACAATGAATGTCTATCTCTGACAGGAGTCTCTGTACGGATCTGTGAATCACCTCAGTACATGGCCCTTGGTAAAAGTGGAACAATTGAATGTTCTTTTCAAGAAGGTTTTCATTTAGTTGCATGGTATAATTCACTTGACCTCACTGAGGGAAAGACGATTCTGCAAATGGTTGATGGAGTAAAGGATGGTCACGGTTATAATTCAGGTCAATATGACGTCTGCAAGAACGGTTCGTTGATAATAAACAACGTGACAATATCGCATGAACAGAATTTAACTGTTGCAATGCTTTATTCACAAAATGAGGATCCCGTCTTACAGCAAGTCGAAGTTATTGTGACAGGTAAGAGCTTATTTCATAACAAGGCATGATATAAATAACACTTCTAATTGAAACAGCAAGTCTTCAGTCAATTTTTAAACTATTATATTGAAGTTAGGTGCATGTTAAAAGAAAGTGGTCATATCACAGTTAATTGTGTACATCAGTCATTGTAAGCTGTGTAAACGTCAGCAAATAGGCACTTCTAATTCGAATATTGAAAGTAACCTGACACTAGCTTATGCTTTTTTATGTCTTCGTTCAGTGATGCCATCTATTCCCTTCCCTATCGTTGATCAATGCGAGGATAAGAATACAATATGTCACAGGCAGTTGCCACGCGACTCGAATCTGACATGTTTGGTTCAGAATGCAAGACCAGCAGTGTTTCTTCGTTGGGTAGATCGCACTACAGGGCGTGATCGAAACGTTTCATTCCAGACTTCTTACTCAGAAAATGAAGCCTCCTTTACAACATCAACCACAATTACGGTGGCCTTTCGTTACTCGTCAGTTCTCAGTTTACTAACCTGCCGGGCAGCTGCCCTACCGGGATTATTGTTGAAACAACAAACTACAATTTTAATAGAAAATAGTAACGCCACCTTCGCAGATCTCGTACCCATGGTGCACCATATTGAAAGAGGCTCCCTGTTAACACTCCAGTGTTCAAAAAGTGATCTGTCTTTGGTTTTATGGAAGAAAGCAGGACAAAAAAGTGGCATGTTCCAAGTCCTTGCTTACGCTGCTTTTCTGGAAGAAGATGTGCCAGTGCTTAACAATGAACAGTATCAACTGCAGAAAGACGGGTCGCTGGTTCTTTCTGAAACCGAAGCGAATCACGAAGGTTTTTACGGATGCGTTTTTGAATATGATGGTACCGGGGATGCAGTTTTGTACCAAGTTATTGTATTTGGTAGGTTGTTTTATGCCTTTTGATGCTTACAAATTTTTAATTAAACGAGATTCATATTTCCATTCTTGACAGTTTCTTGGTTTCTCGAATAGTTATAATTAAGTAACTGTTTTGTATATTGTTTTTAGCTTCAAACGATCCTTGTGCCTACTTTTGATTTCAAACAATGAACGTATTAAAACCAGTTTTTCATCCACTATTAAGTAAAATCACATAAAAATATTTCCTTTTCGTGATTCAGTGGTTGTGGTATACTTAAGAGTGTCATTGTAAAAGCCATTTAAATCTTATATTAGAGGATTCTATGAAGCATTTGAGGAGATTTAAAGTACAGAATAAACAATTAAAGAACTGGCCTTATTTTACCAAATATTTTATTTAATTAGATCCAAACAATCTTTTTTCAATACACTCTTCACTTACTTTGGACTGAATAATACCAGTTTTTTGATGTGTTGCTGGCTATCAGTAGGTAAGTACGGCAGTAGCCTATCAGGGTGCAGCTACAAAGATATAGCTCCACCTTCTACTTCCACATGTGATATTGTCTGATTGCTATGGTTGATGTATTTTAAATAAAACTGTAAGATTAAAATTCCTTGATTTAAGTAAGCGTAATGAAATAGAAAATGTAAGACTCTTTACATTTTTATCTTTAGTTACCACCGTTCCAATTGTCCATGGTTGTAAGGAAGATAACTACTGTGTATTGGAGGGGAAAACTGACGGTAGTTTGACGTGTTCACTCAAAGGCATTCGACCAAAGGTTCTCTTGGAGTTGAAGACGTTCCATGACAGAGATGGGCCTTTAATATCATTTGCTAATCAGCGATTAGATGTAACTAGCAATGGTGACGTTTATGACATAACGCTGACATCGACGTATCACTTAAAAGAAACAAAGAAAGACAGAGTTACCCTAGAATGTAGGATATCAAAGTCAAATATCCAAGCTCTGCAGTCCGCTACTAAATTTGATGTTATCTTTGTTAGTGGTAAGGACAGACTTACTTCAATCATTTTTAATGCAAAAAAGGAATAATGTTGCGTTGTTGCAAGTGCACGTAGCAAAAAAGCTTAGTAAAAAAAAACATGTCAGATCTAGGTTAAAGTATTTCGATTATCCCTTACTTTTTCTACACTGCAAAAAGGTGGCTGTAAGCAGCTCGATATTTTATTTTAGATTTCAATTGCTTGTGCGTTTGTCTGTCCGACTGTCTGCCTGTTTGTATATATTTTAGTCTATTTGTTTGATCGTCTGTCAGCCATTAGCGGCTCGCCATAGGGGCACGGGGGGGCACTTGCCCCCCCAAAAGTTTGCAAAGCATGGTCTTCAATTTTCAAAAATAAAAATAATAAATAAAAAACATGTAATTCGAGATGGGTTAGGCCCTCCCTTTTCCTTGAGTGGGCTTAAATTAAAGGAGTGAATAACTTTCCAATGCAATGCGAAGGTTTAACATTAATTAAGTGCTTTCAAAACGCCATTTTTTCGGCGCGCTTCGCGCGCGTTTTCTCATTTGCGTGTTTGCTACTACCGTATATATACTTCACACATCACAAATGGACCTGCCGTTAGTGCGAGCTAAGGTAATCAAAACAAATGATCACGTTGTAATCTGATTAGCTTAGGCATGATAATGTCATTTACAGAGTGTAACGGTAATGCTGGAGTTAAATGCCCATAGTTTTGCAGACACTTCAGAGCTTTCGTGGTCATTAGATACACAACCCATTAGCCGTGTTGATTATCATCCACGACTAAAAGCAGTTTTGCCAGGGTGTCACCTGGCCAGATTAGCATAGGTATCTGTCTACAAAAAGTTGTAACGGGCATGTAGTCTAAAAGTATTGTGTTTCCCACAGAAGGAGAGGTTTCCCTTCCCTTGTCCAAATTGACAGCGCCGTTAGCCCACGAGCGGTCTTATGACTGTCAAATGGCCTGTTATAAGCAAAATGTTCTCCACCTCTGTGCTAAAGTATATACCGTTTCAATTGAGTTAAAATAAACACACCAAACAGTCAATCAAAGCTCAGTGTGATGAGACTTTTGACTAGTGGCCTAGCTATTTGTATATAGGATGAGACGTCGTTCTGAGTTAGGGGAATTCCCCTCCCCCTGTAAAAAAATTCGTTTCGGAACGGTACTGAGATTCAAAATACTAGTGCTATCATTTCATCGTTCTCAAGTGTCTTCATGCTCGAAATTTTCGTTAGTTTATGAAAGCAATCCAGAAAACCAACATTTTATGGCTTCTTGGCAAAGCTGAAACATATTGTGGCACAATTAAAGAAACAATAAAATATTTAAAGGTGGGGCTCATTTTATACAAATGGATCAAGCCGCTTTGCCCATTTCACCTGGCTCTTACTCCACCCCTAGGGTAGTACGGTAGCGATCGGTTGATATGGTTGTATTTATTTTTAAAGTAGTCTTCTCATGACTAACTGCCTGAAATGGTTTGTGAAGAGCTTTTGAAAACTACATGGGGCATCGCTGTAATACATAATAATAACCATACTCCCATAGGCGTAGGAGGCAGGGGGCTGCAGCTCCCCCAACAAAATATTTTTGTGAAAATTCGGGCAATATTCTGAGAACTTTTCAGGCACTTACTGAAAGAAAAATAATGTGATAATGTAGCTTAACGGAAGTCGATACTTTAAAAAAACTTCCTTGGTAATTAAAACATAGTTCTGATTTGGATTGCACCAGTACCTATATATTCGGTATTAATTCACCAGTGTGTTTTTAATGGTTAAACTTATACATTATGATTATCAGTGGTGTATTTGAGGAGCCATTAGGCCATGCCCCCGTCACTGACGCCGATTTTTTTTTGTACCTAAACTAAAACACAAAATTTTACTTCAAAGGTAGCAAATGTGGCACCAGATTGCATGTATGGACACCTAATTTTTCAAAAAATTTTCAAAGGGGAGGGGGACACCCCGTCCCCTTAGACCCCTCCCCCAGGCCGGCGATCACACAACATAGTGCCTGCCCACCCCCATGAGAGAAATCTTGGCTACACCACTGATTATTAGCAGCATTTTGGGGAACGAATTCCCCCAGAATTATAACCAATATGGAATAGCTAGTAACGTGGCAAATTATTGTATGTAATTGGCATGCGGTGTGATAACGGATGCATGCCTATATGATATGTACATTGACATTTTGGACGCGCGCGGAGCGCGCGGAAATTTTTGTTTCTATTTTTCGGGCAGATCGTTACAGCCCCCCCCCCCCAACCCCCCCAAATCAACTTGGGGCCCCTACGCCTATGCATACTCCTGTTGAGGCTATATTACTATCCGGAGCTGACCATTAATAATGCTGGGAGGGGTGTCTTCCGAACCTCCCTGAATACGGACTTGAGTTTGCCCCCCCAAACAAAATTTCTTAGAGCCGCCCATGCTGTCAGCATATGTAGATGGTTGTTTTTACAATTTCGTAAGTCTGATTGTAAGTCGAAATGTCTATTTGCGTGCATATTTGTCTGCTCAGCCTATTTATACACCTTTGTGTTTTTTTTTCTATCTACGACTATTTGTTATTCTGGCTTCTTAACAGTTTGGATTATATAACAAGGAATATGTTTGCTCTCAATGTTGGGATAGCAGGTAGCCTCAAATCATACCTGTTGTAGCTACCTGGAGCAAGTAACTTCTATATACCTAATCTGGCTTCTAAAAAGCAACCAAATTTCTTGGGGCCAGTTGCAGAGTACGTGAGGACGAGGAGTGTCATAACACCTTCCTCGTTAGGGTATAGGAAAGGCAGTCGCAATATGATTGCCTTCGGCGTTCATTCCAAAATAGTCTGATGTCTCTTCCTTTAAGCATGTACACAAATCTTTAGAATTTACAACCGAAACTGGGGCGTAGCTATTTGTAACAGTTGCTGATACCAAGGTAGGGTAACTCATTTTAATCGGTACATGAAATGTTATGGCCTTGATATTTCATTTTTACCACAACTGTAGTCACTGAAGCACCAGTAGCTCCGATCAGAAGTTTTCCTTTATGGATGCTAGCTGTTCTCATACCGGTGTGTCTACTTTTAATCTTCGTTTGCTTCTTCTTTATTCAAAGAGGTAAGTTGGCGACTGACCCGGTCATTTCAGATATCTTCTTACAACTTCCGTTATGCAAGATTGTTATTACAAGGAACTCTATAGCTGTCAATAAATATCATGATAAAATATTTGACCGTAGTGTGGTTAATGCTCCCATAATTTTTATGTTTTACGTTGCCTGGACTTATATACAAAGCAGGACCTTGTATTAACAGATGTGTTTTACTTTCTATACTGTCCTATTGTAGTTATTTTCTTGAAAATCAATTGAAACTATTTTGGTTTCCTGAACTTTAGGTCGCAGGTGGTTAGAAAATCGAGAAAGGAAGGCTAATGACTTAGAGGAGGTGTGTACATTTTTAGATATCATTTAAGAAGTTGAGAAGTATATGAAGGGAATAAGAATGAGACACCATTTCATATGACGCAAAGAGGGTGGCGTCAGGTGTGGGAGGGTGGAATACCCCCACGACGTCAAAAAGGTCGACCCTAGTCAGGATCGTTTTCTAATTTCATCGGGAAGTCTTATTTCTGGGTATGATGAAGTGTGTAAAACATAGCATGACGACCTGAAAATTTACTTAGGTTTGCACTCAGACAGTTCAGCCTGATATCGTTCTACGAAATTAATTATATCCTTACATTTTCTTCACGAAATTCCTTATTTTTTCTAGACAAAAGTAACATTTTATACAGCTTTCCCATACAAACAGAAAAATAATGATTGTCGTCAAGTTAGACACAAAACCTCATTTTTTTAAACAATACAAAATGTTCGTCTTGGGTATGACGAACAGAAAATTTTAGTTTCACTCTGAATTATTTTTGACAACCAGTGGCCGTTTTCTTGCATTCGAGTTGAGACTTTATCCCCACTTATTCCAGTCGGGCAAGTGCAGTTGTCACCATTGGGCAAACACCTTTGTTAATAGTCCCTAGGACAGCAGTGTACTTAATATCGTAAGTGCTAACCCCTTGAAACTGAAAATGTTTGTTTGCAGTAGATTTTCGTTGGCACCCACTATATTTGCTAAGTTAATCAAAAAAAAAAACTATGTTGGAACCTTACAATTGTAATGATCGGATTTTGTGTGACATTTTCTAAGAACTTGGCACCTTAGAACTTCGTAGGCTACGTCGTGGTTCAACAAACAAAGCCAGCATTCAATCTATCATTGTAAATTATGAAAAGAAAGTGTATCATTTGAATGTACTTTTACTAGTGCTTAACGTTTTGTGATTTTCTGTGTTTCTGTTCATTGCACAAACGATTCTAAGGAAGTACCAATGGTTTCGCCCGCTGAAGAAAACATCCAATCGGGTAAGAAGCTTAAATTATGATTATGAGTTTCACGGGCGCAGCATTTATTATCGTAAAAAAGAAAAAAAAAACATTCGTTGATGAGATGCACACTGCTATACGGTTCTACTAAAGAATTCGTATCCAAAATTATTAACATAAACTAGCAAATTGTCGAATTAAAATAGTGGGACTGAGGGAAGTGCCAGTAACACGGCTAAGCCGTTTCTTATATTATAATTTGTTACCCTTAGAAACATACATGACTTGGACACTGTTGATGAAATGATAGAATCCACGTTAGACAGTTATACTTGAAAAAAGATGTTTTCTTGATGTCATGATTAACGAGAGAAATTATAAGATTTTGACACAATCACCATAGAGTTTCTTCAAGTGGCGTCATAATGTTCCCTGATTTAGCTGCAACCGTCATTTTGGGCGTCAACTTCGTGCACGCCCATCACTGTGTACACACTGTAAAGGTCATAGGGTAAAATGTTTTGTTCGTTCTTTCCAAAGAAAGTTTTCTGGACGAAAATGGTAGGGATTGATTGTATGTATGTTCACGAGTATAGGGTTCAGTATAGGCTACAGTTTGGTGAGTTTATATTCTTTGTAACGATCACGTATGAAAAAAAACTAATTATGTTTATCGAATAAGAAGGTAGTACTGCACAACCTAGTATCTGGACTCCGGAGTTCAATGTTTCTTCCAAAAGTTCCTGGAACCCATCAAACTCTAGACTACATTGTATATTCGTTGGAAACAGGGGCGTCAATTCGTATTGAAGTGTGGGGGCACACATGAATTAGCACAAACTATCAAGCCAATTGTTTTTGAAAAGGGCGTGTCTTTCTGTAGGCCCTCCCTTGTGCCCCCTCTTGTGATGACTGACGTTGTCCTATTTTAATAAGAGTTAGGATTCCAAACACTAGAGTAGCCATGGTTCTTGTTTGGAGGGGTCAACTGCGGGTCCTGATCGCCGGCCTGGGGGAGGAGTCTAAGGGGAGGGGGTGAGAAATTTTTGAATATTTAAGTACCCTCAAAGGTAATCTGGTGCAACATTTAACATCACTTGAAGCCAATGTTTGTGTTCCATTACCAATTTTTTCAGAAATCGATTGGAGGGGAGGGCCCCTGGCCCCCTCTGGCTACGCCATTGATTCCAAAGTTAACATGGCCAGCATAGATGATCTGCCAGTTGAAATACACGGAGACCACGGAATTACTTCAAGACGTTACTTTAATCATGCCCAAAAATAGCTGAAACCACGCTCCGCAGCGTCGATCATGGACCCCAACCACGCCCGTAGCTAGGGTCATATGATTTTGGGTGTGAAGGCCCCCAATTTGAACTGGTTGGATGTTTTTCCAACAGAGTAGCGGCCTGTAAATTGCACTTTGTTATGCGCTCTGCGTTTTGTATAGCTGTGGTGATCCTTCCTTTGTCACTTCATAAAGGTGTCGTCCTTCGGGGAGGGGTCTAAGGGGAGGGGTTTGTTAATAAAAGGTTGCTTAGGTGCAAAATGGTGCTATCTTTGGGATATTCTTGGAGCTGATCGTATATGGCTGGAAAATGTCCATAATTTAGTGAATTCCAATTTTCGGCTGGCTGGATGCTTTTACTACCTGCAGTGGCGACGCGTAAATTGTATATTTTTATGCCCCCTGCGTTTGTATACAGCAGTGGGAATCCTTTCTTTGTCACTACATTAAGTTGTCGCCCTAGGGGAAGGGTCTAAGGGGAGGCGTTGGCGTTGGCGTTGGCGCGGAGCGCGAGAAAATTTCGGTCCAAAATGCCTCCCAGATAGAAGGAAATGGCACTTCTCAAACCAATTTACTGCATATAAATAGGGGAAACACTAGCAATATTGTATAAAAAGACATAAAAAATACCAAATATTTGCTCAAAGGGGGCGGCTGAAATACACGGGATCTCCGGAATTACTTCAAGATGTTACTTTAATCATGTCCCAAAATAGCTGAAATAACTCTCTGCAGCTTTGATCATTGTCAGAGATCATGGACCCCTACCACGCCCGTTGCTAGGGTCGTATCATTTTGGGTGTGAAGGCCCCCAGTCTGGACTGGCTGCAGTTTTTCCAACAGAGTAGCGGTGTGTAAATTGCACTTTGTTATGCGCACTGTGTGTTTGTATACAGATGTGGTGATCCTTCCTTTGTCACTACATAAAGATTTCGGAGGGGTGTAAGGGGAGGGGTATCCCCCTCTTCTTTGAGAAATTTTCGAAAATTTAAGGTAGCTAAGATGCAAAATGGTACAATCTTTGGTTTATTTTTGGAGCTGATTAAATACGTTTTCAACAACCTTCCTGAAGCCCCCCCCCCCCCCGCTACTTTTTTTGGCAGTTTTTTCCGCAAAAGTACCCACGCCGAGTCAACAGAAACTTTCTTGGACTATTATGAAAATTTCCCTTCCTTCATTGTGTATTATAAAAGGGCATCTAAGGCTGACAAATGCCTGTATAGGACCTCCTGGAAGCTCTAGAGCAATTATATTAATGGGGCAATGACGTAATGCTTATTACTTGACTTCCAAATGGTATATAGATTACGACGCTATACGCACTTTACATCTATCGTATTTTTACTACTTTTGAACGAAAATCCAGACGAACAGCTTGCAGCAACGGAGAATCGGCAGGAGGGAGAGAGTAGGCGCAATAAGGTGATGTTAGACCTCCCTGATAGGTGTAGTAAAAGGTGTGAAAGACTAACACGCGAGTTTAAGCGTTTTCTTCATAAGTGTATTAGCAGTCACCATCCATACCGATAATGGCTTCGAGCGAAGCGCCAGGTAAAATTTAAAAAAAAAATGTATATCGGCAACAACGTGCTTTAAAGTTTCAACCTTCCACATCATGCTTACAAATTAGATTGAAGGATCCAATATTGATGCGGGGCTCCTATACAGAATCTGCAACGAGAAACTTTCAACAAACCTACATGCCACTCAAAAAGCCAGTCAAATAGAACCATGACACTACTCTTTACGAAGTGTGGGGGGACATTTGATATTGTGTCCCCCACCCATTGAAATGATTCCACCCCCCCGAGGATTGACGCCCATAACGATACGCAACAAGCCTCCGCAATTTTAAAGAAAGCATTCTTAACAAAGAATGCACTAGATATTTTAAACCTATTCCAATACATTTGTACACAGAGCATATGTTAAGCGCGATGATCTTAACGTCCAATAGACCTTAAGCATATAATGTCACAAAGGAGAAAGTGCTCCCTCGTTTGAACGAAGATGGATGTTAGATGTTAGATAAAGTTTTACGGCTCAGTTCCTAACCAATTGGTTCTAGTCGGGCAGGCAAGCGCAATTTTTTTCCCAGGAGGTTTTGGGCAAATTAAGCCAATGGACCAATCAGCTTCTTGGAAATAGGCCACACCCCTAGTTCCAAAATGACAGCTTTCCGACCTTTTTTTTGTAATTCTGACACCGGATTATGAAAGATTATGAATAGGCCAAATAACCCTTGGCCACGTAACCCTAACCTTAAATATAACCCTAACCATGATTCTAAAACAAATTTCAAAAATTTTGAAAATCAAATTTGCCCATAGCCTCGTGGGAAAAAAATTAGGCGGCCAGTAACGGCCTTTTTCCAGGTTAACACAAATAAATGTAGACAGCTGATTTGTCTACCAATCGTATACGCGCGTAAGTCTACTACACGTGCGGCGAAATCTACGCCGTGAGTGCACGTGTGCCCCATTGTTTTCGCCCAAGATGATTTGGGTTCGGGTTCAATATTATATAGAGATTCTTAATTGATTTAATTGAATTGATACGTACAGTATAAATAGATGACGATAACAAGTACTCGAGGAAATTAACTGTGCATTGAATATTATTATAATTTGTTTCACAAGGCTTTCGAAATGAAGAGAATCAGTTCTTTTCAAAACAAATCATTATAAACTGAAAAAATAAATTTACGGAGAGCACGATAAAACATTAACGATTTAGGCTAATATTATATTTAGAGAATTGGAACGCTGTTACATGACCCTTCTGTTCTTATGCTCTTACATTGTCCTGATGTCCTTATGGCGACATGCGGAGCATCCGCTATTTTGACCTTCTTTGTTTTTCATCTAGTTCAAAAGATCACCCTCCTGAAAGAGTTAAAGACAAAATACAAAGATCAATATGACGCAGTACAACCAATACCGTATATCAGAGATAGACTCTACTGTGTAGACAGAGTCTTTGTGGAAGGTGGATTTGAAAAACTGATTTCTCAAGGAAGAATAGAAGGATACGGAAATTGGGAAAAATTAAATTCATACCACGAAGTAATGAATTTAAGGTCATCTTCAACACGCACTATTATTGAAGGCGATCCTGGATATGGCAAATCTACATTAACTCTGCAGCTGGCATACGATTGGTGTAACCGAACAACGGAATCTCCTTTAGCTAATGTTGGAATCTTTATTCTCCTACGGCTGAGACAATTGGGTGGTGTACAGTCTGTTTTTAAGGCCATCAAACAGTTTATACTTCCAAGAGATTCCACACTTGAGGAAACAGACATAGCAACTGTGATGTATGAAAGCAAGTCAACCGTGATTATTTTAGATGGATATGACGAGTACCCAGAGGAAGAAACAAGCAAACTAACTGATATTATCAGCATTATTAGGAGAGAAATGTTCCAGGATAATCTCGTAATTTTAACCACAAGATCTTCTCTTCTACCCAAATCGTTTCCACCAAATACTCAACGAATCAGGTTAACAGGATTTGACGAGAAGGCAAGAGCTGCTTATATTCGTAAAGCTATCGTCGGGGAGAACGACGAAGCAGCAAGAAAGATAAAACGTGGTTTACATAACAACCCAGTTCTTCAGGGCTTGTGCCAGGTCCCCTTGTTTTTTGTTATGTTCGCCCATATGACACACGAAAGTGAGACTTTTCTGAAATTCAATTCAGTCACCAGCTTCTTCCGATACATGATAAATTGCTTTCATAGTCACTTAACAAACAAACAAAAAGATCCTAACGTCAACCAATTTACTTTACTAGAAAATGATAATGATCATGATATTCTTGACGAAATTGCGTTTGAAGGATTAAGTGGAAAGAATCAAAAGATTGTTTGGGAAAAACGTGAGCTTACGGAACGTTTAGGTAGAAAGTTCTACAATCACTACAAAAGAATAGGCATCTTGGTAGAAGAAGAAGTTCTAGATTTAGCAGGAACACCAGGTAACATTCAGTACAAGGTAGAAGTAAGATTCTATCATAAACTTTTCTGTGAATGGTATGCTGCTCACTGCCTATCTCGGAAAGCTGTACAACCTGAAGTAAATTTGAATGAACTGTTGAAGCACATGAATCCCTTTGACCTGCAATATACATATCGGTTTGCTTGTGGACTTAACTCAGACGCAGGTGATAAAATTATCGAATACCTCAGAGGAATCAAGGATGGAGACAAGTTTGCTGTTCTTTGTATCTTAGAACAATCCGGTAAAATAGATCAAATCAAAGATACCATACGTGACATGTGTTCAAATTACAACGTCATAGACAATAACGATAGTCTACTGTTACAAGGATCGATCGTGCAACTTCTTGAGATTGGAGCAGGAAATCAGGTAAGATTGCCCTTTCCACTGAAGCCAGTGTATTTCTCAGGTTTGAACAATTTTTGCGCACTGTATGATTTCTTTTTACGAGTTCAAATATTACTTAAACTGTCTTCAGAAATATTTCTTTCTTTGCCTTTTGGGTTACACAATGAAACATATTTTCCTTTAAATATCTACATCGATTACCCCTCAAAGAAATTTGCAAAATTTCTGTAATTATTCTTTTCAGTAGTGTAACCACATTTTACAAAGTGCATGACTAAACTTCTGGAAACAGTTCATGATAGAAATGCTTCCACAACTCGATTCTATAGATTTAGAAATTTCATAGGGCACCCTGTCAGATGACTTCCGAGTTCGTCTTTGGGTAACGGAGTGGTTTATTCCAGTTGCCGAGCACAACTGTGCGTCACAAGTGTGTGCGCTTGTTTGTTTGTTTTTTCTTTTTTTCTTGGTATCCCTGCTTTCCCCCCAATTAGCACACCCTCTAAATGTAAAAGAGTGAATTTCACTCTTCGACGATTGCCTGCAGTGACCACTCTCTGTTTCAAGTGGAATTCCACTCTGCCCGGAGTGGTAATTCACTCATCTGAAGTGAATCACCACTCCCAGCGGAGTGAAATTTTCACTCGAAGAAAGAGTGGTCACTGTAGGCAATCGTCGAAGAGTGAAATTCACTCTTTTACATTTAGAGAGTAGGCTTGCTCTCAAAATTGCCTGCCTAGCCTACGAGATCAGTTGTGCGCCTGACTGAAGGGCCTTTAGGCAAACCAGTTGACTAGCCGACTATTCATTCATTTACTTCTTTGCTACAGTTCTGAAGAAGCCACAGCCTTTCCTTACGATAGCCTGAATAACTCTCATATTATCTGATGGCATAATTGTTGACATTGTAGTAAAAAGAAATCTTTACAGTACGTTACGAACTATATGTAATGATAAAAATACAACCAAAATATCATCAGAATGTAATAAAGCCCAATACAATGAAGACGTCTACATTCAAAAATAATGATCCGACGATAAGTGACATCGAAAGTGGGTGAAAGTGTATCACAGACATCGTCAACATTATTACGTTCTCTCTCTCTCTCACTCTCTCTCTCTCTCTCTCTCTCTCTCTCTCTCTCTCTCTCTCTCTCTCTCTCTCTCTCTCTCTCTCTCTTTCCTTACTGACCACAGATGCCAATTTCATTTGTTTGGTTGAAGAATTGTTTTAACTCTGTTGATGCATCCACCGGAAGTATTCTCCTGAAATCTGAACTTTTATTTCCAGTACTGGCAACTGTTGAGGAACTTGCAATAGGAGAGAAAGGAAGAAATGTTGGAAACAACGAAGTCTTTAACATTCTAGATTACGCATTGATGTGTACTAATTTGAAGACACTGAGGTGAGATCGACAGATGGAATAGCAAAATCTATCTGAATAAAATTTTGTAATGCAACATAACATAATAGCATGACTTCAAGTTATAAATTGTAAATAAAATTGTTTGAAGTATTAATTTTCATGAAGACTAGCAAAAATGACAACCTTATAAGGTACATATTAACCATGACGAAAGAACCTTTAGGATATGCTTATACAGTAATACGCCGAATGCCTCGTAAGTCAGGTTCATGAATGATTTCTCCATGGAGCTTATTATTTAAGGAATAAATCGCATTTGGTGGACTATGATTGGTAAATAAACCGTCGAGACTCCAAATTTGGCAAAATAACGAACGAGGCCAAGCCGAGTCCGTTATTTTGCAAATTTGGAGTCGAGACGGCTTATGAGACGATAAAACATTAGAGGATTTGTTCTCTTGAAGGAAGGACAAAATTACCTGCATCTGGTTGAAGCATTATATTCCCCAGATGCCACATATTTGCGGTTAACACACTTGAGGTGGACATCAAGCCGCTTGAAGCATTATGAAGTAATTTGTGCAGTTACACGAAATTATTCACTGAAACTGAACTCCATAAATTGACATTAAAACAAATTTTGAAACAGAAAAATTGGTTCAGATGTGGTAGAATTATCGAAAAATTTTTAGCATGCGAACTGCTACAGAACGATAGACAGCTCCAACCAAGCGTGGAAATCTAATAGCTTGTGGTTAAATGACGTCAAAAATCGGCCATCTCATTCCTTGGTCGGCCAGTTTGTTGCGCCGGTCTTCATAGGGAGAGATTTTCTCATGAGTCTGACGAACGTGGTTTATTCGTATTCTACCACCGAAAATGTGTGAAAAACTTCATTTTAATCAGTGTTTTCGTCTACTAACGGCATGTTGTGGAATAACAGGTCCGTGTTCAACCAATCAGCATGCAGGATTCTCAATAACGGATGGCTAGAGGTGGTAGAATCCAGAATACAAGTTTAACAGCATTAAACTTTGCGCATAAAATATTTTGGAACTCCCTTTTTTAATTAGGAAGTTATTCATTGGTTATTATGTTTAGTATTGACTTGTTCTATTTTGTCACTTACACCGTCAGTGACTTTTATGATACTTATATTGTCCATTGAAGCTTACTTTTAATGCTAAATAAGATCTTAAATTCCCAAAAAAGGGGTTTTGGAATAGATTTTAGTTCCAAAAAAGGATGATTTTGTTAACGACTTAGCCTTGAAAGATTGAAAGAATTGTACCCCAAAATGGTAACATTGGAACATCTTTTTTGTTAAGGGTGTAAAATATTACTGTTGGTAATAAAAGCAATATCGATTCAGGAAAGCTCGTTATCCGTACGTTAGTGGCTTACCGACATGTTAGACAGCGCGAAATAATTCCTTTCCGTTTATGGCATCCAAACCGACCGGATAACGTTCTCTTTATGCATTACACAGAGTCTACGTATTGCTTCCAAATAGGCTTGGTATGTTAAGCTTACTTTTAAGTTGTAATGATAAGAACATTTTTGCTAGCTGAATCCTGAAGTACCGTAATATTCTGTTACTTGATTTGACTTGATTTGATTAATTTATGTCTCCAATTGATTTAAATTACACGAAAAATTTCCAAATGAAGATGAACAAGCCAAAAATCTACATCAAAATAACAAAGAACATAAAACAACGAAATCTGAAATACCAGCTAAGCATAACTATTAAGCAAATGAAGAAAAAGGACCAGAAAAAGCAATATTTTCAAGTCTGGCCCTGGCCCTTAAGTAGGGAAACATCACAGAAAACAAACATAGAAAAATATATAACGAAAAGCCGATGCAAAAGCGGGTTATATATATATGTATATGTATATGTATATATTTATATTTATATATGTATATATATATATATATATATATATAAAATGAGAACGAATGCAATAAAGAGCATAACTGGTTGATTGTTGGAGTACAAAACTTAAATTTACTTCGAAATTTTCGGTTCCCCTGGAACCTTCCTCAGCGAAATCTTACAACAAAGTGAGTAACTTAATCAAGAAAATTACAAGCAACAGACAATGTGCTGGAAGTTAGATAAACCAGCATAATAGGATTAAAGCGTTTGGTGAAAGGTATACTGATTAAGAAGACCGAGGTCTTTGTTAAGTCCAGTGAGGTGTGATTGAAGCCTCATTATCCAAATTAGTTCCGTACGTTTACGGTTTTCTGTGCAAACAAAGTCGCTAGCTATTAGAGTTACTTTAAGATTATCAAGGGCATGACCGGGGAGATTGAAGTGTTCAGCTACTGGGAATCCAATAGCGTTGTCTCTAATAGACTTTTTGTGGTTATTAAACCTAAGGCGGAAGGAAGTCCCGGTTTCTCCAACATAGAGTCCGTGTTTGCACAGATTACAATGAAATATGTAAACAACATTACAAGAATCGCAATTAAGGTTGGGGGGTTTTAACGGAAATTTTATGTTAGGGATGGTGACCCGATCTCCAGTGTTGATATGTCTGCAGATTTGGCAGCGTTGTTTGTTGCAACAAGTATTACCCCTAGTGGTCTCATCAGAGGTCGGTAATTGGGATGGAGCGATAAGTCTCCTAAGATTAGGGGGCTGGCGTAGCGCAAGGAGAGGGGATCAGCAAATAGGTCAGAGAGGGTAGGGTCGTCTTTGAGGGATGCAAAGGATTGTTTTAAGGTACGTGCAAGACTGGGGATAAGGGGGTGGAATTCAAATACAAGGGGTATACGTTTGTTGGGAGTCTTGATTTTATAAGTCAGAAGGTCATGGCGATTGATTAGAGCGGCTTTGCGTATACCCTGTTTAATGATACGGATAGGGTAGCCGCACGAAAGAAAGTATCCGGTAAGGGAGGAGATGGAACGGTCATAGTCAACCGGGTCTGAGCAAATACGTTTGGTACGAAGGCATTGGCTGTAAACAATCGACTTTTTGAGATTGGCAGGGTGGGCACTGTCGAAATGTAGTAAAAGATGCTTGTCAGTGGGTTTGCAATAGAGGGAAGTTGCAATGGCGCCAGCCTTCATTGTCATCAGTATGTCAAGGAACGCGATTCGAGTACTGGAAACCTCGAAAGTGAATTTAATGCTCTCATGGAAAGAATTGACATGAGTTTTGAAGCTTTCGAGGGAATCTTTGCCGTGGGTCCAAATGAAAAAAATGTCGTCAATGTAGCGATAATAGTGTAATGGTTTCAAAGGAAAACTAGATAACATTAAAACTTCAAGTTTATGCATGAAAATATTTGCATAACAGGGTGCCATCTTTGTGCCCATGGCGGTCCCTTTAATTTGGTGGAAAAAGTTACCATTAAAAGTAAAGAAGTTGTTCTTAAGGATAAATACAATCAGTTTAGATATATCACAAGAAAGCGTTTGATCTGAGGTATGGTCATAAATAAATTCCTTACAAGCACGGACGCCCTCCTCATGCGGAATATTGGTGCACAGTGACGTTACGTCCATGGTAACGAGGAGAGCTTCTGTGGGGAGGGTACCCATATTATTAATGATCCTAAGAAAGTGGGTGCTATCCTGCAAGTAGCTAGGAATTTTATGTAGTAAGGGGTTGAGAATACTATCAACATAACCCGAGAGACCTTCGGTAAGGGTCCCAATACCTGAAATAATGGGTCTACCCGGTACACTTATGGAATGAGTCTTGGCTAGTTGGCAAATGTCAGGGACTGACAAACTGTTGAAATCGGGGAGGGGGTCACTAGAATTAACATGACAAGACAAATAGTTTTGAAGCACCTTAGAAAGTTTATGAACTTTGGGCAAGGTGTAAAAATATCCTAATTTGGGTTGGGAGGGGATGAGCTCTCTTACCATGCCAGAAATGTGTGGTGAAAGTCCATCCAAAAGATCCTTAGAAATTGAATTAAATGTGCTGACCGGGTCAAAATTAATCTGAACATAAAACTTAGTGTCCAATAACTGCTTTTCTGCTTCGTCAATATAGTCCTTGGTATTAAGGATGGTGACGGCACCTCCTTTGTCTGCTGGGCGGATGACAATAGATTTGTTCCTGCGTAGTTGTTTAATAGCAGCAAATTCCCCTTTGGAAAGATTGGTGTGAACGTCGTCAGTAGCATGGCTTCGTAAGAAATCGTCAATATATCGTCAATATATATATATATATATATATATATGTATATATATATTTATATATATATGTATATGTATATATTTATATATATATATATATATATATATACACATATATATATATATATATATATATATATATAGATATATATATATAGATATATATATATATATATATATATATATATATATATATATATATATATATATATAGCAGGTCGAAATATGGTAGATCGAACTGTGAATATGTAGGTCGGAAGTTGTGAAAACTGTTTCGATCATAAAAGTGAAATCAATCCACAGAACTGGCGTAGCCTTTATGAACAAGGGGAAAGAATATATATATATATATATATATATATATATATATATATATATATATATATATATATATATATATATATATTATATATATATATATATATATATAAACTTGCCTATGACAATAGATGAATTATGGCAGCATTTCAATCAAGTAATTTTTAAATTTTCTTTTGAATGATGCTAAGGACAAGGATCGCATATATTTAAATGGAGGGAATTCCATAATTCGACAGCTGCACAACGAGCGTGGGAATGCTTAACACAGGCTCTAGACAAAGGGGGGATGCAACTTATTTCTTGCCCGAGTATAATAGGAATGAAAGTCAGAATTAAAGTTGAAATAAGTTGCAAAAACATTTGGAAGGAGACCATGATAGTAACAATACATAAATATGCCTAACTGGTAAGTATAAGGTCATCAATTGAGAGAATATGTAGCCCCTTAAAAATTGCTGTTGTGTGGGCCCGATACGACAAGTTACATATATTCCTTACTGCTCGCTTTTGAAGCTTGTGCAAGTTACTGAGCGAAGTTATATGAGTATTTCCCTAAGTAACAAGGTTATAAGTTAGATGAGGAAGAACGAGGGAATTGTAAAGGATGAGGAGTGCATTTCTGGGTAAGAAGTGTTTTAGTCGATTAAGGACTCCACTCGCTCTTGCTACTTTGTTACCTGCAAAGGAAACACGATTTTTCCAATCTAATTTGTAGTCTATATAACAAGCCGTTCAACAAGGCTTACTTATATATCTTTCGACAGGTTTTGCCATTGCATGCTGCCACAAGCAATCAAAGCTAAATCACTTTCCTCCCTCCAGTCAAGAAACGTTCAAGGTAAAGTCAGTTTCACTCTGTGAGGTAATGTATATAGACTCCTACAGCTCAAGTTAAAATATCGCGCGGTTTCAATCTTTCCAGGGCTGTCGCAGCCTGAGCTCTACTCTGATACAATTTTTAGTGCCAGATATTTTTCAAAGGATTATTTTCACCAGTGCAGGAGAACTACTTAAATCAACCTTTAAAAATGCAGAAATCTATGAGATAGCAAGATCTACCCCCTCCTATCACAGTAACCTCCTCGACGGTCAGGAGATTTCTATACGCCAGATATTGCTTGATGTAACTGCATTACAAAGCTGACGGTGTGGTCTAACTGTCTCTCATCAGCACTGTTTGTAAATTCAGCTAGGTAAAAGGACACAATGGAACAGCAGAAACGTAGAGCTGAGCTAGTTTTCATCGAGTCGAAATAACACTTTACATAAATTTCATTTAGGAAGGAATTTGAAACTGCAGCTTTATTTTTCTTGGCAACCCAGTTATTAAAGACGCGGCTTCAAAATGATATAAAAATGCTTATTACAAACATTGTCACATGATTAATGGGCAACGGGGTGAAATTGCTTTGCAACTAATTCTGGAATCATAATTTGTTCTGTAAGTTATTTTCTCATACCACCTCCAGGTTGTCTCTCGTAGGTTGACACAAAACATCTCAACCAAAAACGAAAAAAAAAAAAGAACAAAAACAACAAAAATAACCCTTTTTCTTTGCTACATTTCAAACTCTATTATTGCGCGCACATCTTTGTTAGACCAATTACGTTTAACCCTTTACCGTTTTCTGTTTCACCTTTCAGTTTTGTGGATAACTGATGACGATGAATATTGCCTTAATCTTCGTTCTGGAAAATGGGAGGTTTGTAATTTTCATAGCAGGGTGTGTTTGAAACTAAACGGGGATTGCTTTAACGGTTATTAAATGTTTCACAGTCTTGAAAATAGGGATAATATTAATTGATTGGAGTATTCATAGTTCCATCTTTATTAGGTCGCCTATTTACGTAAGCTTCTCCTGAGAGGCAACATATTGCAATGTGTATGATTAAAACAGAAACCTTTGCATGCTTTTGTAATTAGTGTTAAAATCTTGAAAGGAGATGGCAATATATGGAATTTCTAGACAACCTAATCAAAGTCCCTGGAAAATATTCTTTACCATTAAGCAAATAGGACAAGTCTGAATCGAGGTCAATCCCGAAGCCTTGCAGCTATATTTATTTTTAGGTGATACTCTTTTACACCTTTTTCATAATAAGCTTGTTTAGAATTCATAACAGAAAATTGCTCTTTAAGCAAAGTAATCAAGGTTGGTAAAATTGATTGGAATCTGAATGAAAAAATAAAAGGTTGTAATGATACAAAGAAACTCATTTTGTCCACACCCAGCATGAATTTGTTTTGCTTTCTGAAGATATTATTTCGATCTTACTGTCTCATAGTAAGATCGATAGTCATACCAATATGAATTTCACTACTACGAAGATCTGACACCACGTGTTTGCTTTAAACGTACTAGCTGGTCTTCTGAAGCATTTGTAAGTTTTTTTTAACTATCCCACACAATAAGCAGGTGTGTACGGGCATCTGTTAAAGGGGTATAGGTTGTTTTAGCCCAGAAAAAAAAACTGTACTAATTGAGCAAATGACCCACAGTTTCGTAAAGACTTGCCCGATACAGGTTTTTCGCAAACGTGGAAGCGGGGTGGGGGTTTTGGTTGTCGTCTCCAAGCCTGTATCCCAAACCTTGATGTGTGCACCTATGACAATAAGCAATTGGTGGAATAACTTAATTTCTTCTTCACCGTCTTCTTGTTGCCGAAGTTGTTTTGTACTTTCATCACATACGCTTGTCTTCCGAGGCATTGTGTTGAAATGCTCTTACAAATAATTTCTTCTTTATTACTTTTAAATTATTAATCTTTATCAAATACAGAAAATTAACGGCGACGACCTTGACAAAATACAGGACGGTAATATTCAAGGTAGTACATAATTCTTAAATTTAAAATTGTAAGGTTTAATGCAGGCCAGAATTTCCATGTAGTGTATCTACTTTTTAAGATTAATCTGTTCTCCACTCATTCATTTTATACTCCATTATTATTTTTTTTTTTTATAAAATGTCATTCTGTCAAATGTCCTGGAGTCAATTAGTAGTCAGAACAGCTAACAGTTACATTAAGTGATCGTGATGTTTTAGTAGTGTATGTATTAATAGACTCATACCATAAGAATCATTTACGATGTTTTAGCGTGAGGAAATCTGTCCAATACTAATCCATACAGTAGACAGTGGCGTAGCCAGGATTTCTCTCACGGGGGCTATGCAGTATTTTGTGTGATTGCCGGCCTGGGGGACGGGTCTAAGGATGGGGGTGTCCCCCCTTTGAAAATGTTTGAAAAATTAGGTGTTCTTACATGCAACCTGGTGTACACATAATATTATGCTACCTTTTGAAGAAAGATTTGTGTTAAAAATTGACGTACTTTTAGGAACTAAAACAAAACAGTCGGCATCAGTGAGGAGGGACCATGGCCCAATGGGTTGTCCCCCTCCCCTTTGAAAATTTTTGAAAAATTAGGTGTCCTTAATTGCAATCTGGTTGTACACATATGCTATCTTTTGAAGTAAATTTTGTGTTAAAAATTTTTCGTATGTTTAGGAACTAAAAAACATCGGCATCAGTAAGGGGGGACAATGACCCAATGGTACCCCTAAATACGCCACTGGCAGTAGGCAACTAATCTTTCAGGCAAACTGTCTGATGATGCAGTATAGGTCAGTTTCAAGTCAGATTACAAGGTAATTATCTCATTTGATAAAAATTTAGACCAAGGGTGGGGAACTCTTTTCCAACGAAGAGAAATTTTGATAGTCATAACTCCAAAAGATGGTCAGCGGTGCCGGAGATACCAACTGAAGGGCAAGCGACATTTATCCCGCACAGGGTTTTGGGCTAATCGCCCTATGATTGGCCCTTTGAGTCCAACGGAAACACCCCGAAAGCTCTGGCAAATTTTTGTGGAGATGGTGGGGATTATAACGAAACATTGCACTATCTTTAAATGACATAAAGATGACTACACAGACCACAAATATCACAACTTGACCACTTCTACAAATATAGCTCCAACTATCGGTGGGTCAATGTGATGATGTGTGAAAAATAATTAGTAAGCAAATATGAAAAGTCCTCTCAAATCGCGTTGAAATAATGGTTTTGAAGGAGAGTCGAAGAATTGATGAAATAATGGGAAGGACGAGGGGCGTTGACCTCTAGAATCCACCGTAAATAACACATTACATGCCTACCAATATATCTCGTGCCTCCGTGGTACGCATAAACAAAGGTAAAGTTCATCAACTGCAGGTTTATGCGTTACGACACGTTGTACAACCCGTGCTAAATTGTGCATACTTTTGGTGCAATAACAAATTAATAGTGATATGACACAGCGTAATTTCTAAAATGTCCGAAAAATGGTAAGCAGGAAAAAATGTGGGTAAAACATTTACAAATAACTGAGTTCCATGTTTTTGGAAATAATACATTAATAAATTTCCTTGAGGGCCGGAGGAAATGGTCTTTACCTGCCGGAAGTTCCTCACTCCCGATTTAGACTTTCAAATTCTGTTTCGTGAAATGGTACGGTGCTCACTTGTGCGCATCGGTATTTTAAAATGTAAGCATTTCTGTGCAAAATGAATTAAAAAATTTCGCAATTTTTCTAGTCGTTAACATTTAACACGTGTAAAGTCTTGTTTTCTCCTTTTCATTACAGCAAAAAAGAATCTTTTAATATCCTTGACGAGACAATTTTACGAGAAGCTAACAAGTACCATTAAGCCTGTTCCTACCGACCAACAAAATGTTTATCCTGTCAATGAGGTTTTCGTAGACGGTGGTATTGAAGGATTGACTTACACAGACGATAACGGTGGAGGAGAATGGGAAGAAATTGCTTCATACCAAATAATTTTTAGTGACAGCCGTTTTGTTGCAAAACGACGTTTAATAGAGGGTAAAGCAGGCTTCGGAAAGTCAACCCTTGCTCTAAAGATGGCCAGTGATTGGTGCAGTAGCAACATTAAACCGCCACTGTCAAATATTGAATTGTTTTTGCTCATCCGCCTAAGACAAGAGGGGCTTTCAAAACATATTTATGCACATCTGAATCATGATGCGTTACCAAATGACTCTCCATTAAGTGGGCATGACATAAAACAGGTATTAAGAAACTGTACTTCTGTCTTAATAGTGTTAGATGATGTTAACTTCTGTTTAGATCAGTCTAATGATACAAAATGTGATATCGCAGAAATTGTTCAAGGGAAAATGTTCAGTAAACTTGATGTGATTATGATGAGCACGAGTGTGCCAAAGGAATGTTCACGAGAAACAAAACACCTGCGCTTGACTGGCTTCCACGACAAAAGGCGAGTTGAATACATTCAAAAGGTTTTTGGTGATGATAACACACTTACTGCTGATGAAGTAAAACTTACACTTCGTGAAAACTCCATGATGAATTATTTCTGTAAGATTCCCTTCTTTTTTGTATTGCTTGCGCACAAGATTCATGAGACTAAACAATTGGAAACATTTAGCGAAGAGTCAGATTTGTCAAAATGTATCTTGGGTTGTTTCCACTGTCATTTTGTATTACAAATGGGTGATAACAACACCCTGGATTTCTCGACACTGAAAAAAATTAATCAGGCGTTTGGAAAATTTGCTTTTGAAGGTCTGTGTAGTAGCAATCATGGACTTAAGTGGAGTAAAGATGACATGATCGATAGCATTGGTCAACTTTATTATGATTATTACGTACAGATGGGTATATTAGTTGAACATGAAATTTGTGACGATTTTGAAGGGGATTCTAAAGTTAGGAAGACAATTTCTCAAGTGATGATACAGTTTTACGATAACGAATTCGTATACTGGTACGCAGCGTATTACATAGCAAAAGGTAACGTAGACTGGTTTTCTGCGAGTGTAAAGAGTGCTGTGGAAAGTTCGTCATATCTCAAAACTCTACATCAATCTGCTGAGAACCGTATCGAATTTGCGATGCTTTGGATCAATGACCAAGGACCTTACGTAAGTGGTGTGCTTGATGTTGTCAAGAAGCTTTGTTCAAGTGAGGTAGAATTCAACAATAAGCAAAAGGAAGTATTCAAACGTTCTATGCTTCGTATCCTGGAAATTGCATCAGATAACAAGGTAAGGTCTAATTTTAAAATTACGACAAATTAAGGCACTGTAAAATAATTTAAAACACGGCGTTAGTTTTAGCGCATTAGAAAAATTGTTAAGTCAATGTGAAGGGCAACTGAAAATAAAACGTGTATATACAATTACCATTCAGAGATTCCTTAGGTTCGGAATAAGTTTGATCAATTCCTAAGATATTCCGTTAGTTCGTAAAGTGCACATACTAATAGTAATGTGCACAGGAGTAAGGGGCATTCTGTCTGGCGGTGGGTAGACCACTTTTGCCCGAACAACCTGCATTACCAGGTAATATTGAGAACACTTGCCCAACAAATATCTTCTGCCGGAACGGGGAGAGAGTGGGGAGAGGAGGATTGGCCGCAGCTACCGAGCTTCTGCCCATGTGCCAACGACTATTAGGGGCGGATCTAGGATGTTTTCGTTGGGGGGGGGGGGCGCGCTGACGGTCGATCATCTGCCCGAACGAATTTCTAAGCGGAGCGCCACCATCGGTTGGCGCGGAGCGTACAGAAAATTTTGAAAAATCGCGACCCTCATAGCGGGGGAGCCGAACGTGTGACAGTTAATTTCTCATTTTCCCTTAATGATGTGTTAGAAGCCTGGTGTGGCGTCGTTCAACAACCAACTCAGATTTCTGGTGATGAAATTAATTTTTTGGAATCATTTCCCAATATTTTCCCTGTTAGATAATAAATACCGTTTTTTTTTTTTTTAATGATTCCAGGTTTGACAAGGGGGGTTTTTTTTTTGTTTTGTTTTGGTGGGGTGAACACTTTTTTTGGGGTTCCAAAGTGGAAAACCTCTTTTTCCTTAAATGCCTTTCAGGGCGTAAAAATTTTTTCCCTTGTCGCCCCCTATACCCTTTTTTTACTTTTTATAATTTGGGGTTTTTAAATTAGAGCATTCATCCCGTCCCAACGTTAGCAGGCCAAGGTGGGCTTGGTTAAGATCCCCGATGTGCAGAATTCAATTTCGAATCATAAATCCCTCCTTTTTTTTATGATTAAAATTTTACCAAGGGGGGAAACTTTTCACTGTTTCCCAAAAGACCCGTCAAAAATATGTGACTTATGTGGGATGTAATTATGTAAAGAAAACCTTACCAGCTTAATTGCCAAGTGGAATACATGTTTTACATTTTTTTGGAATAGATGAATTGATTGGCCATGATATTGTTTTTTTTAATTTACCTTGGAAGAAGTGTAATCAGGGACGAAATTACAAATACTTTTCCCCCAGTTTTAAATTTATATCCATCGAATTCTTTTTCCTTACAAATAAGCGACTATTTTTATATGAAAAAAGTCGAAAGCCACATTTCGTTTTCTTTTTTGTGATGTTTTTAGAAGAGGAGTCCACTACGAACACCTTTGAAATTTGTTGGGGGCATGTAACGTTTTTGTTTAACTGTCAAAATTTTTTTATACTGTGAGGTGGAGTCAAAAGATTTTGCTTAACAAAACAGTTCTTTTTTTTTTTTTTTTCTACAAGAAGATATAATTTGTTTTTGGGCCTAATCGTAAATTCTGAAAATGCGCCCATTTTTCTTAAAAGTTTTTTGGTTTTCTTTCACAACTCAGTTAAGATTTTTTCCATCTTGTTTTTTAATTGTTAAAAAGGGCAAAAAAGTTTAGAAACCCTATATTATTTAATAGTTTTTTTTTTTTTTTCTTTTTTACAAAATGAAAAATTTTGCTTTTTTTGTACAGGTGGGGAACGTTTTTAATTTTTTATTTGTTTTTTTTAAAGAATGAATGGGAGTAAGATTTCTAAAGTGAGGTTTTTTTTCCTCTGATTTTACGAAAAAACTTTTTGGCCGCTCCAATGTTTTTCTTGAAAAAATGGTTCTTTTTTGGGCAATAAGAAATTATTAATATCAACAGATTTTATGGGCCAAGTAATTTTTATGCCACGCAATTTGTTTTAAACCGCAGTATTGTCAAAATACATTACTTGTAAATAAATTGATAAAGATTTTATTGAATATTTTGGTTATAGCTAGCAAGTGAATTTGTTTGAGAGAATTTTATAAAAAAAAAATCTCTTTTTTTTTGTATCCTTTTGTTGAACTTACTTGGCTTAAGAGTGGGAAATTTCCTTTAAGTAATGCAATATTTTTTTTTCCTTATTACTCCAATTCTTTTTTCCAAGAGAGCATTGTCCCCCCCTTACATTTTATCATTTCCTAACCGTTTTTATACTTTTTGGAAAGGTATTGTCCTGGCTTTACCTTTTTTTTGTGTTTTTTATATAAGTGGTTTATGCCAAGTGTACTTAAAACCGTTAAACTTTTCATGACGAAAAATTTTTTGATTTTTAAAAGAACATAAAAGATGAAAAAACAAAAAAGAAAATATATAAAATAATAAATAATAATAATAATAATATACATTAAATAATAATAATAATAATAATAACTTCAGAATAATAAGAATAATAAAAATTAATTAATATAATAATAATAATAAGAATAATAAGAATTAATTTAATATAATAATAAATCATAATAATAAGATAATAATAAAATAATAATATATATAAATACTAAATAATATAATAATAACTAATAATATAATATAAATAATAATAATAATAATAATAATACTAATAATAAATTAATAATAAATAATAATGAAATAATAATAAAATAATAATAATTAATAATAAATAATAATAATAATAATATATTATAATAATAATAATAAATATTAATCATAATAAATAATTAATAATAATTAATAATAATAATAAAGTTAAATAAATAATAAAATAATAATATATAAATTAATAATAATAATAATAATAAATAATATATAATATACTAATAAATATTATAATCATATATAAATAATATATTTAAATAATATAAAATGAATAATAATAAATATAATATGAATAAATTATTAATAATAATTTAGCGGTGGAATTTACCCTACTTTAAGGGGCGACAGTTTTTTTTGTTACATTGACTTTGTGGTTTAGCAAAAAAATTTGAATTTTTCTAAAACCAACCCTAACCCCTCTAACCCTAACCCCCTCAACCCCTAACCAAAATATTTTTTTTTTTTTTTTGTGAGAGATACATTTCTAGAGGCAGGAAAACGAACAATTTAAATCCTATTTTTCCGACCAATTAAATTATTTTTCTTTCTATCTAGTACCTGAAATACAATTTAAGCGAGACACCATAAACTGTCGCCCCTTTATGTCACAAGTGTCCGCCCTTTTGGTTGGGTGAAATTAGCCATTAAAAAAACTTGTCCCCGCCCTAAGACGGTGGAATCCAATGCGGATACTAATATAATAATAATAATTAATAAGTAATAATAAATAATAATCATAATATATAATGTAATTAATAATAATAATAATAATAATAATAAATAGAATGAAATAATGAATAATATAATAATAATATATAATAATAACTAATATTAATTAATAATAATAATAATAATAATAATAAATAATAATAATAATAAATAATATAATAATAAGAATAAAAATAATAATAAATAATAATAATAATAATAATAATAATACATAATAATAATTAAAAATAATATAAGAATAGATAAATAGATAATAATATAATAATATAATAATACTATAAATAATAATATAAATAATGAATATAATAATACTATAATTAATATAAATAATTAATAATAATAATAATAATAATATAATAAATAATAATAGATATAATTAAATTAATAAGTAATAAAATAATAATATTACTAATAATTAATAATTAAATATAATAATCATAATAATTAATTAAGAAATTAATAAATAATAATATTAATAGAAAAATGGCCTGAAGTGGATGAAGTTGGCTACTTCCTGGGTGGGAACCTACCAGACGGGGGTATCGTAAACGCATGCACGGACATCCTGGCCGTGAAAAAAGAAACCCCAAGGCTACCCATTTCAGAAGGCAAAGGCTAGCCGAAACCAAACGACACCACTTTCAATTGACAAAGGGCAGGGGCTGCTGACACCAGTTTTTGAAGGTTGAAAATATTACAGAGGGCCAAAAAACCTGGGTCCGAAAATTTTAGAAACCTGCAAAGTTACAAGACCACGAAACCAGAAGGTCCCCAGCCACAAAATCAATTCACAAATCCAAAGGGAAGATCGCCAACCCCTGATGTTCCCCCCCCGCCGGCCCGATTCTAACCTCAAGAAAAGGTGAACACTTGCCCAGAAGAATAGCAAATGAAATGGCGCTTACAGTTGCAGTGGGATTAAGAAGATCACCGGTGTTTGAAGTATACAAAACCGAACCGCCCACCATCCTTTGTACCATAAATGTGAATGAGGCACAAAACACCCGGGCCGTCCCCCCAAGACATTTTTTCCCGACTAAAGACAAAAGACATCACGGAGACAAACCCCTGCTGGATTGTAGTGCCACCGCTTAGTGTGTTTTATAGCAAGCAAGCCCCCTGCAGAGTACAAGACGGCCATGAAAATCTTTTTCCCCGGCACGAAACCATCCACCGCCATGGAAAAAAGAGGTGTAGAGACAAAAATTTGCCCAAGTCCAGAAAGGACATCATCCAGGGCTGGAAGCTGCCAAAAACGGGAAACGATGGTGATCTCAGGTTACCTCAAACACAAAAGTTTACTTGCGGTAGAACCCAGCGAGGGCTTTTTATAACCACGGCAAACCGGAAGATGCAAGCAACGATTGACCGCATTTGGGCCCCCCATAGACTCCCCCCCCCAAGATAACCAATGCTTAGAAATGAGCGCAGTATCCGAATTAAATAAGATGTTCAGTCCGAACAACCTGGACGGTTTCTACCAAGAATTTTTTCGAGTCTTTATGGGCAGCAAGGCCCCCAACCACCAGTTACCAGCTAAAGAGTGGGAACCGAAAAAAAACAGTTTCGGGCCGTGGGAATATGGGGGATACAGAAACACCATTAACAAGGAGGCCTGGATTGGATTCAAAGATTTTCAATGCCCACCATGGATTTTTCCGGTCCGCCCCCCCAACCCGGCCCACTCAACCTACAACGAAGAAGACGTGCGGAGGCGAGTTAAAAAGGATGTTTCAAAACTGGAAGACACAACCCCGGGCCGGATCAGGTACAAGGGTTTTTTTTTTCCTGGCTTGGAAAAAGTTTTTGACTGGAGCCTAACAAACCCAAAGAAATTTGAACACCAACAATTTGCAAAGTTCTAATCGCGATTGAAACCAAAAAAGTTAACTACATGCCCCCTGAACAAAATGGGCCTATAGGGGCCCAACCGCCTTGATCCAGAAAGACCCACCCCAAGGGCGTTGGCACCAGCCCAACTACCAAGGCACCCCAAAAAATAACGTGCCTCCCAACAACCTGGAATCCTCAATGTCGGGCAATTCTGGCCAAGACCAAAGTGATTGCGGCACCCCTTTAAAACGCAACAACAACTCCTAGCGGAGGATCAAAAAGGGGCCGAGGCCCGGCAAGCAGGGAAGAACAAAGGAATCATTTTTTTATTTCCCTCGACAAGAACAGTAATGGAAGGATTCCGCAAAACCCGTCCCGAACCAAACCTGGCAGTGCATGGATAAGATTTATCCCAGAAGGCTTTATGACTCCGTACCCAAGAACAACTCGTGGATCCTAAAGAAGCAATTTGAAATGCACAAGATAAAGAACTGAGAGATATCTGGCGCCCTTTCATAGAGGGGTTCCCAATGGCAAAAACTGTGCTAACAATTCTAACAAGCAAGTGGTTTCCAACACCTTGGCTAGAATACCAATTCCACGTTGCGGGATCTTCCCAGGGAGATATTGCCAACCTTGTCCCCCCCCCCAAACCGGTTTTTGCCTGTTTCTGGTTGTAAGCCTCAACCCCCTTAAGCCACATACTGCGAAATGCACGGCGGAGGGTAACAAACTCAGATCCGGTTCCAATACAATTTCCACTCACCTCCCTATAACATGGACTGACCTGGAGTTTGGTAATGGGGAAAAATTTGAGAAAGGAAGTTTGAGACTCGATGATAAACACAACCCTCGCGATAAAATCTTCAGTGCGAATGACATCGGAATGAAAGTTTCGGGCCCTTGAAAAAGTGTGGGCGGTTGATAATACCGACGAGGCCAAGGTTAAACAGCTACAACAAGGGACTCCCTCCTTGAAACATCGGCGAGAATCCCAGGACGTGGAAAAAATGTTTGAGAAGGCCTACAAATACTTGGGCATCACGCAAAGGCCATTGGAAAATACCTCCAGAGAGAAAGTAAAGGCAAAATGCATCCAAGGCCCTAACAATGCAAGAGGACCAGAACCAGTCCCTAAAGACAAAGTTTTTTGAACGGGCCGAAACACAAGAATCAGGCCCTCAACAACATAAATGCCCATGCCCTTGTTTAACTAACTACACACCGCCGAGTAAATTGATTTTGGAACCAAGGACCGAGCTGACAGCATTAGAAACCGCAAGGACCCGAAGCCTCCATTAAATGCATGGAGCCACTTTTTCACCCAAGCAGCCAGATTTCCCCCCCCCACAAGACTCTAACCCTGTCCCCCCGTGACGCACGTGGGAACGTGTAATTTAAAAGAAGTAAGCAGGCCACGATTAAAAACTGGTGAGGATCTTGGGGCTTTAAAGGATACATCAGAGCAAAAAAGTGAAGTAAGAGCCCCTACTACAAGCAGCGTGGGCAGTCGGGATACCCCAAACAAGGAGGGGGTGAACAAAAGGTGAGTGGAAATGCCCAGGAATGGTCCACAGGAGTATGAAAGAAATGGAAAGAAAAAAAAACCATTACATGCCCCATAACCCCCCGTAAAAAGTTTTGAAGAGTTTGACAAACACAGAGATGGCATAACAAGTGGGGCTTTTATCCTGCCCAAGACATGACTGGAAAAAAACAGAGACGGAGGGCCAGCTGATCCACAGCCAAGCAACAAAAGAAAAAATCAGCCCTGAACACGAAAAAAACCACCAAGCACGAATAATGAAACCTTGTCAAATGAACAGTAAAAGTGCCCCGGATGGGGTTGCGGGTCAGAAAAGAATGAAACAGGGGGAGGAACCTCGTAGCTGGCCTGGGCCCAACAAATGGCAGGTTTAGAAATACCCTTCGTAGGCACAACAGGGTAGCGGCTGTCCCTACCAAAAACATGAAGATATGCCAAAGCACTAACGTCATCACCGATACCCTCCAAGAGCAACCATGGCTTTTCACAAACAACCATAGGGGGCAATAAACCTAGAAAAACCAAGTGAGGTTTTTAAGATCCTCTGGGATTTTTTTCGAAGTTAGAACAGATCGCATCATTTCCAGCAAGAATGCCTGACATCCCCTTTGTACTATAACAGGTCCAGGATAAAAAAAGTCAGCATAATTTGATTGTTTTGTCGGATCCCCACTAGACAAGAAAACCCTCAAAGAAAAGAAAAGAGAGAAGTTCACAAAATACCAAGACCTTGAAGCTTCCGAAATTCCAGAAGCCTTGTTGGGGATGGTTTCAAAAAGCAGAATTGGTACCGTGGTGGTGATAGGGGCCCACTAGGTTTGCAGTCCCCAGCACCAACTTGGAAAAGGCCACCCCCTACAACGAAATCAAACCCATGAAGGCACAACCATGAAAACAAATTGACAAAAAACAGGCCAATTCCCTCGGAAGCGCCCGCATAATTAAATAAGAAAGGTGCTTTGACCTCCCAGATGCCGGGGTCATTAAGAATCCCCGAGGTCCCCCAGCATTGTTAGATAACCACACTGAAAAAAAAGTTTTTGTGAAGAAAAAGTAAAGGAAATAATTAATAATAAACCTGGCCAACATCAATGGCGTCGTTGGAGAGGAGCCTGGCCCCTTCTTTCAGGGCTCTTCGTGAAAATTTATTTCCAACCAACGCTAACCCCCCTTGTTGATTTTTTTTCTCCCTGGTTTTTTTTGTGTAAGTATTCTACATCCATCTCCAATTTTGTACTCTGCTTTTTTTTTCGTGCCTGTGGGTAAATTGAAACGGAAGTAGGGGGGTCGTCCCCCCAAAAGGAAGTTTTTTTTTTTGGCAGACAACAAAGACCTGTGAGGTCCCCCATGGCCAACGCCCAGGCAAATTTTTGCCACAGGCTTCGAAGCCTCACCGTAAAGCATAACCACCACGTGTAACTTTTTTTTCCGTGGGAAATGTGAAAAAGGAAATGCCCCTACTATCTTTGAATGATGAAACGTTCCCCTTTTTTTCCTCTTCGGATGGAAAGCGAAGAAGAAAATCTTTCACAGAAGCTGGAAAAAACTAATTGACAAAAGCAATCAGTACTCTGGTTCCCTGCGGGAAATTAAAAACTCTTAAGAGAAAGCATTGCTAAAAGAGGAATGTAAAGTCTCATGTTCCAGAATATAGTAAGCTTTTTGAAAAAAAGGAAAAATTGGAAGAGGCTTGAAGGAAAAAAGGAGAAGAGTTTTTGGGGAGAAAAACCCTCCCAGTTTTTTTAGAAAAACAAAACAGGAACCAATTATGACCTATTAAACCAAGCAAGAAAGAACCGCTTTTTTCCCCCTTTCCAAGACGCAATAATAGTTCGCCTGGCAGGGTTTTTTTTTTTTTAACGGCTTACCTGAAAATGAAAGGATGTGGTGGTTTTCAAAATCGCCAAGTCAACCTTTTTTTGCCCCTGAGTAGTTGGACTGCAGGACCTTGTTAAATGATTGAACGGTCCCCACAGGGGACGGCCCGAAAATGTTAAAGTCCCCAATGGTAGGGAACAGAACCAAACAATCCTTATCAAGGTAATCGTTTCTACCACAGACAAGTTATTTTCTCCTCAGGAATGCAAGGAAAAAGCTGCAATGAATAAAGCCATTCTTTTTTTAACTGATGAACCCCGCTAACTCTGCGGCGTGATCTCAAAGAAAAGAAAAATGGAAACCCCCTCAAGTCACAAAAAGCATTGTTACTAGGCGGGGTACAAATCTGTCGGTTTTTTTTTCTCTGTAGGAGTGATGGCGTAAATGGGCGGTAAAACGGTCGAACCTTTATACAGTTTAAGGAGTGATTGCCCCTCCCCCTTTCTCAATGCCTGGACCTTTTTGTTTTTGGTAACAGTGAGCACCCCTGCTTGTACTTTTTTCTTCTGAGTTTGGATGTTTTTTTTATCCATTTTTTTTGTAACTCCAGGCACGGTAATTAAGCAAGAAGGATCTTTAGTTTTTTTGACATAATTTTTTAATGACGTGGGATCTGATTCTGTAGTTTTTTGTTTATTTAACTGCCGAGGAAGAACAACACCCGAAATTTTCCACATTCATAGGCCATGGAGGTTTTTTTTTGTTTTTTTTTTTTTTCGTAAACAAGACGGTACCGCTGGATTTCTTCAGGAAGAAATTAGGAGAATGGCGGACCGGCGCAACCTTAAAACCCAGTTTTACAGAATGATTTTTCTCTTTTCCTTTGTCCGGGAAAAACCCCATTTCCCCGGTTAAGGCCCAGTGGGGAGTTCGAGCCCTTGTGTCTGGGCACTTTTGCCAGCAAGGAAAGTATTGTGTTTTAACAATTTATAGAAAAATGGATTGCTTTTTCGTGGCCAAAAAATGTAACTCCTAGCGAAAAGTGTGGTTTTGTTTCTGAATTTTTTTTTGTTTTTTTCAACTTAAAGAAGTCAACAAATCAAAATCCACCCTTAAACGCCAACGTTTTTTTTTTTTTTTGGACTAGAACGGTAGCCCTTTTTTTACATTCTTTGTTTTAGTTTTTTTTCCATGATTTGTTTCAGAGTGTCCTGCATGTGGGGAATGCCGTTCCCCCCCCTTTTACTACCTATTGCACTTCACAGTTTCTTTTGTTTTAAAATGCCCTCCAAGACTGTGTTTTTAATGTTTGGCCTTGATTTCTTCTTGGCCCTTTGTTTCTTGGTTTTTACGACTGGAAGAATGTTCCAGTGGTCTTGGGGGTTTCCGTTTCCCCAGGACTTCACCAATACGGTCCCCAGTTTTTTGGTTTGACTTTTCCCCTTTTTTTTATTTTTTTTTTCCCTTCCTTTTTTTATTCTCCATCAATTTGGTTTTTTTTATGTCTTTGGTATTTTATTTCCTTGTAATGTTTTAATTCTAGTTTCATAATTGCCCAACATATCAAGTTTTTCACTCCAATAATAGTTTTATAGTTTTTTTTTTTAGTACTCTGCCTGCCCCCTCAGTTGTTTAATAATTTTCCTTTGATTCCCTTGTCACTGCAAAATTTTGAAAAATCAGATGTTTCGTAACAAATGTCATCTTTGAGAAAATTAGTAACCTTTTAAATGTTTAGGGGGGTTTGAAGGGGGGGGGGGGCCAAGCAGAAAAAAAAGACGTCCCCAGGGGTTTTTTTTGCAATTCCCTTCAAAAGCAGAAAGAGAATTTTTTTCTGTATCCAAGAAACTCATAGCCAAATTCCGGTGAAGACGAAAAGTTTTTTTTTGGAGTTAATGAAAATGGGGAGGGAATATTCCTTTTGTTTTAACCATGGGACCTCCCCCGTTTTTAGTCCGACGTGTTTTTTTTTTGTATCCTTATTTTAATCCCGCTTTATCTTTTCCCTCCTGTTCAAACTCTTGGTGTCGTAAACAATGGGAGACCTTAAATCATACCTAACCATTCTTTCACGCAAATAGAAAACCTTTTTTCCTTACTTTAGTTTGCCTATATGGCCCCTAACCCAAGGGATGACCGCGTCCCCTTTTTTTTTGAGGCCCTTAACTTCAAAATTCAACCCTCTTCCCCTGGGAATTTCCATTTATTAATAGCCTGGGGATTTCAATTTTTTTGGTTTTTTTTGTTTAATTTAGAACCTTAGACAAGGCGGGGTGTGGGGATGGAAAAATCCCCGTACTAATTTTTCCCTCCCGCCTTGATACCATGGCTAAATTGATATTTATGAACTCCCTTATGAATCTTGTTGATATTTGGAGAGGAAACCGGCCCATCCCCGTGAACACAATCCTTCCAACGTTGAAATGGTAGGGGGCGGGGTGGGGGGGGGGGGGGGGGGGGGGGGGGGAAAGGGGGGGGGGAAGGGGGAAGAGAAAGGAGGGGGGGAGAGGGGGGGGGGGAAAGAGGGGGGGGGGGGGGGGGAAGGGTGGGGGGGGGAGGAGGAAAGGGGGGTGAGGGGGGGGGGGGGGAGGGGGGGGGGAAAGGGGAAGGGGGAGGGGTGAAAGTGAAAGGTGGGGGGGGAGGGGGGGGGAAGGAGAGGGGAGAGACAAAGGGGGAAGACAAAGGGGAGGAGGGGGGGAGCGGGGAGGAGGACAGGGAGGGGGGGTTGGGGGGAAAAGGAGGGGGGGTGGGGGAACCCGGGGGGGGGGGTGTGGGACTTTTTCAAAACCTTTTCCCACGATATTCCACTGTAGGGTTTGGATTTTTTTTTTTTTCCTTATTTGTTTCCCGTTCGTTTAGTGCATAATGTTCAATTCAAACTAAAGTATTTTTTCCTGTTTAGTCCCCCCCCTCTCAACTCGGAAATCATTCCTTTATGGTGGACCCTAGATATTAAAAATATTAGTTAATGAAACCAGAGGCCTTGGCTTTTGGAAGTTCAGATAATTCTCTTCTTAAAAGATTTCCCGCAGGTATTTAAAACTTATTTGTCGGATCTCATTAATAATGTTAAGTGTACGCACATTTAATCATATTAAATGGCTTCCTTTTACTTTTTGGGAATTCCCCAAATGAAATATTCAATTCGTAATTTTAAATTTTCTAATTTTCCTACAGTAAGGCAAAAGGCCAGGGAAAGCCGTAATTACTGAAAAGGAACTCCATGAAGGATAGATTGGACATTTTTTTAGAAAAAAATTGTTTATTTTTTACTTCTAGTTTTTCTGATCTTATTCCGTGATAGGCTCAAGGGAATTGCCTCGTAATATGGTTACAGAAACAATTTTTTACGATGTTCAAAAAGTTCGAGGTTGGTTTGTTGTTCGCTCGAGAGCCCTTCGCTGGGTAGCAGGAAGGGGGGAACGAAACACTAAGTAAATTTTTTTGAATTTAGAGAAAAGAAATAAAAAGTAGTAATGTTATTTCGTAAGCTCCATTGTGGGACGGACGGAAGTGGGGAAAAATTGTATCAGGTGTTTTAATAATTTTCCTAAGGGACTAAAGAATTGCCCCTACGTATCGCCTTTATTTCTAGCAAAAGTTTTGCAAAATTCCCTCCTTCCTTTTGTAAAGCAACATTCCCCATATAGTAATTTAACCTTAGTGGAAAATTGAACATTCCCCGCTGCGCCTGCGAACGTTTTCCAAGCTTACTTTGATGGAGTGCAGGCTTGCTTTTTGGTTTTTTCTTCTGGGTAATTTGGTAGAAAAGTTGCCAGGCAGCGATGGGCCCCCCCTTCTCGTAGATTTTTTAACTAAGCATTTTTGGCCTCTTATAGGTGGGATATTGTAACTAATTGCCTCTTAATCTTTTTTGGCCCTACACTACTGGTCAAAATACTTTCAGAGGAGCAGGGTCGGGGAGTCAATCATCCCTATATTCCTAAGCCCTAAATAAAGATCATACCCCCTCTTGTTTTTTTTAACAACTACCCGACCCATTTTTCCCATTATTAAACCGTTGATTTATAAAATATGTTTTTTTCAAAAGCACTGGCTAATAGAATCAAGAGCGTCATTTCGACTGTTTATTAATGATAACCAAACTGGATTCTTAAAAGATAAGGTTTATAGGTGAAAACGTCCGATAATATTTTAGATTCAATCGATTATTGCAATGAAATGACATACCCGTTTTTCTCCTCTTAGTTTGATTTTGAGAAAGCCTTCGACAAGGTGGAATGGGATTTAATTTCATAAATGTTTACAGTTCTTTTAATTTTAATAAGGATTTTCCATCCAATGATTTCCACCCTGTTTTGATTCTATGCAACATCGTGCGAGGATTTGTAACAATGGGTTACTCTTCTGGCTTTTTTTTAAAAGTTTCCCCGAGGAGTAAGACGAGGGCTGCCCCATTAGTCCCTTATCTTTTTCATAATTTGTGCCGAACTTCTTGCGTTACGTATTAACTCTTCATCTTTGTAAAAGGCTTAACCATCTTGAATCACGAGACCAAAACCATTCATATGCTGAACGATACCTGTATTATTCATCGATGTTTGCTTACTCTTCTCTGAAGGAAGTCGTTGGTATTTTTCATGGTCCTTTTCGGATATCGGCCGGCCTTAAAGTTTAATTTTGATAAGTCCGAATATTTTTTTCCTTTAGGTTCCTTTAATGCATGATAAGCCTGTTTTCCTCAGCGATTTCAATTTTAAGTGGAACGACATGCCCTGTCCTGCCCTGGGAATCACCTTTGATCACTGTAAGGACAACCTCTTTCGCCTCAATTTAACACTCCGAAGCTTTTCCCTCGGCTCAAAGTATCCTTTAATTTATGGTCCACAGCGTGACCTTACAAAACACCTATTGGAAGAGTAACTCTTGTTAAGTCCTTCGGTTTATCGGCCAGTTGTGTTATCTTTTTTTTTCAATTCTTCCAAATCCACCCAAGAAATTTATCAAGGAGTTAGAAAATTATATCTTTAAATTTATTTGGTCCGGTAAACGGGATAAGGTTAAAAGGAGCACGCTAGTTGCACCCGTTTCAGAAGGCGGACTTAATGCCATTCATGTTCCAACGTTTCTTAGTAGTTTAAAATGCTCGTGGGTTAAGAGATATAGTAATGATACTAAAGGATCGTGGAAAGATTTTTCGACCTGTTTTTGAATGCTAAGGGAAAGTCCTTCTTATTTCAGTGTAATTTTGATGTAAGAGAGATAAAAACCAATAATGTATTTGTGAACGAAGTATGTAGTGCTTGGGCACTTTTTGTATTTAAAGAGCCTTTAGGAGATTATGGACATCAAATAATTTGGAATAATAGCCGTATTAAAGTAAACAATAAGACCATATTCCATAAACATTTATATGATCAAAATGTGATTTATATTAACGATATTTTGGATGTTAATAGGCGAATACTTCCTTACAACTGTTTTGTAAGGAAATTTAGGGTTGTTGCTTTACCTTTTACTACGTATTATGGAATCATTCATGCTATCCCTGTACACTGGAAGCAGGGTCTTGTTAATGAAATATTTGATCCTGACCACCGTCAAGATCATGACAGTATTTTTAATGTCCCCAACATGTCCCGGGTTATTTATAGGCAGATTATTTCTACAGTACGCACTGCTCCCACTTCGTGCTCTAAATGGAACCTTAGTTTTCCAGATATTGAGAATTGTTGGAATATTATTTTTAGGATCCCCTTCACCTCGGTACGTGAAAGCAAAATTCAGTATTTTCAGTTCAGATTCTTACATAGAATTCTAGGCACTAATTCTCTTCTTCACCGCATGAACTTAGCAGAAAATTCCTCTTGTACCTTTTGCGGGAACAACGAAAAAACAATTGAACACTTGTTTTGGGAGTGTGGGGTTACCTCGGAATTTATTTTGGACGTTGAGCAGATGCTATTAGGAAGACAATTCTTTTTTACAAAACAGGACATTTTTTTTTGGTTATACACTTTTATTGAAACATCCCTATAATTTTTTGATATTTTACATGAAATATTACATTTTCCAGAAAAAGATAAATAAAGATAAACCACTATTTGATGAGTTTTTACATAAATTCAAATTTCATTTTAGGGTGGAAAAGTGCATTTTAGAGAAAAAAAGTTCACGAAGAGGATTAACAGTAAATGAGTTCAATGAGGCTTTCAGTCAATTTCCACTTCTGTTCAACTAATATCATTCGGATCCACTATTAATTTCTGCTATCTTGTTTCTTTTTAGAAGGAACGAATTGTTAAAATTTCTTTATATGTACTGATAAGTTCAAATTAGTGTGTTTATCATCAAATGCCTTGATAAGAAGGTAACGAATGCACGATCCATGTAATGTGATATGTCTAAAAAAAGAACAATAAAGATGGAGCCAAAATAATAATAATAATAATAATAATAATAATAATAATAATAATAATAATAATAATAATAATAATAATAATAATAATAATAATAATAATAATAATAATGATAATAATAATAATAATAATAATAATGATAATAATGATAATAATGATAATAATGATAATAATGATAATAATGATAATAATGATAATAATGATAAATCTGAATTAATGATAATCATGATAATAATTATAATAATGATAATAATGTTAATTATGATAATAATTATAATAATGATAATAATGATAATAATTATAATAATGTTGATAATGATAATAATGATAATAATGATAATAATGATTAATAATTGATAACAATGATAATAATGATAATAATGATAACAATGATAACAATGATAACAATGATAATAATGATAATAATGATAACAATGACAATAATGATAAGAATGATAATAATGATAATAATGATAATAATGATAATAATGATAACAATGATAAGAATGATAACAATGATAATAATGATAACAATGATAACAATGATAATAATGATAAGAATGATAAGAATGATAACAATGATAATAATGATAATAATGATAACAATGATAATAATGATAAGAATGATA